>JAHQIY010000015.1:1270000-1870000 GCA_019054805.1 Brachionus manjavacas | reverse complement strand
CTGGATGTTGTCTCTAGATTTTCCTGAACTGATGATGATAAAAATTGAGTAGAACTTGTTTCAGTTGGGCCATTTGTATCTGATTGTGAATAATTATCTATCATCGAAGAGCTTGACTTTTGGCTAATTGATAGAGTTTCATCGCTTTTATCAGATGATGATGGTAGAATTGTCGATGAAAAAGTATCTGACGAATAAAATGTACTTGTTTGAACGGACGACGATGATCTATCATTTGTTGCTGAGGTGGATTTATCATCCTCTTTTGTCGTAGCATATTCTATTGACAATGTACTGTCCTTGTCAGGAATTGAAGATATAAGATCATGAGTAGAAAAGTGTGATGAATTAGTTTCTAAGGATGAAAAACTGGATGTTGTCTCTAGATTTTCCTGAACTGATGATGATAAAAATTGAGTAGAACTTGTTTCAGTTGGGCGATTTGTATCTGATAGTGAATAATTATCTATCATCGAAGAGCTGGACTTTTGGCTGATTGATAGAGTTTCATCGCTTTATCGGATGATGATGGTAGAATTGTCGATGAAAAAGTATCTGACGAATAAAATGTACTTGTTTGAACGGACGACGATGATCTATCATTTGTTGTTGAGGTGGATTTATCATCCATTTTTGACGTAGCATATTCTGTTGTCAGTGAACTGTCCTTGTCAGGAATTGAAGATGACAGATCATGTGTTAACAACGGTGATGAATTAGTTTCTAAGGATGAAAAACTGGATGTTGTCTCTAGATTTTCCTGAACTGATGATGATAAAAATTGAGTAGAACTTGTTTCAGTTGGGCGATTTGTATCTGATTGTGAATAATTATCTATCATCGAAGAGCTTGACTTTTGGCTGATTGATAGAGTTTCATCGCTTCTATCGGATGATGATGGTAGAATTGTCGATGAAAAAGTATCTGACGAATAAAATGTACTTGTTTGAACGGACGACGATGATCTATCATTTGTTGTTGAGGTGGATTTATCATCCTCTTTTGTCGTAGCATATTCTATTGACAATGTACTGTCCTTGTCAGGAATTGAAGATGACAGATCATGTGTTAACAACGGTGATGAATTAGTTTCTAAGGATGAAAAACTGGATGTTGTCTCTAGATTTTCCTGAACTGATGATGATAAAAATTGAGTAGAACTTGTTTCAGTTGGGCGATTTGTATCTGATTGTGAATAATTATCTATCATCGAAGAGCTTGACTTTTGGCTAATTGATAGAGTTTCATCGCTTTTATCAGATGATGATGGTAGAATTGTCGATGAAAAAGTATCTGACGAATAAAATGTACTTGTTTGAACGGACGACGATGATCTATCATTTGTTGCTGAGGTGGATTTATCATCCTCTTTTGTCGTAGCATATTCTATTGACAATGTACTGTCCTTGTCAGGAATTGAAGATATAAGATCATGAGTAGAAAAGTGTGATGAATTAGTTTCTAAGGATGAAAAACTGGATGTTGTCTCTAGATTTTCCTGAACTGATGATGATAAAAATTGAGTAATTCTTGTTTCAGTTGGGCGATTTGTATCTGATAGTGAATAATTATCTATCATCGAAGAGCTGGACTTTTGGCTGATTGATAGAGTTTCATCGCTTTTATCAGATGATGATGGTAGAATTGTCGATGAAAAAGTATCTGACGAATAAAATGTACTTGTTTGAACGGACGACGATGATCTATCATTTGTTGTTGAGGTGGATTTATCATCCATTTTTGACGTAGCATATTCTGTTGTCAGTGAACTGTCCTTGTCAGGAATTGAAGATGACAGATCATGTGTTAACAACGGTGATGAATTAGTTTCTAAGGATGAAAAACTGGATGTTGTCTCTAGATTTTCCTGAACTGATGATGATAAAAATTGAGTAGAACTTGTTTCAGTTGGGCGATTTGTATCTGATTGTGAATAATTATCTATCATCGAAGAGCTTGACTTTTGGCTGATTGATAGAGTTTCATCGCTTCTATCGGATGATGATGGTAGAATTGTCGATGAAAAAGTATCTGACGAATAAAATGTACTTGTTTGAACGGACGACGATGACATATCATTTGTTGTTGAGGTGGATTTATCATCCATTTTTGACGTAGCATATTCTGTTGTCAGTGAACTCTCCATGTCAGGAATAGAAGATGATAGATCATGTGTTGAAAACTGTGATGAATTAGTTTCTAAGGATGAAAAACTGGATGTTGTCTCTAGATTTTCCTGAACTGATGATGATAAAAATTGAGTAGAACTTGTTTCAGTTTGGCGATTTGTATCTGATTGTGAATAATTATCTATCATCGAAGAGCTTGACTTTTGGCTAATTGATAGAGTTTCATCGCTTTTATCAGATGATGATGGTAGAATTGTCGATGAAAAAGTATCTGACGAATAAAATGTACTTGTTTGAACGGACGACGATGATCTATCATTTGTTGTTGATGTGGATTTATCATCCTCTTTTGTCGTAGCATATTCTATTGACAATGTACTGTCCTTGTCAGGAATTGAAGATATAAGATCATGTGTTGAAAACTGTGATGAATTAGTTTCTAAGGATGAAAAACTGGATGTTGTCTCTAGATTTTCCTGAACTGATGATGATAAAAATTGAGTAGAACTTGTTTCAGTTGGGCGATTTGTATCTGATAGTGAATAATTATCTATCATCGAAGAGCTGGACTTTTGGCTGATTGATAGAGTTTCATCGCTTTATCGGATGATGATGGTAGAATTGTCGATGAAAAAGTATCTGACGAATAAAATGTACTTGTTTGAACGGACGACGATGATCTATCATTTGTTGTTGAGGTGGATTTATCATCCTCTTTTGTCGTAGCATATTCTGTTGACAGTGTACTGTCCTTGTCAGGAATTGAAAATGATAGATCATGTGTTGAAAACTGTGATGAATTAGTTTCTAAGGATGAAAAACTGGATGTTGTCTCTAGATTTTCCTGAACTGATGATGATAAAAATTGAGTAGAACTTGTTTCAGTTGGGCGATTTGTATCTGATAGTGAATAATTATCTATCATCGAAGAGCTGGACTTTTGGCTGATTGATAGAGTTTCATCGCTTTATCGGATGATGATGGTAGAATTGTCGATGAAAAAGTATCTGACGAATAAAATGTACTTGTTTGAACGGACGACGATGATCTATCATTTGTTGTTGAGGTGGATTTATCATCCTCTTTTGTCGTAGCATTTTCTGTTGACAGTGTACTGTCCTTGTCAGGAATTGAAGATGACAGATCATGTGTTAACAACGGTGATGAATTAGTTTCTAAGGATGAAATGCTTGATAATATTATCAGCTTCCAAACAATAAATAAAAATATTTTTTTATTCATTTCAGAGCGCTTTTTTAAAAAAAAAATTTTATTTTATGTTTCTTTTTTTCTTATCGTCCCTTAATTTTTTATTTATCTTCTTTTATTACAGATTTTTTTTTTCTTTAATTTTTTTTTATTTTAATTTTATTTTGATTATTTTAATGAATATTTATTTGTTATTTATCTTTTTTCACCTTTCTTTTCTCTTTTATGTACACATCTTTTATTTTAAAGTTTTTAACCAAAACTTATTCTTAAATATTTTATATCTTTATTTTTTTTACATCACGTTGCTTCAAACTCAGAATTGAATTAAAAATTAGATTATATTTTTTGATTTTTTTATTTAAAAAAATTAATATTTAACAAAATAAGAATTTTTGTGTATTGTTCTATGTTAATTTAGGATAAGATTAAGTTTCTTCATAGTTGAAAATTTAAAAATAAATTTTGGTTTATTTATTAAAAATAAAATTAATTAAATAAAAATAAAAGAGTAAAAGCTTATAAATGTTATCGTTATTTTAAAAATACGGAAATATCAAAATTAACGTTACTAGATGTAAATTTTGATTTAAATTTAAATAAAATTAACAAATTATCCCGTTTTTTCTTTTTTCCTGTTAATAAATGAAATCAAAAAGATAATTTTAGCAATAATCTGAAATAAATGAAATATAGCGTAAATATTGATAAAAAGTTTATTGGAGCATATTTTTTTTTATCCATGAGATCTGGAATTACACAAGAGCTTCGATTTTCTACAACCGCATCGATATGTAATACACTGAGATGTACAATTGCATCTCACCATTCTTTGACCACCATCAATTGACATTTCATTGAATTATTTTGTCTAATTTTTTTACATAATTTTTATTTAGAAATATTTATATCAAAATTTACTGAAAAGTTAATTTATATTTTAACTATAGCAGGTTTTTTTTTATATTTACGGTTGCATCAGTAAATATCAAAATTTACATAGTAAAATGCCATTTTGAAGTGTATTATCAGTTTTTGATGCTCAAAATGATCAAATCAAGCTTTAATTATGGAATAAATTGTTATTTCTTGATAGAATAAGTGCAGTGATACATTTTTGGGGTCTAGTGGATAGTGTTATCAGTTGATAACAAAAAATGTTATCAAAGTCCTCACCACCGATTATGTTATCAACTTGATAACATATTATGTTATCAAGAAATTTAGTTATCAACCTTGATAACAATATATTTTAAATGATAACAAAATTTTTGATTTGATAAAAAAAATATAATATTTCTAAACATTGCAGAAATAAATTTTTTTTTAAATGAATCATCAAAATTGAAAATAATAAAATTTTTATTTCAAATTTTAAATTTCGAATGAATTATCAAAATTGAAAAAAATTAAATTATTATTTACTTTTCGAAAAAGACTTTTTCAATTAACATTAAAAAATGAATAAGGAAAATATTCTAGAATCACTGGAATATATAACTTACCAAAAATTGTTCCAATTTGGTTTAGTTTTGCCACCGAGAGAATGCAACAATGCTAAATGTAATAAAAAAAACGAAACTATGCAACCTTATATTCAAAAAAGAAATAAGGAAGCTAAAAACAAATTGCTTTATTGGCGATGTTCAGCTTGTGGTAGATCCAAAACAGCTTTTGACGAATCATTTTTTTCATTATTTAAAAAGTCACCTCGTATAATTGAGGCTTTGATAAAGTGTTGGTCTGGACAATTAACGATTGCTAAAAGTATTAGTATGATTGAAATGAATTTAGACGAAAAAGTGGGAAAGGATGTGATCGGGACACTTTTTTATCGTCTAAGACAAATGTGTAGTTTAGGAATTGGAAAAAAAAGCTTAGAATTAGGTGGAAACGGAAAAATTGTTGAAATTGACGAGTCCCTATACGCTCGTGTCAAATTTAATAAAGGAAAAGATCTTAAAAGAAGTCAAGTTTGGGTGTTTGGTTTAGTGGAACGAAACGACCCGGAAAGCAAATGTTATATGACCATTGTACCGGATCGTGAAGCTATAACATTACTACAAATTATTTATACTATATGTCGGTCAGGTACAATTATTTACTCCGATTGTTGGAGTTCATACAACAAAATTTGCAAATTAAAAAATTTTAAGCATCAAACTGTAAACCACACTTATAATTTTATAGATCCTGATTCAGGTTATTTTTTATTCAGGTTGATTTTAATTCAATTACCTTTATGATTAATGTTTAAATTTTTTTAAGGTACTTGTACCAACAAAATTGAAAGCCTTTGGCGAAGCTGTAAACAAAAATTCAAAGAAATGAATGGTTGTAACCGGTCAATGATTCAATCATACATTGACGAATACGTTTGGAGGTAAAATAACAACTGTACTACTAATCGTAAACTTTCTTTTGAGTTGATTATGGGTGAAATTTCTAATTATTACAAGCCTGGAACTGAGTAAATAATACTAAAAATAAAAATATATACATAAAATTATATAAATTTAATTTATGTTTTATTAACCAAGCCTTAAACTATTTGAAGAAAATTACCACAAGTGTGTTCCTCAAGACGATGAAGTTTTCGATTTTGATTCTCAATCAGGATCGGAAACAGGGTCCGAAAAAGATTTAGACGAAGCTGAATTCAATGAGGAAGATGATCTCGTCGGTGGTTCTAATGATGTTGAAGATGATGAGGTTGAAGGTGAAGAGGTTGAAGATGAAGAGGTTGAAGGTGAAGAGGTTGATGATGATGGTGAAGAGGCGTTAGTCGATAGAGTTGTGGACGAAGATACTACTGTTTATGGCCAATCTTTGACAGGCTCAAGCACAACTAAAGCTGATAATTTAGCGCTGTCAGATAGTGTTTGTGATGCTGAAGATATTAGTAATGATACAGAAGAAGAAAGTAGTAGTCTAAACAAGCAAAAAAGATACGATTTGCAAATATATTTAAGCAATGAAGACAAAATCAATAAGCTAAATACTCAAATGGCTAATTTGGCATGTGGCATTAAAAAAAAAGCAATAAGTTGTGAATTAGAATCCTTGGAAATACCTACTACTTCAAGTGAATCTAAAGAAGAAATTAAACGTGCTTTAATCAATAAAAAAAATCCAACTCCTTGTCCAGAATGTGGAGCTTACATGGAAGCAAGCCGAGGAGTAAAATTACACATGTCTCGTTCGCATAAAAAAGTTTAGTAAAAGACTTAAATTTAAAGAAAAATTTTTTTTCATAAAAATAAGATTGATTAATTTCGTGATTTTTTATAATAAAAAAGTATAACAAAAATTTGTAATTGATAACATTTTTGTTATCTAATATTTAGAAAAAAATATTTGATAACTAAATTTCTTGATAACATAATATGTTATCAAGTTGATAACATAATCGGTGAGGACTTTGATAACATTTTTTGTTATCAACTGATAACACTATCCACTAGACCCCATTTTTGGATTAAACATTCTTTATTAAATCTAGAGATAAATTCTGCTTAAGTCTGCAAAAAATAATTTACTTAAAATTGTATCATTTAGTAGTGTGCACTCTGCAATATTAATTTTGACATTGCAGAGTCTACCTTAAGCTTCAACAAAGTATGTTAAATCCAAAAATATACCAAAAATATCTGCAATTATTATTTTAAATAATAACAATTTATTTAATAATAAAAACATAGTTTGATCATTTTGAGTATCAAAAATTGATCATAAACTTCAAGATGCCAGTAAAATTTGATAATAAGAATAATTGAATATTTTTTTACTAATAGATCAAACTTTATTAAACATCATTGGCTGACCGGTGGATTACCACGAGTCAGTCGGTTTTGTTAAACTAAAAATAAGAAAAGATTTACTAATAGATCAGTTTATTTTTATTTTTACGTTTTATCAAAATTTACTATTACATATATACTTAAATATTTCATGGATCGAACTTTTTCATCATTCAATGAGATCAAACTTTTAAAAAACATTTTCGTTTCTGTACTTTTTGTACTTTTTAAAAATATTATTTTATTTGGCACTGTTCCTTTCTGTACTTTTTTTAATTAATGGTAATTTTAATCATTTAATTAATATTTAAACGGGGTTCTGGGCGGAGCCATGGTTTAGGGATTCGAGTATGCTGAAGGTAAGGAAAATATTATTTAAATTGAAAATTGATATTTAAAATATTCATTAATAAAAGATTTTTTATTACCATTAAGAACAAAAAGGACAAAAAGTACAAAAAGGAAAAGGTCCAAATAAAATAATATAATGAAAAAGCACAAAAAGTACAGACAGTAAAAAAAGGAACAGGGTCAAAAAATTAATTATTAAAAAGTACAAAAAGGATTTTTACTTTTAAATTTTTTCATTGTCTTTACCTCAGAAGGATATATAAGGGACGGTTGAAAATTTATCAGTTAAGTGAGTTTTTGATCAGCTTTCAGAATCTGGGTCGATCTATTTATAAAAATTAAGGGAAAGCATCAAAACTTAACTTTGAATGCTAAAAAAGTCAATTTTTAGTATTATTGTGTAATACTCGGCCTAAAATGATTATTATAATTATGACAATATTATTGTATTATAGTCTCAGCTATCTAAAGAGGGAATGATTATTATATCAAGCTTTTTTAATCATTAGCTATATGAATTTGAATCCAAATTTTAAAAAAAATCAAAAATTTAAGTTCGCTTTTGAGGTTCAAAATATCCTTTAAATTTGAATGTGAAATTCAATTTGCTTAAAAATCACTAATTTTTATGTTTAATCTAAAAAAGCTAAAAATTTAAAAAATTGTAAAAATATGAGAAAAATAGAAGCTATTTTGGAATGAATTTTTCGAATTTCGGAAAATCAAATTTAACACTTGATAGATCTTGAAATTTTCATGACTAAGGCTATCAGATTTTTCTGAAAAATGGGTAATATTACGGTAGATAGATCCGTGTTTTTGATACCGAAAACAGTCATTATAAATTAATAAAATGAAATTCTATGTACTAAAATAAAAAAATTAATAATCAAATATGCTTTAATTTAAAAAAATCAAATAAAATCTAATAAATTAAAAATGCTTCTTTGATGTTGAGGTGGATTGATCAATAAAAACTTTTTAAAAATTAAAAAGTTTTTATTTTGAATAGTCTTGTAAACTAATTGAATCTGAACTCCTGACACGAAGCTTGGATTTAAAACATGATTTGAAAAAACAAATTCCTATAGAAACGCCAATCAATGCTGGTACACCAAATCCAAAAAGATATTTCAACCAAGTTTTATCAGCTGAAGCATTATTTAAATTTTCAGACAACGTTGTTAATATTTGAGAAGAAAAATTGGACGGAATAGATGTCCCAGTATTTGAAATTGATGTCAACGATTCAATTGAAGAACTCAATTTAGTTGTTGCAGATGAAATTGTTGAAGTTCTTTCTGGAGATGAAGCTGATGTTGTTGTAGTAAAAGATGAACTGATAAGAATTAGTGTAGAAGAAGCACTTCCGGCCGCTGTTGAATTTCCATACTTTGAGGTAGAATCATAACTTGTTGTTTGTGTATCATTTGTTGTTGAGGTGGATTGATCATCCTCTTTTGTCGTAGCATATTCTGTTGACAGTGTACTGTCCTTGTCAGGAATTGAAGATATAAGATCATGTGTTGAAAACTGTGATGAATTAGTTTCTAAGGATGAAAAACTGGATGTTGTCTCTAGATTTTCCTGAACTGATGATGATAAAAATTGAGTAGAACTTGTTTCAGTTGGGCGATTTGTATCTGATTGTGAATAATTATCTATCATCGAAGAGCTTGACTTTTGGCTGATTGATAGAGTTTCATCGCTTTTATCGGATGATGATGGTAGAATTGTCGATGAAAAAGTATCTGACGAATAAAATGTACTTGTTTGAACGGACGACGATGATCTATCATTTGTTGTTGAGGTGGATTTATCATCCTCTTTTGTCGTAGCATATTCTGTTGACAGTGTACTGTCCTTGTCAGGAATTGAAGATATAAGATCATGTGTTGAAAACTGTGATGAATTAGTTTCTAAGGATGAAAAACTGGATGTTGTCTCTAGATTTTCCTGAACTGATGATGATAAAAATTGTAAAATTGTACTGTCCTTGTCAGTACACTTTCATCCATTACAGAGCACTTTTTTGAATAAAATTTTAATTTTATTTTTCTTTTTTTTCTTTATGATTACTATTTTTTTTTTACCTTCTTTTATTACAGATTTTTTTTTTCTTTAATTTTCTTTTATATTAATTTTATTATGATTTTTTTTATAAATATTTATTTGTCATTAATCTTTTTTAACTTATCTTTTCTCTTTTTTGTACACATTTTTTTTTTTAAAGTTTTTTACCAAAACTTATTCTCAAATACTTTATATCTTTATTTTTTTTGCATCACGTTGCTTCAAACTCAAAATTGAATTAATTATTAGATTTTATTTTTTGATTTTTTATTTAATAAAATTAATATTTTACAAAATAAGAATTTTTGTGTATTGTTCTATGTTAATTTAGGATAAGATTAAGTTCTTATTTAACTTTATTTTATTTTGATTTTTTTTTTTTAATTTGAAGGAGCTTTTGCTCGGTACAGAAAACAAAATAAATAAAAAAAAAAATAACTATTTCCTGTTTTTTTCCTGAAACCTGAATTATGTAAACATTTGCCACATGCAACAATCTATGTCTTCTAAATTTTCTTTTTTTTTCTTTTAATAGCTTATTTACTTTATTTTGATTTTTTTATCTCATTTTTTTAACTTTAATTTTATTTTTTATTTTGATTTTGATTTTTCAATTTATTCTTAAGGAGGCCTAGCTCGGTACAGAAAACAAATATACAAATTAATAAATAATAAGTATCCATTGGTTGTCAGACTTGTGGAGGAATACAAAGAAGGTTTCGAAGCAAGATATAATGCATACCCAACTCCATTGTGTAATTGCTACCTTACTATTTCTTCTTTTTCCCTGAAAAATTAGACATATAAAAATATTTATCCTGTTATTTTCTATAACAATAAATCTAATTTTAATTTTCTTCTATTTAAACTTTTTTTTTTTTTTTTTAATCTGAAGGAGCCTTAGCTCGAAACAGATATACAAATAAATAAATAAATAATAAAATAAGTATCATTTTAATTTTATTTTTAGTATCTTAAGTGTGAATTTTAGTATCATTTTTATTTTTTTTTTTAGTAGCAGAAAAATTAATTTAGTATCAGCATAAAATATAAGTCCTTACAAATAACTATTAAAATTATTTTTTTTCCATATTTGAGCACTTTTTTTGCTTTTTAAATAAAATTTGAATTATCATTTTCATTTTTTCTTAAGTTTACTATTATTTTTATCTTTTTTTTGTCTTATTTTTGTCTTATTTTTATCTCTTTTTTATTCTTTATTTTTATTTTGTATTAATGTTTGCAATTTTTTTATTTATTTTGATATATTTAGCTTTTTTTTTTAATATCATTTCGTCATTGTTCTTTTTCCAATTCATCTTTACTCTTCTATTACACAATCGTATTTTTTTGTAAAGTTTTTGCTAATAATTTTGATATTTTTTATTTTTAATCACGTTTATCATTGATTTTTATTCTTTATTTTTCATTACTTAAATTTTTTATTTTAATTGCTGGATCATTTCATGTAAATTAGCATATGAACTGACGTTTTAAATGAAATATATTGAAATATATTAAAAATTGCACTAATTTATTATTTAATTTTTAATAACTTTATCAATTGTAAACTTGTCATAAAATTGATGATTTTTTCATTTGTGGATTTAGCAATAGAATCAAATCAATTTTTATGCATTAGTCTTTTCTTTTTCAAAGACAATTTATTATTAATTTATTATTTTACAATTGCCATGAAATATTTTATATTTTAGTTAAATAGTCACAATAATTTTAGTTTTTAATGATTTGAATTAATTATTAGATTTTATTTTTATTATAATAACATATTAAGAATTAAAATGTATAGTTATTTGTTATCCAAGATGAGCTTAAGTTCCTTCAGATAAGAAAAATTCAAATAAATAAAGTTAATTTTAATAAAAATAAAATTAACTAAAAAAAAATAAAAGAGTATCAGATAATAAATGTTTAAAAATTTGAGAGTTTATAATAAAAGGAAATACGGAATAGAATTATTCAAATTAATTCATAAAATTGACAAGTATGGTTTTGGACAACTTATTAAAGGATGGATTAGTGCATCTAAAAGACAGAAAGCAAAGAGTTATCTTAGGTGAATTTGTTTCAGAATGGATAGATGTGCTTAGTGGTGTACCTCAAGGTTCAGTTCTTGGCCCAATTTTATTCATTCTTTTATATTAACGACCTCCCTGATCTTATTGAGAACATGATCGAAATGTTTGCAGATGATACGAAGATAAGTGCAATGATTAATAATGTCGACTGTTGTTTATCTCTTGAAAGTGATCTTCAGAGAATATCTAACTGGACTAATGATTGGTTGGTTGCTCTGAATGCTGAAAAATGTAAAGTAATGCATATTGGAGACAAGAACCCGAATTATTGTTACGATATTAATAATACACCTTATTAAAAACAACGTCAGAAAGAGATCTGGGTATAATTATTTCAAATGACTTGAAGTGGTCTGATCAAGTAAATGCTTGTGCCAACCGAGCAAATATGGTTTTGGGAATGGTTAAGAGAACATTCAAATTTCAAAACATCGTATCTTTAAGTAGACTGTATAAGGCCTTTGTAAGACCACATTTAGAATATGGAGTTCAGGTCTGGAACCCACATCTGAAAAAAGACATTGCTGTGTTAGAATCAGTTCAGAGGAGAGCTACTAAGCTAGCTTTTGAAGTAAGAAGATTGGACTACAATGATAGAATCAAAGCCATGAATTTAACAACACTTGAAACAAGAAGACTCAGAGGCGATTTAATACAAATGTTTAAAATTGTTAAAGGTATTGATAAGGTTAACTGGTTCAAGCCCCTTTTGTCTAAAAACGAAGGCAATGGTTTTCGTCTGGCACCAAGAAGTCATGAATATGTAGTAGAGAGACAACTGGTTAAAAACTGCGACCAAAGATACAACTTTTTCACAAACAGACTATCAACTGTTTGGAATAGGTTAACGAATGAAATTGTTAATTCAACTACTGTCAATGAATTTAAAAAACAAAATTGATTTAATAGACTTAAGCAAGCTATCACAGTGAGGGTGAAACCTCATTTCATGTGGTTTATCCACATCATAGCTTTAATTATTATTATTATTAAATAATCAAGTGTTTAATGCGAATCAAAACAAAATAATTTTGGTGAAAAAATCTTTATTTTTTTTATTATTTAAGCCTTAAATATTTTTTTCTGTCTAGCGATCACAAAGCATGATTTTTGATATAAAAAGAATCATTTTTAAAATCATTAAATCAATTCAATATCATTTCTTCAAAAATTAAAAACAAAAATATAAAATATTTAATTAAAGGAAAATAGAATTTAAATTTTTAATTCGGAAGTAAAATTAAATAAATCTTTTCTATATCAATCAAGTTTTTTTAAATTTCTTCATCCTCATTAATTTGTTTGAAATCATCTTTCGGTATATTTTTAAATTCCAATTGAATTTCATTAAAATTGTCATCAATATATTCTTTTTTTTCATACTTTTTCTTCTTAAATGTCATTGTTTTTCTTATAAAAATATAAAGAATTAATAATAAAATTAATCCACCGAAAATGCCACCAATTAATGCACCAACATTCAAATCATTATCTTTTTCATCATTATTTTTTGATTTGAAAAATTCAAGATTATCAAAACCCAAAAAGCTTTTGCTTTCGAATTTCGCCTTTCTTCCCATTTCAACAATTATCTATTTCAATTTGATATTTAGTATTCAAGAGAATAATTAGATTTTTAATAAAACTTAACCATAAAATTTTTTGATTCCTCATTTTGAATATTTATCAAACCAGAGTTTTTATTCCAGCCTTTTTTCTGAATTCTGATTTAAATTTAAATCGGCTACAATAATTTCATTTTGATTTTTGTTTTGCTTTTCAAATCTTGCAGTGATGGTAATGTAATCAGAAGCTTTAAAGCATTTTGAATTTCCACAAAACATAAATGTAGCAAATTCGACTCGAAATTCTCCAACAAAATCAACATTAACGTTAAATTTTATTTTTGATGAAAATTCGCTTCCATCTTCTGGTGATATAGCGACTAAAAATTTACCTTTATTAGCTTAAGAAATTAATTGAAAAATTTAAAAAACAAATCAAACAAAAGCTACTTTTGATACTTACAAAATGAACTTGTTAAATTGGTATTTAATTCCGGTATAAAAATTGAAGAAGTGAGATTAAAAAAATCACTTTTATTTCCCTTTAAAAATTCAAAAGGGCAATTATCATTACTAAAAGAACATGATAAAAAAGGCTCAAAAAACTGTGATGTTGTTAAAAATGGAGTTGAAGAAGTTTTGGTAGATGAAAAATCTATTTTTGTAGAAGAAATAAATGTTGACATAACTGAAGTAATGGTCGACAATGGTGAAGGCGAATAATCTGCTGATGAAGAAACGGAAATTGTTGAGCTTGAAGCTGTAGTTTTTGTAGTTGAAGTTTGCGTTGAAATAATTAAAGCTGTAAGTGATGTAATAGATGTTGTAGATGAAGATGTTATATTTGTAGTTGTAGTTTTTGAAGTAGTTATTGAAATTGTAAGTGTTGTAGATGTAGAAGATGAAGATGATGGAGTTGTATTTGTAGTTGTAGTTTGTGACGTAGTTATTGTAGCTGCAGGTGTTGAAGATGAATTTGGTGTAGGAGTAGATGTAGAAACTGTAATTGTAGTTTCAAACGTACTTTTTGAAGTTGTAGAAATTGTAGTTGTAGGTGTTGAAGATGAAGATGGTGTATTTGTAGTTGTAGATGTAGTTTGTAACGCAGAAACTGTTGATGTAGTAATAGTAGTTGTTGGTGTTGTAGTAGAAGAGGTTGAAGTTGTAAGTGTTGTAGAAGAAGATGGTGTATTTTTAGGTGTTGTAGAAGAAGATGGTGTTTTTGTAGGTGTTGTAGAAGAAGATGGTGTTTTTGTAGGTGTTGTAGTAGAAGACGTTGAAGTTGAAGATGTTGTAGTTGTAGTTGTAGTTTTTGACGTGGTTATTGAAATTTTAGGTGTTGTAGATGTTGAAGATGACGCAGAAATTGTAGTTGTTGGTGTTGTAGTAGAAGATGTTGAAGTTGTGGGTGTTGTAGAAGAAGATGGTGTATTTGTAGTTGTAGTTGAAGTTGTAATTTGTGACGTAGTAATTGTAGCTGTAGGAGTTGTAGAAGAAGACGTTGAAGTTGAAGATGTTAAAGTTGTAGTTGTAGATGAAGATGATGGAGTTGTAGATATTTTAGAAGAAGATGCTGTAGTCGTTGATGAAGATTCAGATGAACTGAAAATTTCAATTTGGTCAAAACCAAGATATCCAATTTTTCCAGTCCTATTTAAACGAACAAAATCAACAACTAACTTTTATTTAAAATGTTTAAAATTAGTTTTTTAATTAATAATTCTAATAAAAATACAATTATGTTTTCTTCTGGTGCATTGAATTTAAATGATTTTTTCTGCCAAACATTTGACTCACCAATATTTGTGTAGTCATATTTTTCGTTTTTAAAGTTTAAACTTGAGTTCAAAGCCGAGTTTACACTCACTTGAATGTAGTCGCCACCCAAAGTCATATCGGTAATATTTGTAAACATCAAAACATAAAAACTCAATTCATAATTGCCTGTTTGAGGCAAGGTTATTTGTGATGAAGTTCCCTTAATCGCTATTTCAGCTCCTGTTACTATAGTTTTTACCAACACGTATTTTCCTGTTTATTCGAAAACTTTAATTTTTTAATACTTTATATTTATCCCAGATAACAAACCTAATGAGCATTCTCCTCGTCCACTTTTGGTTGCACAATCAAACTTTCCCAAATTATTATAACAATGATTGTATTCATAATTCCCTTGTTTAAACGGAAGATCACAAATTTCTCCATTGTTTGTCGGAGTTGCTTAATTGAAATGGTGAAAAACATGTTATTCAATTTGCAATTTTCAAATTTCTTATATTACTTATTGATGTGACATCAGTTATTCGGTACAATGAGTGGCCAGAAATAAACTGATTCTCTAAAATTGATACATAACTTGATGGATTAAATTTAAAATCTCCATTCGGACATTTCTCTTCATCAAAAGTGCAATAAAATACTGGATTTGCATTCGCAATACTTTCCCATAATAACACTTTCAAAAAAAAATACATAAATAAAAGATTTGTCATTTTTTTCTGTCTATGGGACTTAAAATTTTTTTCTCAAGTTTATATATTTAAAAAATAAAATTATACATATTTTAATTTACATTACTGTTTTTATTTAATAAAATATCATCAGTTTTTCTTACAATTTATCCAAATTTTAACAATTGATTTTATTAAGAACCATTCCATTTTTTCTAATTTTTGATATTTTAACTAATTTTTGAATAAATACTTAATTCATCTATCTTGTCTTTGTTTTTATAATTTATTTCTAATTTTTAATTTTTGTTTTTTTTAAAGCTAAGTCACTTATCTTAATTTTTTTAGTCACATTAGACCTTGTGTTTTTTTTATTTTTTATAAATTCCATTCTTGTTTTTTAACCGAATTTTTTTTAGCAAACATTTAAACACTTTTAATGTTAATATTTTTAAAAAAATTTAAAAGTTTATAAAAATTTCCAAATTAACTATTTTTTTTTACAAAATTATTTATGAACTATCAGAAATTTCATATTTCGGGATGCATTAATGAATATTAATTTTTTGTTTTTTTTTTGTAACAAAAATATAATGACAGAAAAAACGTGTTATATTTTTTTTTGAAATTTTTTATCTTATTTTAACAACAAGAATTTTTCTCCAAATATTGTGTAAATGAATAATTAGAAACAGAAAAATGATAACAAAGTTTTTAAACTTTGTTTTACTTTGTAAATTAATCATATAATGAATTTTGTTTATTATTTTTATTTAACATCAACTTTTAAGAATTAAAAATAACTCTATTTTTATTAATTTTATATGTTTAATTTTAAGGTTTTAACCTTAATCCTTAGTTAGAACCGTGTTTTTGAGACCATCAAAACATTGTCATAATATTTGTATTCTATATTCAATTTTAATGGTTAGAATTTCTAATTAGGTATATTTCCTCTTTTGTAAATTTTTTTTAAAAATTTTTACAGTTTTGACCAAAGCCTTCTTTGTGGCTTAGCAGGTACACAAATATTTACGCAAAAAACTTGCTTATTTTTTGTCTAAATTTGGGGTTATGTCCAGAATGTGATCAGTGATCAATGATCATATTTTTCGTGATCAAAAAAGCATCTAATTAATGAAAAAATAAAAATAAATTTTTTTTGGTGATCAGAGAGATTTTTGGCGATCAGAAAATTTTATCTCAATTTTTAAAATAAAATAAAACAAATTCTAAATTATTCTTTGTGTTTTTTTGACATGTGCAATTTAACACCCTTTTCATTTTTCATAAATTCACTACAAATGCTCCATGATACCGGATTTTAATGTTTGCTAAATGTTTTTTTTGCAGCTAATTTTGCTTCTCCGGACGATTCTATTTTCAGTTATAATACTTATAGTTTTTTATTTTTCATTTTTTTTTAGAAACTTATGGTTTATTTAATCTTAATATTTATTTCAAAAACTTATGGTTTATTATGGTGAGTTACAATTTTTTTTTGTTTTTTTTATTTCATCCAATTTTAACATAATTTTAAAATTTTGAAATCTCTAGAATGAAAAAAATTTTTGATTTCAACAAAAAAAATATTATGTGATCAAAAAAAATTATAATGATCAATATTTGATTACAAAGAGTACATTTAATATTTTGGTGATCAAATGATCACATTCTGGACATGATACCTATGAACACATTTTTTGGTGAAAACTTGATCACATTCTTGACATGACTCTAAATTTGTTATGAAAAATAATTAAGCATAATTAAAAATAAGATTGATAATCGATTTTTTTTTTTTTGAAAAAATATTTTTTAGTAATATATA
The DNA here is from genome assembly GCA_019054805.1 of Brachionus manjavacas. Lineage (NCBI taxonomy): Eukaryota > Metazoa > Rotifera > Eurotatoria > Ploima > Brachionidae > Brachionus > Brachionus manjavacas. Next base: position 1,852,493 of record JAHQIY010000015.1, on the reverse strand, counting down.
TGATAGTGATAATAAGTTTATAATTAATATTTTGAATTTTGAAATTTTTTAAAATTTAAAAACAGCCATTAATTTATAAAATGAAAGCAGAAAAACAATCTCTTTCCTTAATCTATGAACTAAAATAAAAAAGTTATAATCAAAAATGCTTTAATTTAAAAAATCTAATAAAATTAAAAAGTTTTGATTTTCAATAGTCTTGTAAACTAATTGAATCTGAATTCCTAACACGACGCTTGGATTTAAAACAAGATTTGTAAAAACAAATTCCTATTGAGAAGCCAATGAATGCTGGTACACCAAATCCCAAAAGATATTTCAACCAAGTTTTATCAGCTGAAGCATTATTTAAATTTTCAGACAACGTTGTTAATATTTGAGAAGAAAAATTGGATGGACTAGATGTTCCAGTATTTGAAATTGATGTTAACGATTCAATTGTAGAACTCAATTTAGTTGTTGCAAATGAAATTGTTGAAGTTCTTTCTGGAGATGAAGTTGAAGCTGTTGTAGTAGAAGAAGTTGAAGTTGAAGGTGTTGCAGTAGAAGACGTTGTAGTTGTAGGTTTTGTAGAAGAAGATGGTGTATTTGTAGTTGTAGTTGAAGTTGTAATTTGTGACGTAGTAATTGTAGCTGTAGGAGTTGTAGAAGAAGGCGTTGAAGTTGAAGATGTTGTAGTTGTAAGCGAAGTTGTAGGAATTGTTGTTGTAAGTGTTCTAGATGTTGAAGATGAAGATTGTGTATTTGTAATTGTAGATGTAGTTTGTGACGCAGAAATTGTAGTTGTAGTAATTGTAGTTGTTGGTGTTGTAGTAGAAGAAGTTGAAGTTGAAGCTGTTGTAGTAGAAGAAGTTGAAGTTGAAGGTGTTGCAGTAGTAGTAGTTGAAGTTGAAGGTGTTGCAGTAGAAGACGTTGTAGTTGTAGGTTTTGTAGAAGAAGATGGTGTATTTGTAGTTGTAGTTGAAGTTGTAATTTGTGACGTAGTAATTGTAGCTGTAGGAGTTGTAGAAGAAGACGTTGAAGTTGAAGATGTTGTAGTTGTAGTTGTAGTTTTTGACGTGGTTATTGAAATTTTAGGTGTTGTAGATGTTGAAGATGAAGATGGTGTATTTGTAATTGAAGATGTAGTTTGTGACGCAGAAATTGTAGTTGTTGGTGTTGTAGTAGAAGATGTTGAAGTTGTGGGTGTTGTAGAAGAAGATGGTGTATTTGTAGTTGTAGTTGAAGTTGTAATTTGTGACGTAGTAATTGTAGCTGTAGGAGTTGTAGAAGAAGACGTTGAAGTTGAAGATGTTAAAGTTGTAGTTGTAGATGAAGATGATGGAGTTGTAGATATTTTAGAAGAAGATGCTGTAGTCGTTGATGAAGATTCAGATGAACTGAAAATTTCAATTTGGTCAAAACCAAGATATCCAATTTTTCCAGTCCTATTTAAACGAACAAAATCAACAACTAACTTTTATTTAAAATGTTTAAAATTAGTTTTTTTAATTAATAATTCTAATAAAAATACAATTATGTTTTCTTCTGGTGCATTGAATTTAAATGATTTTTTCTGCCAAACATTTGACTCACCAATATTTGTGTAGTCATATTTTTCGTTTTTAAAGTTTAAACTTGAGTTCAAAGCCGAGTTTACACTCACTTGAATGTAGTCGCCACCCAAAGTCATATCGGTAATATTTGTAAACATCAAAACATAAAAACTCAATTCATAATTGCCTGTTTGAGGCAAGGTTATTTGTGATGAAGTTCCCTTAATCGCTATTTCAGCTCCTGTTACTATAGTTTTTACCAACACGTATTTTCCTGTTTATTCGAAAACTTTAATTTTTTAATACTTTATATTTATCCCAGATAACAAACCTAATGAGCATTCTCCTCGTCCACTTTTGGTTGCACAATCAAACTTTCCCAAATTATTATAACAATGATTGTATTCATAATTCCCTTGTTTAAACGGAAGATCACAAATTTCTCCATTGTTTGTCGGAGTTGCTTAATTGAAATGGTGAAAAACATGTTATTCAATTTGCAATTTTCAAATTTCTTATATTACTTATTGATGTGACATCAGTTATTCGGTACAATGAGTGGCCAGAAATAAACTGATTCTCTAAAATTGATACATAACTTGATGGATTAAATTTAAAATCTCCATTCGGACATTTCTCTTCATCAAAAGTGCAATAAAATACTGGATTTGCATTCGCAATACTTTCCCATAATAACACTTTCAAAAAAAAATACATAAATAAAAGATTTTTCATTTTTTTCTGTCTATGGGACTTAAAATTTTTTTCTCAAGTTTATATATTTAAAAAATAAAATTATACATATTTTAATTTACATTACTGTTTTTATTTAATAAAATATCATCAGTTTTTCTTACAATTTATCCAAATTTTAACAATTGATTTTATTAAGAACCATTCCATTTTTTCTAATTTTTGATATTTTAACTAATTTTTGAATAAATACTCATTTGACGAGGCTTATTCAGAGATAGCCTTTTAAAAAATTGTTTTTATCTTTTTTTTATGATGTTACTTAGAAAAAATTATTTATCAGTCAATGTTGAAACAATTTTTTTTTAAATCAATTCTTTCGTGGTAAGATTCTTCTTATTATGAATTTTCGAATTTTTATCTGTTTTATCTTCATTATTATTTAGATTTTATAAACTCATATTCTTTAATGTTTTTCTTTATTTGTTATAATATTATTAAATATATTTGTTTTTTTTAATTTTTATCTTTTAAAAGATATTTTTTCTAATTTACTTGTAAATCATTTTTTCACTTTAACTAAAAAAGCTAAATTTCCACTTTATCTATGAATATTATTTTTGAATAATATTTCATTTTACGACATTCATTTATTATTTTTATGAAATCTATGTAATCAATTTTTTATTTTTTTTGGAATTTATTTATCGTTTATTATAGAAAAATAAAAAATTCGGTAGATTTTTTAAATATTTGTGTCGTGACCACTTTTAGTGATTCCCTTAAGTAAACCTTTAAAAAATATTACTCATCTAAAAAAACGCATTTATTTAAGGAACAAAAAAATGAAATAATACTGAATGAAAATTATACTATTTTTTTTGAGAATTCTGTAATTTTATTTAAAAGATATTAATCTAAAATTTTTTATTAAAAATTTATAACTTCTTAAAACTAAGAATTTGCTTTTGTTTGTTTACTTCCTCAATACCGAGTTCATCCTTAATCTTGAAAAGCTTTCCAACTTAATTCTTAAAATGTTGATTAATCTTAAAGTTTTGTTCAGTGGTTATTTTACTCGATTTTATTTAACAGCTTTTGCTTGATATCGAGATTGTCTCTTTCTTTTTTTAGAACTGAAATTAATTAATCAATGATCTAAAAATAATTTATTTTAAAATAATTTTTTGATAGAGGAAAAAGTAAATAAAAGATCATTATCTTTAAGCGTTAGTTTTTTTATGGATTCAAAAGATGATGATAGAATTGGCTTTGTTTAGATACAATTGTAATAAATGGTTGCTTAATGTATAACAGGAACAAATTGTTTTAATCAGTATCATTATAAAAGAATTATCCTGTAATGAATTCATCATTTTTTTATTAATTCTCTGAAAAAAATTAATTTATGATCACCATCTAGTGTTAGGAGCATACAAACGGATCTTTTTCAATTATTATTCTAGCATTTAAATTTTATAATATTTAAAAGATCTACTGTAAAAATTTTTAAATGAAAATTTAATACCGCTAAACAAAATGATCTTAAATTGAATAAAACTTAAATCTTATTCTAAATAAGCATTTCAATTAATAAAAAAACAAATCTCTTTTTAAAATAAAATTGTATTAAATTAAAAAAAATTTTATTTGCATAATTTAATTTTTTTTAACATTAGATTTTTTAATTTAATAATGAGACACAAAAATGTCAGCTGCTTGAAGGTTAATGCCTTTTTTTCAGCATATTCTGAATTTTGTCATTCTTCACTTAAATCCATTTTATTTAATTAGATTTTAGATGATAAAAATATTTAAAATATTCTTTATTATTATTCTTATAAATATACACTACACCATAAATATTTAGAAGAAAATTTAAACAAATTATAAACGAATTCAAAATAAATTTTATGTTTGATTTTTTTTTAGTTAAAAAGATCTGTCTCGGAATGTTGTATAAATTTGAAGCTTGAGTAGTGTTCAATTTTTTTTCAAAAACATCTTTTTTTTGCGTTATCAAGTTCTTCCATCGAATACTTTTTTTTTAACTTCTTTTTGTTTGTTCTGATTCATTTTATGATATATTGACGATTTTTAATAATACAGAATGATTAATTTTATCAAATTAAATCAAATTATTTTTAAAAAAAAAGGAGAGACAAAATTTTAAATTTTTCATAAAAAATGACGTCATTGGGATCATTTTTGTCCTTTCAGTCTAATTATGTTATTTTTAGGGGTAAATGGGTGGGATTTTTGGGTATTGAGGTGATACCTCATTAACCTCTTAACCCATAAAAAATAACAACATTAGATCACGGACCCATCGGCTATCTTAAAATTCTAGTAAAATTATTTTCTACTAATTAAGACCCGCTGAAAACGATAAACTAATAAGGTCAGTTCAAACTTGTTCCGTCATCGGATCAAAAATTTTCAAACATAGTTACTAATTTGAAAAATTCTACCGAATTAGCCAAAAAAAAACTTTGAATTAAAAAATAAAGGTTTAAAAATTTTTTAAAAATATTTCATATATATATATAGATTCCTCTCTTTAAGATCTACAAGAATATGAGGGTTGTTAAAAGAATAAAAAATAAAACGACCAATATATTTCGGTTTTTCAAATTACGTCACCGAATTTATATTAAATACATTTAGGCTGTGTTACCATAATATTATTTAATTCATTTTTCATAAAGATTAAAATTCAATTATTTTGGTTTTTAATAAGGTTAGTTTAATTTCTTCTGACAAATCGTCGGTTTAATTAAAATATTCAAAAAAATATGCATCCGTTTCTTCACATTCTTCAATATTTTTTGAAATATTTTTAAGGCATTAAAAATGTTCAAATAATTTTTAAAAATAATATAAGTAAATGAAAAAGACTAAAAATTCAATATTTTATTCAAAATTTGACAGAATGCTTCATTTCTATATTCTCAAAGTTAAAAAATTTTCTTCGTTTTGTCTTTTTAACACTTGCTCTTACTCGATGTAAAAAAAATGCAATAATGAATATTGATGATACAACTGCAGGAATCAAGATTCCTAAGAGAAGAGGTATTACAATGTTTTGGCTTTCAATTTCCGGGGGAACGAGTTTTAACACTAAATTGTCAAAGCCCATGAACACAATTGAATCAGACACTTTGGTTCGTTCAAAATTGACAAATATCTAAAAAATACAGTAAGAATTATTAGAATTTATTATCTGGCGTTTTTTAATTATAATATTACTATTAATTTTATTTAAAAATTGAAATAAGTTTCGGAAAAATAAAATAAATTAATGTAATTTTTTAATTTGTAAAATTAAAAAATTTCTAAAAATGAGAAAAAAAAATGTTAGAATTAGAATTTTTTGACATAAGAACTATAATATAATTTTTCACTTAATTCTAAAAAACTTGATTTAGAAAGTGGATCCGATAATAGTTTTATTGAAAGAATGGACAATACTTTACTCATTAAATTTAGAAATTATTTTTATTTTAATAAGATCGTTTTATTTATTTAATTTTATTTAAAAAAGATATCAGTTAATTTATACAGCTGAAGTTAAATTAGTAAAAAAAAAGAAACAGCTCCATGAAATTTAACGGGATTTTTTATAATTAAATTACTTTTACAAAAGATACTTAAATCGGGCATGGTGAATTATCATTCAAACCTGTCAAAAATTATAAAACAAAATGGCTGACAAAAAAGACTAAATCTACTCACAAATAAATTAATTGACTGTAAAAATAATGATTTGAGTGACAAAAATACTATTTTGACTAATTAATTATTTTTACAAAAAATTGATGATTTTGAGGTGACAATAAAAATCAAAATCTTGAACAATAGCACCAAAATCGGAAAGAAGTTTCAGATGATTATGACAAACCTTTTTGTCCATATCTCATCATCAAGCTTAAGTCAACTATGAAAAAACGTCACAATTTAAGTTCATTCCTTACAATCTTATAAAATTAAATTATTAAACAGCTTAATTAGAATAGCTTAATCAGCTTAATAGATAGGTTTTATTTAGTCAGTGCAAAATTATTTAATAGTCATCTCAACATATAACTTGAAATATTCAAACATGTGCCACATGTAACAATCTTTTCCAATTTATGTCTTTTCAACTTTCATTTTTTTTAGCTTATTTACTTTAAATTTTTTTTTATCACACTTTAATAACTTTAATTTTATTTTTATTTTATTTTTTTATTTTATTTTTTAACTTATTCTGAAGGAGCTTTAGCTCGGTACAGAAAACAAATAAATAAATCAATATTTGTCAGTCGTTTGGTTATTTTGTTAGAAAAATTAGTTTTTCATAGACATCTAAAATAGATTAAATTAGTTACCACTTTTAGTTATTTTTGTCATCGTAAAAAAATTTAATATGTCACCCCAAAAAAATTTAAGCCAAATATAAAATTATTCTTAATATATAGCTATAGCTTTATAAATTTTGATGGTGAAACAACATTAAACAAAATATATTTCTAAATTAATTAAAAATAAATTTTTGAAAAAAATTTAAAAGCAATTAAAAATACACATACAAAATGAACCGTAAATGAAATATTGAGGATAGTTTTACTTTTTAATCATTCACACAAAAAATGAATAATCTAAAATCTATATTTTTATAAAAGAAATTTAAAAGGAGAAGTAGTACTAGTAGTAGTAGTAGTTTTGACTGTAGCTGGTTAGCCAGCGAGTGTGCTGATAAGGCACACTAAGACGGCTGATGTGATTGATTGCTTCTTGTCTGCTTTAAAGCTGTTAAAATTGTTAACATTTAATGTATTTCAAATTTAATTCATATATTGAAATATCTGAATTTAAATTCACAATGCCATTGAATTGAATAATGTAGTGAAATTAAGCTCTTTAGTGAAATAGAATGACTTTAATTTTTAATAAAAATTTGAAAAAAATATTGAAAATTCTTTTTCAATTTTTAAATATTTATTTGTTTATCTGTTTCGAGCTAAATCAGAATAAAAAAACATGAAAAAATTAGAAATAAACTTAAATATGATAAGAAAAAAAAGATAAGAAAATAATAAATAGTAAAAAAGATTAGTTATTCATTTAAATTAATCGTTGAAAAACTTGGTCGAGTCGATTTGGTGAACCATAGTTTTACTATTATGCGAACAATTCTTGTTCTCAGGTTTTTCTGAACTATTAGTTCACTTAATTTTTTGTTCACGTAAAGGTTAACCAAAATAAAATTTAATAAAACTATTTAATAAATGAATGCCTGATTCTCGTAACTAATATAAAATTAAAACTATTGAAGTTTGTGATTTTTTGGTGTTTTTTTTTTATTTTGAAGGAGCTTTGAAATAATAATTGCTTTGATCTAGTTGACCTGGTATTGTCCTTTTTGTTTTTTGTTTTCCATCTTAATTTTAATATTATATTTAGCTTTTTTCTAAATAGATGAAAAAACTCAACAAAGGTGAACTAAAATATGAGCTCATAAAACCTGAGAAAAAGAATTGTTCCGGTAACTAGACCTCAAAAACTTGGATTTTTTTTATAAATTTTGACTTTAGTGATAATTGACGTTTGTTTGATACAATTTAACATTAGCTTAATTGATAAAAAATGGAAAACAGTGCGTAGATAATTTTCTAAACTACAAATAGTATCCTAAGAATCATCATATAACAATTCTTCAAAAGGCAGTGAATAGAATCATTGAGTACTGCAAAAAATGGGGATTTAAAATTAACGAAAAAAAAACTTGCTACACAACATTTACCAAAGCTGGACTTCGAAATAATTATGAGAAAAGATATGGAATGAAAATAAAAATTGGGAACTTACATATTCCTCTTGACTCAAATCCAACATTCCTTGGTATTAAACTAGATCCCAAAATCAACTACAAAGAACATTTGAAAATTATCAATTCAAAACAAATTTCCAAAATAAACCTAATCAGGAAAATTAAAAGTTTTAAATGGAGATCATCTTTTAAAATCAACAGAATTTTATACATGTCGCTCAAACGATCATTATTCGACTACTGTTTTATAATACTTCAGTCAGGCACTCAGAACATAAGAGCCGAAATGCAAAAAATGCAAAATCGAGTGTTGCGAATCATAGAGTATTTTCCACTAAAGACAAGTATCAAAACAATCCATAAAGAGCTAAGAATCGACTTGATTGATGACAGAGCAAACAACCATGTGGGCTGAAAAGAAGGCTCTGCCATTCGGAACTGCCCTGGAAAAAACTTTTCCTAAATTATTTTTTAATAAAAATAATATCATATAACAATTTAAACATTTCACTTTTTCAATGTTATTTCAGCATTTGATACACTCTGTAATTCAAACACAAAAAATTAAACTATAATAGTATATATTTATTTTTCTTAATTATTAAAGTCAATTATATTATTTATGTTCAAATTTTTTCTTTAAATTTGATTAAGTTTTATCAGTAGAACTTTGTTTTTTGCGCTTCTCAAGCTCTTAAACATTCTTTGTTGAACGACTAGTCTAAAATTACCGAATTTATTTATAAGCCCACTAAAGAATTTTAATTCAAATAAGAATCGCAAAAATATTCTAACATTTATTTTCCCGGCTATTTTATACCAAACCCCATGGAAGAGACTGGCAGGATTTATGATAATTATGCTTATTAATGCTAAAATAGTGTATCATATAAATATTGGTCAAATAATATTATAATAATAAATAAGATAAGTTAAGATAATAAAAACTTACGAAAAGTTCTGAAAAAGTATAAACACTGATAATAAATGACTCTTCAATCCAAAGATATGAATCTTTATATCTTTCAAAGTATGTTTTTGAATTTTGTTGGAATAAAAGCTTTGTCATTCGTATTGAAGAATAATTAGTTGATAAATAAATTGAATCTGTCGAATCTGAACAATTTTTATAGTCTAAAGAATCGCAAAACATAAAATAAGAAAAAGCTAACTCTATACTTTGACTGTCGTTTTAACGATAAAATTTGAAATATAATTGATTCTTTAAACAAAGCTGATACGTTCGAAGCTTTTGACAAAAAAAATCTGTTCGAAATACATTTATCAAAACTTGAGTCATTAGTGTAGCATTGAAGACTACCATTAATTGAAGCACATTGATTAAAGGTTCGATTTTCATAAGAAAAGGGAATTTGACAAGTTTTGTTCGTTGATGTAGGTAAATCTAAAAAATTTAAGTATAAGAATTGCTGAAAATAAAAAAAACAAAAAAGCTAAGAGAAAAAGATGCGGGAATTTATTGAATTTAAGATAAAGAAAAAAGGGAAGACCAATCAATTATTAATGATATTTCAAACAAAATAGAATAAGTTTTAAAATATATGCAAAAAGAATTTAAGGATTGCTGCAATAAATAAATTTACGTAAATTTACCCATTTCTTTTGAATTTTTATGATTTGACGTAAAATTATGAAATAAAATACATGCAAACAATCAAGGACGATTGATAAAAGTTTTTTAAGTTAAAAATTAAATATTTTTCAAAAAAAGAATTAAATTAACCATGAAATTAAGAAATTATCAAATAAATATTAATTCAAAATAATGTTAAAAAAAATGTCTCTAAATCTCTAAATCTATTAAATCATAACAAATATAAAAATAAAACTAATCGTAAGATCACGAAAAATTAATTTTTGATAGATTATTATAGAATTTTAAAGCTAGCAATTTTAAATAAATTAAAAATCTATATCAATTCAAATAAGCAAAAGAATCGAAGATTTAAAAAAAAAAACTAATGAAAAAATAAAATGTTTTACAAAAAGAATATACAGATAATACTTACAATGTGAAAAAGAGCCTCCAAAATAAAAATTTCCAGATGAGTCAGAAACATTAGTGCCAGCGAATAATGTTGAGCTTTCGGTAAAAAAAGAAGAACATTCGGAAACTTTTTCAAGAAAACAAGAAACGGAGACAGCAAATGATTGAGTTGTTGTATAAAAAGAAGGAGAAGAATAAAAAATATCTGTTGACAGTGTACTGTCCTTCTCAGGAATTGAAGATGACAGATCATGTGTTGAAAGCGGTGATGAATTAGTTTCTAAGGATGAAAAACTAGATGTTGTCTCTAGATTTTCCTGAACTGATGATGATAAAAATTGAGTAGAACTTGTTTCAGTTGGGCGATTTGTATCTGATTGTGAATAATTACCTATCATCGAAGAGCTAGACTTTTGGCTGATTGATAGAGTTTCATCGCTTTTATCAGATGATGATGGTAGAATTGTCAATGAAGAAGTATCTGACGAATAAAATGTACTTGTTTGAAAGGACGACGATGATCTATCATTTGTTGTAGAGGTGGATTTGTCATCCTCTTTTGTCGTAGCATATTCTGTTGACAGTGTACTGTCCTTCTCAGGAATTGAAGATGACAGATCATGTGTTGAAAGCGGTGATGAATTAGTTTCTAAGGATGAAAAACTAGATGTTGTCTCTAGATTTTCCTGAACTGATGATGATAAAAATTGAGTAGAACTTGTTTCAGTTGGGCGATTTGTATCTGATTGTGAATAATTATCTATCATCGAAGAGCTAGACTTTTGGCTGATTGATAGAGTTTCATCGCTTTTATCAGATGATGATGGTAGAATTGTCGATGAAGAAGTATCTGACGAATAAAATGTACTTGTTTGAAAGGACGACGATGATCTATCATTTGTTGTAGAGGTGGATTTGTCATCCTCTTTTGACGTAGGATATTCTGTTGACAGTGTACTGTCCTTCTCAGGAATTGAAGATGACAGATCATGTGTTGAAAGCGGTGATGAATTAGTTTCTAAGGATGAAAAACTAGATGTTGTCTCTAGATTTTCCTGAACTGATGATGATAAAAATTGAGTAGAACTTGTTTCAGTTTGGCGATTTGTATCTGATTGTGAATAATTACCTATCATCGAAGAGCTAGACTTTTGGCTGATTGATAGAGTTTCATCGCTTTTATCAGATGATGATGGTAGAATTGTCGATGAAGAAGTATCTGACGAATAAAATGTACTTGTTTGAAAGGACGACGATAATCTATCATTTGTTGTTGAGGTGGATTTATCATCCTCTTTTGACGTAGGATATTCTGTTGACAGTGTACTGTCCTTCTCAGGAATTGAAGATGACAGATCATGTGTTGAAAGCGGTGATGAATTAGTTTCTAAGGATGAAAAACTAGATGTTGTCTCTAGATTTTCCTGAACTGATGATGATAAAAATTGAGTAGAACTTGTTTCAGTTTGGCGATTTGTATCTGATTGTGAATAATTACCTATCATCGAAGAGCTAGACTTTTGGCTGATTGATAGAGTTTCATCGCTTTTATCAGATGATGATGGTAGAATTGTCGATGAAGAAGTATCTGACGAATAAAATGTACTTGTTTGAAAGGACGACGATAATCTATCATTTGTTGTTGAGGTGGATTTATCATCCTCTTTTGTCGTAGCATATTCTGTTGACAGTGTACTGTCCTTCTCAGGAATTGAAGATGACAGATCATGTGTTGAAAGCGGTGATGAATTAGTTTCTAAGGATGAAAAACTAGATGTTGTCTCTAGATTTTCCTGAACTGATGATGATAAAAATTGAGTAGAACTTGTTTCAGTTGGGCGATTTGTATCTGATTGTGAATAATTATCTATCATCGAAGAGCTAGACTTTTGGCTGATTGATAGAGTTTCATCGCTTTTATCAGATGATGATGGTAGAATTGTCGATGAAGAAGTATCTGACGAATAAAATGTACTTGTTTGAAAGGACGACGATGATCTATCATTTGTTGTAGAGGTGGATTTGTCATCCTCTTTTGACGTAGGATATTCTGTTGACAGTGTACTGTCCTTCTCAGGAATTGAAGATGACAGATCATGTGTTGAAAGCGGTGATGAATTAGTTTCTAAGGATGAAAAACTAGATGTTGTCTCTAGATTTTCCTGAACTGATGATGATAAAAATTGAGTAGAACTTGTTTCAGTTGGGCGATTTGTATCTGATTGTGAATAATTATCTATCATCGAAGAGCTAGACTTTTGGCTGATTGATAGAGTTTCATCGCTTTTATCAGATGATGATGGTAGAATTGTCAATGAAGAAGTATCTGACGAATAAAATGTACTTGTTTGAAAGGACGACGATGATCTATCATTTGTTGTAGAGGTGGATTTGTCATCCTCTTTTGTCGTAGCATATTCTGTTGACAGTGTACTGTCCTTCTCAGGAATTGAAGATGACAGATCATGTGTTGAAAGCGGTGATGAATTAGTTTCTAAGGATGAAAAACTAGATGTTGTCTCTAGATTTTCCTGAACTGATGATGATAAAAATTGAGTAGAACTTGTTTCAGTTGGGCGATTTGTATCTGATTGTGAATAATTACCTATCATCGAAGAGCTAGACTTTTGGCTGATTGATAGAGTTTCATCGCTTTTATCAGATGATGATGGTAGAATTGTCGATGAAGAAGTATCTGACGAATAAAATGTACTTGTTTGAAAGGACGACGATAATCTATCATTTGTTGTAGAGGTGGATTTGTCATCCTCTTTTGACGTAGCATATTCTGTTGACAGTGTACTGTCCTTCTCAGGAATTGAAGATGACAGATCATGTGTTGAAAGCGGTGATGAATTAGTTTCTAAGGATGAAAAACTAGATGTTGTCTCTAGATTTTCCTGAACTGATGATGATAAAAATTGAGTAGAACTTGTTTCAGTTGGGCGATTTGTATCTGATTGTGAATAATTATCTATCATCGAAGAGCTAGACTTTTGGCTGATTGATAGAGTTTCATCGCTTTTATCAGATGATGATGGTAGAATTGTCGATGAAGAAGTATCTGACGAATAAAATGTACTTGTTTGAAAGGACGACGATAATCTATCATTTGTTGTAGAGGTGGATTTGTCATCCTCTTTTGACGTAGCATATTCTGTTGACAGTGTACTGTCCTTGCCAGGAATTGAAGATGACAGATCATGTGTTGAAAGCGGTGATGAATTAGTTTCTAAGGATGAAAAACTAGATGTTGTCTCTAGATTTTCCTGAACTGATGATGATAAAAATTGAGTAGAACTTGTTTCAGTTGGGCGATTTGTATCTGATTGTGAATAATTATCTATCATCGAAGAGCTAGACTTTTGGCTGATTGATAGAGTTTCATCGCTTTTATCAGATGATGATGGTAGAATTGTCAATGAAGAAGTATCTGACGAATAAAATGTACTTGTTTGAAAGGACGACGATGATCTATCATTTGTTGTAGAGGTGGATTTGTCATCCTCTTTTGTCGTAGCATATTCTGTTGACAGTGTACTGTCCTTCTCAGGAATTGAAGATGACAGATCATGTGTTGAAAGCGGTGATGAATTAGTTTCTAAGGATGAAAAACTAGATGTTGTCTCTAGATTTTCCTGAACTGATGATGATAAAAATTGAGTAGAACTTGTTTCAGTTGGGCGATTTGTATCTGATTGTGAATAATTATCTATCATCGAAGAGCTAGACTTTTGGCTGATTGATAGAGTTTCATCGCTTTTATCAGATGATGATGGTAGAATTGTCGATGAAGAAGTATCTGACGAATAAAATGTACTTGTTTGAAAGGACGACGATAATCTATCATTTGTTGTAGAGGTGGATTTGTCATCCTCTTTTGTCGTAGCATATTCTGTTGACAGTGTACTGTCCTTCTCAGGAATTGAAGATGACAGATCATGTGTTGAAAGCGGTGATGAATTAGTTTCTAAGGATGAAAAACTAGATGTTGTCTCTAGATTTTCCTGAACTGATGATGATAAAAATTGAGTAGAACTTGTTTCAGTTGGGCGATTTGTATCTGATTGTGAATAATTACCTATCATCGAAGAGCTAGACTTTTGGCTGATTGATAGAGTTTCATCGCTTTTATCAGATGATGATGGTAGAATTGTCGATGAAGAAGTATCTGACGAATAAAATGTACTTGTTTGAAAGGACGACGATGATCTATCATTTGTTGTAGAGGTGGATTTGTCATCCTCTTTTGTCGTAGCATATTCTGTTGACAGTGTACTGTCCTTCTCAGGAATTGAAGATGACAGATCATGTGTTGAAAGCGGTGATGAATTAGTTTCTAAGGATGAAAAACTAGATGTTGTCTCTAGATTTTCCTGAACTGATGATGATAAAAATTGAGTAGAACTTGTTTCAGTTGGGCGATTTGTATCTGATTGTGAATAATTACCTATCATCGAAGAGCTAGACTTTTGGCTGATTGATAGAGTTTCATCGCTTTTATCAGATGATGATGGTAGAATTGTCGATGAAGAAGTATCTGACGAATAAAATGTACTTGTTTGAAAGGACGACGATAATCTATCATTTGTTGTTGAGGTGGATTTGTCATCCTCTTTTGACGTAGGATATTCAGTTGACAGTGTACTGTCCTTCTCAGGAATTGAAGATGACAGATCATGTGTTGAAAGCGGTGATGAATTAGTTTCTAAGGATGAAAAACTAGATGTTGTCTCTAGATTTTCCTGAACTGATGATGATAAAAATTGAGTAGAACTTGTTTCAGTTGGGCGATTTGTATCTGATTGTGAATAATTATCTATCATCGAAGAGCTAGACTTTTGGCTGATTGATAGAGTTTCATCGCTTTTATCAGATGATGATGGTAGAATTGTCGATGAAGAAGTATCTGACGAATAAAATGTACTTGTTTGAAAGGACGACGATAATCTATCATTTGTTGTAGAGGTGGATTTGTCATCCTCTTTTGACGTAGCATATTCTGTTGACAGTGTACTGTCCTTCTCAGGAATTGAAGATGACAGATCATGTGTTGAAAGCGGTGATGAATTAGTTTCTAAGGATGAAAAACTAGATGTTGTCTCTAGATTTTCCTGAACTGATGATGATAAAAATTGAGTAGAACTTGTTTCAGTTGGGCGATTTGTATCTGATTGTGAATAATTATCTATCATCGAAGAGCTAGACTTTTGGCTGATTGATAGAGTTTCATCGCTTTTATCAGATGATGATGGTAGAATTGTCGATGAAGAAGTATCTGACGAATAAAATGTACTTGTTTGAAAGGACGACGATAATCTATCATTTGTTGTAGAGGTGGATTTATCATCCTCTTTTGTCGTAGCATATTCTGTTGACAGTGTACTGTCCTTCTCAGGAATTGAAGATGACAGATCATGTGTTGAAAGCGGTGATGAATTAGTTTCTAAGGATGAAAAACTAGATGTTGTCTCTAGATTTTCCTGAACTGATGATGATAAAAATTGAGTAGAACTTGTTTCAGTTGGGCGATTTGTATCTGATTGTGAATAATTATCTATCATCGAAGAGCTAGACTTTTGGCTGATTGATAGAGTTTCATCGCTTTTATCAGATGATGATGGTAGAATTGTCGATGAAGAAGTATCTGACGAATAAAATGTACTTGTTTGAAAGGACGACGATGATCTATCATTTGTTGTAGAGGTGGATTTGTCATCCTCTTTTGTCGTAGCATATTCTGTTGACAGTGTACTGTCCTTCTCAGGAATTGAAGATGACAGATCATGTGTTGAAAGCGGTGATGAATTAGTTTCTAAGGATGAAAAACTAGATGTTGTCTCTAGATTTTCCTGAACTGATGATGATAAAAATTGAGTAGAACTTGTTTCAGTTGGGCGATTTGTATCTGATTGTGAATAATTACCTATCATCGAAGAGCTAGACTTTTGGCTGATTGATAGAGTTTCATCGCTTTTATCAGATGATGATGGTAGAATTGTCGATGAAGAAGTATCTGACGAATAAAATGTACTTGTTTGAAAGGACGACGATAATCTATCATTTGTTGTAGAGGTGGATTTATCATCCTCTTTTGTCGTAGCATATTCTGTTGACAGTGTACTGTCCTTCTCAGGAATTGAAGATGACAGATCATGTGTTGAAAGCGGTGATGAATTAGTTTCTAAGGATGAAAAACTAGATGTTGTCTCTAGATTTTCCTGAACTGATGATGATAAAAATTGAGTAGAACTTGTTTCAGTTGGGCGATTTGTATCTGATTGTGAATAATTACCTATCATCGAAGAGCTAGACTTTTGGCTGATTGATAGAGTTTCATCGCTTTTATCAGATGATGATGGTAGAATTGTCGATGAAGAAGTATCTGACGAATAAAATGTACTTGTTTGAAAGGACGACGATAATCTATCATTTGTTGTTGAGGTGGATTTATCATCCTCTTTTGTCGTAGCATATTCTGTTGACAGTGTACTGTCCTTCTCAGGAATTGAAGATGACAGATCATGTGTTGAAAGCGGTGATGAATTAGTTTCTAAGGATGAAAAACTAGATGTTGTCTCTAGATTTTCCTGAACTGATGATGATAAAAATTGAGTAGAACTTGTTTCAGTTGGGCGATTTGTATCTGATTGTGAATAATTACCTATCATCGAAGAGCTAGACTTTTGGCTGATTGATAGAGTTTCATCGCTTTTATCAGATGATGATGGTAGAATTGTCGATGAAGAAGTATCTGACGAATAAAATGTACTTGTTTGAAAGGACGACGATAATCTATCATTTGTTGTAGAGGTGGATTTGTCATCCTCTTTTGACGTAGCATATTCTGTTGACAGTGTACTGTCCTTCTCAGGAATTGAAGATGACAGATCATGTGTTGAAAGCGGTGATGAATTAGTTTCTAAGGATGAAAAACTAGATGTTGTCTCTAGATTTTCCTGAACTGATGATGATAAAAATTGAGTAGAACTTGTTTCAGTTGGGCGATTTGTATCTGATTGTGAATAATTATCTATCATCGAAGAGCTAGACTTTTGGCTGATTGATAGAGTTTCATCGCTTTTATCAGATGATGATGGTAGAATTGTCGATGAAGAAGTATCTGACGAATAAAATGTACTTGTTTGAAAGGACGACGATAATCTATCATTTGTTGTAGAGGTGGATTTGTCATCCTCTTTTGTCGTAGCATATTCTGTTGACAGTGTACTGTCCTTCTCAGGAATTGAAGATGACAGATCATGTGTTGAAAGCGGTGATGAATTAGTTTCTAAGGATGAAAAACTAGATGTTGTCTCTAGATTTTCCTGAACTGATGATGATAAAAATTGAGTAGAACTTGTTTCAGTTGGGCGATTTGTATCTGATTGTGAATAATTACCTATCATCGAAGAGCTAGACTTTTGGCTGATTGATAGAGTTTCATCGCTTTTATCAGATGATGATGGTAGAATTGTCGATGAAGAAGTATCTGACGAATAAAATGTACTTGTTTGAAAGGACGACGATAATCTATCATTTGTTGTTGAGGTGGATTTATCATCCTCTTTTGTCGTAGCATATTCTGTTGACAGTGTACTGTCCTTCTCAGGAATTGAAGATGACAGATCATGTGTTGAAAGCGGTGATGAATTAGTTTCTAAGGATGAAAAACTAGATGTTGTCTCTAGATTTTCCTGAACTGATGATGATAAAAATTGAGTAGAACTTGTTTCAGTTGGGCGATTTGTATCTGATTGTGAATAATTATCTATCATCGAAGAGCTAGACTTTTGGCTGATTGATAGAGTTTCATCGCTTTTATCAGATGATGATGGTAGAATTGTCGATGAAGAAGTATCTGACGAATAAAATGTACTTGTTTGAAAGGACGACGATAATCTATCATTTGTTGTAGAGGTGGATTTGTCATCCTCTTTTGACGTAGCATATTCTGTTGACAGTGTACTGTCCTTCTCAGGAATTGAAGATGACAGATCATGTGTTGAAAGCGGTGATGAATTAGTTTCTAAGGATGAAAAACTAGATGTTGTCTCTAGATTTTCCTGAACTGATGATGATAAAAATTGAGTAGAACTTGTTTCAGTTGGGCGATTTGTATCTGATTGTGAATAATTATCTATCATCGAAGAGCTAGACTTTTGGCTGATTGATAGAGTTTCATCGCTTTTATCAGATGATGATGGTAGAATTGTCGATGAAGAAGTATCTGACGAATAAAATGTACTTGTTTGAAAGGACGACGATAATCTATCATTTGTTGTAGAGGTGGATTTATCATCCTCTTTTGTCGTAGCATATTCTGTTGACAGTGTACTGTCCTTCTCAGGAATTGAAGATGACAGATCATGTGTTGAAAGCGGTGATGAATTAGTTTCTAAGGATGAAAAACTAGATGTTGTCTCTAGATTTTCCTGAACTGATGATGATAAAAATTGAGTAGAACTTGTTTCAGTTGGGCGATTTGTATCTGATTGTGAATAATTATCTATCATCGAAGAGCTAGACTTTTGGCTGATTGATAGAGTTTCATCGCTTTTATCAGATGATGATGGTAGAATTGTCGATGAAGAAGTATCTGACGAATAAAATGTACTTGTTTGAAAGGACGACGATAATCTATCATTTGTTGTAGAGGTGGATTTGTCATCCTCTTTTGACGTAGCATATTCTGTTGACAGTGTACTGTCCTTCTCAGGAATTGAAGATGACAGATCATGTGTTGAAAGCGGTGATGAATTAGTTTCTAAGGATGAAAAACTAGATGTTGTCTCTAGATTTTCCTGAACTGATGATGATAAAAATTGAGTAGAACTTGTTTCAGTTGGGCGATTTGTATCTGATTGTGAATAATTACCTATCATCGAAGAGCTAGACTTTTGGCTGATTGATAGAGTTTCATCGCTTTTATCAGATGATGATGGTAGAATTGTCGATGAAGAAGTATCTGACGAATAAAATGTACTTGTTTGAAAGGACGACGATAATCTATCATTTGTTGTAGAGGTGGATTTGTCATCCTCTTTTGACGTAGCATATTCTGTTGACAGTGTACTGTCCTTGCCAGGAATTGAAGATGACAGATCATGTGTTGAAAGCGGTGATGAATTAGTTTCTAAGGATGAAAAACTAGATGTTGTCTCTAGATTTTCCTGAACTGATGATGATAAAAATTGAGTAGAACTTGTTTCAGTTGGGCGATTTGTATCTGATTGTGAATAATTATCTATCATCGAAGAGCTAGACTTTTGGCTGATTGATAGAGTTTCATCGCTTTTATCAGATGATGATGGTAGAATTGTCGATGAAGAAGTATCTGACGAATAAAATGTACTTGTTTGAAAGGACGACGATAATCTATCATTTGTTGTAGAGGTGGATTTGTCATCCTCTTTTGTCGTAGCATATTCTGTTGACAGTGTACTGTCCTTCTCAGGAATTGAAGATGACAGATCATGTGTTGAAAGCGGTGATGAATTAGTTTCTAAGGATGAAAAACTAGATGTTGTCTCTAGATTTTCCTGAACTGATGATGATAAAAATTGAGTAGAACTTGTTTCAGTTGGGCGATTTGTATCTGATTGTGAATAATTACCTATCATCGAAGAGCTAGACTTTTGGCTGATTGATAGAGTTTCATCGCTTTTATCAGATGATGATGGTAGAATTGTCGATGAAGAAGTATCTGACGAATAAAATGTACTTGTTTGAAAGGACGACGATAATCTATCATTTGTTGTAGAGGTGGATTTGTCATCCTCTTTTGTCGTAGCATATTCTGTTGACAGTGTACTGTCCTTCTCAGGAATTGAAGATGACAGATCATGTGTTGAAAGCGGTGATGAATTAGTTTCTAAGGATGAAAAACTAGATGTTGTCTCTAGATTTTCCTGAACTGATGATGATAAAAATTGAGTAGAACTTGTTTCAGTTGGGCGATTTGTATCTGATTGTGAATAATTATCTATCATCGAAGAGCTAGACTTTTGGCTGATTGATAGAGTTTCATCGCTTTTATCAGATGATGATGGTAGAATTGTCGATGAAGAAGTATCTGACGAATAAAATGTACTTGTTTGAAAGGACGACGATAATCTATCATTTGTTGTAGAGGTGGATTTGTCATCCTCTTTTGACGTAGGATATTCTGTTGACAGTGTACTGTCCTTCTCAGGAATTGAAGATGACAGATCATGTGTTGAAAGCGGTGATGAATTAGTTTCTAAGGATGAAAAACTAGATGTTGTCTCTAGATTTTCCTGAACTGATGATGATAAAAATTGAGTAGAACTTGTTTCAGTTGGGCGATTTGTATCTGATTGTGAATAATTACCTATCATCGAAGAGCTAGACTTTTGGCTGATTGATAGAGTTTCATCGCTTTTATCAGATGATGATGGTAGAATTGTCGATGAAGAAGTATCTGACGAATAAAATGTACTTGTTTGAAAGGACGACGATAATCTATCATTTGTTGTAGAGGTGGATTTATCATCCTCTTTTGTCGTAGCATATTCTGTTGACAGTGTACTGTCCTTCTCAGGAATTGAAGATGACAGATCATGTGTTGAAAGCGGTGATGAATTAGTTTCTAAGGATGAAAAACTAGATGTTGTCTCTAGATTTTCCTGAACTGATGATGATAAAAATTGAGTAGAACTTGTTTCAGTTGGGCGATTTGTATCTGATTGTGAATAATTATCTATCATCGAAGAGCTAGACTTTTGGCTGATTGATAGAGTTTCATCGCTTTTATCAGATGATGATGGTAGAATTGTCGATGAAGAAGTATCTGACGAATAAAATGTACTTGTTTGAAAGGACGACGATAATCTATCATTTGTTGTAGAGGTGGATTTGTCATCCTCTTTTGACGTAGCATATTCTGTTGACAGTGTACTGTCCTTCTCAGGAATTGAAGATGACAGATCATGTGTTGAAAGCGGTGATGAATTAGTTTCTAAGGATGAAAAACTAGATGTTGTCTCTAGATTTTCCTGAACTGATGATGATAAAAATTGAGTAGAACTTGTTTCAGTTGGGCGATTTGTATCTGATTGTGAATAATTATCTATCATCGAAGAGCTAGACTTTTGGCTGATTGATAGAGTTTCATCGCTTTTATCAGATGATGATGGTAGAATTGTCGATGAAGAAGTATCTGACGAATAAAATGTACTTGTTTGAAAGGACGACGATAATCTATCATTTGTTGTAGAGGTGGATTTGTCATCCTCTTTTGACGTAGCATATTCTGTTGACAGTGTACTGTCCTTCTCCAGGAATTGAAGATGACAGATCATGTGTTGAAAGCGGTGATGAATTAGTTTCTAAGGATGAAAAACTAGATGTTGTCTCTAGATTTTCCTGAACTGATGATGATAAAAATTGAGTAGAACTTGTTTCAGTTGGGCGATTTGTATCTGATTGTGAATAATTATCTATCATCGAAGAGCTAGACTTTTGGCTGATTGATAGAGTTTCATCGCTTTTATCAGATGATGATGGTAGAATTGTCGATGAAGAAGTATCTGACGAATAAAATGTACTTGTTTGAAAGGACGACGATAATCTATCATTTGTTGTAGAGGTGGATTTGTCATCCTCTTTTGACGTAGGATATTCTGTTGACAGTGTACTGTCCTTCTCAGGAATTGAAGATGACAGATCATGTGTTGAAAGCGGTGATGAATTAGTTTCTAAGGATGAAAAACTAGATGTTGTCTCTAGATTTTCCTGAACTGATGATGATAAAAATTGAGTAGAACTTGTTTCAGTTGGGCGATTTGTATCTGATTGTGAATAATTACCTATCATCGAAGAGCTAGACTTTTGGCTGATTGATAGAGTTTCATCGCTTTTATCAGATGATGATGGTAGAATTGTCGATGAAGAAGTATCTGACGAATAAAATGTACTTGTTTGAAAGGACGACGATGATCTATCATTTGTTGTTGAGGTGGATTTATCATCCTCTTTTGTCGTAGCATATTCTGTTGACAGTGTACTGTCCTTCTCAGGAATTGAAGATGACAGATCATGTGTTGAAAGCGGTGATGAATTAGTTTCTAAGGATGAAAAACTAGATGTTGTCTCTAGATTTTCCTGAACTGATGATGATAAAAATTGAGTAGAACTTGTTTCAGTTGGGCGATTTGTATCTGATTGTGAATAATTATCTATCATCGAAGAGCTAGACTTTTGGCTGATTGATAGAGTTTCATCGCTTTTATCAGATGATGATGGTAGAATTGTCGATGAAGAAGTATCTGACGAATAAAATGTACTTGTTTGAAAGGACGACGATAATCTATCATTTGTTGTAGAGGTGGATTTGTCATCCTCTTTTGACGTAGGATATTCTGTTGACAGTGTACTGTCCTTCTCAGGAATTGAAGATGACAGATCATGTGTTGAAAGCGGTGATGAATTAGTTTCTAAGGATGAAAAACTAGATGTTGTCTCTAGATTTTCCTGAACTGATGATGATAAAAATTGAGTAGAACTTGTTTCAGTTGGGCGATTTGTATCTGATTGTGAATAATTATCTATCATCGAAGAGCTAGACTTTTGGCTGATTGATAGAGTTTCATCGCTTTTATCAGATGATGATGGTAGAATTGTCGATGAAGAAGTATCTGACGAATAAAATGTACTTGTTTGAAAGGACGACGATAATCTATCATTTGTTGTAGAGGTGGATTTGTCATCCTCTTTTGACGTAGCATATTCTGTTGACAGTGTACTGTCCTTGCCAGGAATTGAAGATGACAGATCATGTGTTGAAAGCGGTGATGAATTAGTTTCTAAGGATGAAAAACTAGATGTTGTCTCTAGATTTTCCTGAACTGATGATGATAAAAATTGAGTAGAACTTGTTTCAGTTGGGCGATTTGTATCTGATTGTGAATAATTACCTATCATCGAAGAGCTAGACTTTTGGCTGATTGATAGAGTTTCATCGCTTTTATCAGATGATGATGGGAGAATTGTCGATGAAGAAGTATCTGACGAATAAAATGTACTTGTTTGAAAGGACGACGATAATCTATCATTTGTTGTTGAGGTGGATTTATCATCCTCTTTTGTCGTAGCATATTCTGTTGACAGTGTACTGTCCTTCTCAGGAATTGAAGATGACAGATCATGTGTTGAAAGCGGTGATGAATTAGTTTCTAAGGATGAAAAACTAGATGTTGTCTCTAGATTTTCCTGAACTGATGATGATAAAAATTGAGTAGAACTTGTTTCAGTTGGGCGATTTGTATCTGATTGTGAATAATTATCTATCATCGAAGAGCTAGACTTTTGGCTGATTGATAGAGTTTCATCGCTTTTATCAGATGATGATGGTAGAATTGTCGATGAAGAAGTATCTGACGAATAAAATGTACTTGTTTGAAAGGACGACGATGATCTATCATTTGTTGTAGAGGTGGATTTGTCATCCTCTTTTGTCGTAGCATATTCTGTTGACAGTGTACTGTCCTTGCCAGGAATTGAAGATGACAGATCATGTGTTGAAAGCGGTGATGAATTAGTTTCTAAGGATGAAAAACTAGATGTTGTCTCTAGATTTTCCTGAACTGATGATGATAAAAATTGAGTAGAACTTGTTTCAGTTGGGCGATTTGTATCTGATTGTGAATAATTATCTATCATCGAAGAGCTAGACTTTTGGCTGATTGATAGAGTTTCATCGCTTTTATCAGATGATGATGGTAGAATTGTCGATGAAGAAGTATCTGACGAATAAAATGTACTTGTTTGAAAGGACGACGATAATCTATCATTTGTTGTAGAGGTGGATTTGTCATCCTCTTTTGACGTAGCATATTCTGTTGACAGTGTACTGTCCTTCTCAGGAATTGAAGATGACAGATCATGTGTTGAAAGCGGTGATGAATTAGTTTCTAAGGATGAAAAACTAGATGTTGTCTCTAGATTTTCCTGAACTGATGATGATAAAAATTGAGTAGAACTTGTTTCAGTTGGGCGATTTGTATCTGATTGTGAATAATTACCTATCATCGAAGAGCTAGACTTTTGGCTGATTGATAGAGTTTCATCGCTTTTATCAGATGATGATGGTAGAATTGTCGATGAAGAAGTATCTGACGAATAAAATGTACTTGTTTGAAAGGACGACGATGATCTATCATTTGTTGTAGAGGTGGATTTGTCATCCTCTTTTGACGTAGCATATTCTGTTGACAGTGTACTGTCCTTCTCAGGAATTGAAGATGACAGATCATGTGTTGAAAGCGGTGATGAATTAGTTTCTAAGGATGAAAAACTAGATGTTGTCTCTAGATTTTCCTGAACTGATGATGATAAAAATTGAGTAGAACTTGTTTCAGTTGGGCGATTTGTATCTGATTGTGAATAATTACCTATCATCGAAGAGCTAGACTTTTGGCTGATTGATAGAGTTTCATCGCTTTTATCAGATGATGATGGTAGAATTGTCGATGAAGAAGTATCTGACGAATAAAATGTACTTGTTTGAAAGGACGACGATAATCTATCATTTGTTGTTGAGGTGGATTTGTCATCCTCTTTTGACGTAGCATATTCTGTTGACAGTGTACTGTCCTTCTCAGGAATTGAAGATGACAGATCATGTGTTGAAAGCGGTGATGAATTAGTTTCTAAGGATGAAAAACTAGATGTTGTCTCTAGATTTTCCTGAACTGATGATGATAAAAATTGAGTAGAACTTGTTTCAGTTGGGCGATTTGTATCTGATTGTGAATAATTATCTATCATCGAAGAGCTAGACTTTTGGCTGATTGATAGAGTTTCATCGCTTTTATCAGATGATGATGGTAGAATTGTCGATGAAGAAGTATCTGACGAATAAAATGTACTTGTTTGAAAGGACGACGATAATCTATCATTTGTTGTTGAGGTGGATTTATCATCCTCTTTTGTCGTAGCATATTCTGTTGACAGTGTACTGTCCTTCTCAGGAATTGAAGATGACAGATCATGTGTTGAAAGCGGTGATGAATTAGTTTCTAAGGATGAAAAACTAGATGTTGTCTCTAGATTTTCCTGAACTGATGATGATAAAAATTGAGTAGAACTTGTTTCAGTTGGGCGATTTGTATCTGATTGTGAATAATTATCTATCATCGAAGAGCTAGACTTTTGGCTGATTGATAGAGTTTCATCGCTTTTATCAGATGATGATGGTAGAATTGTCGATGAAGAAGTATCTGACGAATAAAATGTACTTGTTTGAAAGGACGACGATGATCTATCATTTGTTGTAGAGGTGGATTTGTCATCCTCTTTTGTCGTAGCATATTCTGTTGACAGTGTACTGTCCTTGCCAGGAATTGAAGATGACAGATCATGTGTTGAAAGCGGTGATGAATTAGTTTCTAAGGATGAAAAACTAGATGTTGTCTCTAGATTTTCCTGAACTGATGATGATAAAAATTGAGTAGAACTTGTTTCAGTTGGGCGATTTGTATCTGATTGTGAATAATTATCTATCATCGAAGAGCTAGACTTTTGGCTGATTGATAGAGTTTCATCGCTTTTATCAGATGATGATGGTAGAATTGTCGATGAAGAAGTATCTGACGAATAAAATGTACTTGTTTGAAAGGACGACGATGATCTATCATTTGTTGTAGAGGTGGATTTGTCATCCTCTTTTGTCGTAGCATATTCTGTTGACAGTGTACTGTCCTTCTCAGGAATTGAAGATGACAGATCATGTGTTGAAAGCGGTGATGAATTAGTTTCTAAGGATGAAAAACTAGATGTTGTCTCTAGATTTTCCTGAACTGATGATGATAAAAATTGAGTAGAACTTGTTTCAGTTGGGCGATTTGTATCTGATTGTGAATAATTACCTATCATCGAAGAGCTAGACTTTTGGCTGATTGATAGAGTTTCATCGCTTTTATCAGATGATGATGGTAGAATTGTCGATGAAGAAGTATCTGACGAATAAAATGTACTTGTTTGAAAGGACGACGATGATCTATCATTTGTTGTAGAGGTGGATTTGTCATCCTCTTTTGACGTAGCATATTCTGTTGACAGTGTACTGTCCTTGCCAGGAATTGAAGATGACAGATCATGTGTTGAAAGCGGTGATGAATTAGTTTCTAAGGATGAAAAACTAGATGTTGTCTCTAGATTTTCCTGAACTGATGATGATAAAAATTGAGTAGAACTTGTTTCAGTTGGGCGATTTGTATCTGATTGTGAATAATTACCTATCATCGAAGAGCTAGACTTTTGGCTGATTGATAGAGTTTCATCGCTTTTATCAGATGATGATGGTAGAATTGTCGATGAAGAAGTATCTGACGAATAAAATGTACTTGTTTGAAAGGACGACGATAATCTATCATTTGTTGTAGAGGTGGATTTGTCATCCTCTTTTGACGTAGCATATTCTGTTGACAGTGTACTGTCCTTGCCAGGAATTGAAGATGACAGATCATGTGTTGAAAGCGGTGATGAATTAGTTTCTAAGGATGAAAAACTAGATGTTGTCTCTAGATTTTCCTGAACTGATGATGATAAAAATTGAGTAGAACTTGTTTCAGTTGGGCGATTTGTATCTGATTGTGAATAATTATCTATCATCGAAGAGCTAGACTTTTGGCTGATTGATAGAGTTTCATCGCTTTTATCAGATGATGATGGTAGAATTGTCGATGAAGAAGTATCTGACGAATAAAATGTACTTGTTTGAAAGGACGACGATAATCTATCATTTGTTGTAGAGGTGGATTTGTCATCCTCTTTTGACGTAGGATATTCTGTTGACAGTGTACTGTCCTTCTCAGGAATTGAAGATGACAGATCATGTGTTGAAAGCGGTGATGAATTAGTTTCTAAGGATGAAAAACTAGATGTTGTCTCTAGATTTTCCTGAACTGATGATGATAAAAATTGAGTAGAACTTGTTTCAGTTGGGCGATTTGTATCTGATTGTGAATAATTATCTATCATCGAAGAGCTAGACTTTTGGCTGATTGATAGAGTTTCATCGCTTTTATCAGATGATGATGGTAGAATTGTCGATGAAGAAGTATCTGACGAATAAAATGTACTTGTTTGAAAGGACGACGATGATCTATCATTTGTTGTAGAGGTGGATTTGTCATCCTCTTTTGTCGTAGCATATTCTGTTGACAGTGTACTGTCCTTCTCAGGAATTGAAGATGACAGATCATGTGTTGAAAGCGGTGATGAATTAGTTTCTAAGGATGAAAAACTAGATGTTGTCTCTAGATTTTCCTGAACTGATGATGATAAAAATTGAGTAGAACTTGTTTCAGTTGGGCGATTTGTATCTGATTGTGAATAATTACCTATCATCGAAGAGCTAGACTTTTGGCTGATTGATAGAGTTTCATCGCTTTTATCAGATGATGATGGTAGAATTGTCGATGAAGAAGTATCTGACGAATAAAATGTACTTGTTTGAAAGGACGACGATGATCTATCATTTGTTGTAGAGGTGGATTTGTCATCCTCTTTTGTCGTAGCATATTCTGTTGACAGTGTACTGTCCTTCTCAGGAATTGAAGATGACAGATCATGTGTTGAAAGCGGTGATGAATTAGTTTCTAAGGATGAAAAACTAGATGTTGTCTCTAGATTTTCCTGAACTGATGATGATAAAAATTGAGTAGAACTTGTTTCAGTTGGGCGATTTGTATCTGATTGTGAATAATTATCTATCATCGAAGAGCTAGACTTTTGGCTGATTGATAGAGTTTCATCGCTTTTATCAGATGATGATGGTAGAATTGTCGATGAAGAAGTATCTGACGAATAAAATGTACTTGTTTGAAAGGACGACGATGATCTATCATTTGTTGTTGAGGTGGATTTATCATCCTCTTTTGTCGTAGCATATTCTGTTGACAGTGTACTGTCCTTCTCAGGAATTGAAGATGACAGATCATGTGTTGAAAGCGGTGATGAATTAGTTTCTAAGGATGAAAAACTAGATGTTGTCTCTAGATTTTCCTGAACTGATGATGATAAAAATTGAGTAGAACTTGTTTCAGTTGGGCGATTTGTATCTGATTGTGAATAATTATCTATCATCGAAGAGCTAGACTTTTGGCTGATTGATAGAGTTTCATCGCTTTTATCAGATGATGATTGTAGAATTGTCGATGAAGAAGTATCTGACGAATAAAATGTACTTGTTTGAAAGGACGACGATGATCTATCATTTGTTGTTGAGGTGGATTGATCATCCTCTTTTGTCGTAGCATATTCTGTTGACAGTGTACTGTCCTTGCCAGGAATTGAAGATGACAGATCATGTGTTGAAAGCGGTGATGAATTAGTTTCAAAGGATGAAAAACTAGATGTTGTCTCTAGATTTTCCTGAACTGATGATGATAAAAATTGAGTAGAACTTGTTTCAGTTGGGCGATTTGTATCTGATTGTGAATAATTATCTATCATCGAAGAGCTAGACTTTTGGCTGATTGATAGAGTTTCATCGCTTTTATCAGATGATGATGGTAGAATTGTCGATGAAGAAGTATCTGACGAATAAAATGTACTTGTTTGAAAGGACGACGATGATCTATCATTTGTTGTTGAGGTGGATTTATCATCCTCTTTTGACGTAGGATATTGAGTTGACAGTGTACTGTCCTTCTCAGGAATTGAAGATGACAGATCATGTGTTGAAAGCAGTGATGAATTAGTTTCAAAGAATGAAAAACTAGATGTTGTCTCTAGATTTTCCTGAACTGATGATGATAAAAATTGAGTAGAACTTGTTTCAGTTGGGCGATATGTATCTGATTGTGAATAATTATCTATCATCGAAGAGCTAGACTTTTGGCTGATTGATAGAGTTTCATCGCTTTTATCAGATGATGATGGTAGAATTGTCGATGAAGAAGTATCTGACGAATAAAATGTACTTGTTTGAAAGGACGACGATGATCTATCATTTGTTGTTGAGGTGGATTGATCATCCTCTTTTGTCGTAGCATATTCTGTTGACAGTGTACTGTCCTTGCCAGGAATTGAAGATGACAGATCATGTGTTGAAAGCGGTGATGAATTAGTTTCAAAGGATGAAAAACTAGATGTTGTCTCTAGATTTTCCTGAACTGATGATGATAAAAATTGAGTAGAACTTGTTTCAGTTGGGCGATTTGTATCTGATTGTGAATAATTATCTATCATCGAAGAGCTAGACTTTTGGCTGATTGATAGAGTTTCATCGCTTTTATCAGATGATGATGGTAGAATTGTCGATGAAGAAGTATCTGACGAATAAAATGTACTTGTTTGAAAGGACGACGATGATCTATCATTTGTTGTTGAGGTGGATTTATCATCCTCTTTTGTCGTAGCATATTCTGTTGACAGTGTACTGTCCTTGCCAGGAATTGAAGATGACAGATCATGTGTTGAAAGCGGTGATGAATTAGTTTCTAAGGATGAAAAACTAGATGTTGTCTCTAGATTTTCCTGAACTGATGATGATAAAAATTGAGTAGAACTTGTTTCAGTTGGGCGATTTGTATCTGATGGTGAATAATTATCTATCATCGAAGAGCTAGACTTTTGGCTGATTGATAGAGTTTCATCGCTTTTATCAGATGATGATTGTAGAATTGTCGATGAAGAAGTATCTGACGAATAAAATGTACTTGTTTGAAAGGACGACGATGATCTAACATTTGTTGTTGAGGTGGATTTAACATCCTCTTTTGTCGTAGCATATTCTGTTGACAGTGTACTGTCCTTGCCAGGAATTGAAGATGACAGATCATGTGTTGAATACTTTGATGAATTGGTTTCAAAGGATGAAAAACTAGATGTTGTCTCTAGATTTTCCTGAACTGATGATGATAAAAATTGAGTAGAACTTGTTTCAGTTGGGCGATTTGTATCTGATTGTGAATAATTATCTATCATCGAAGAGCTAGACTTTTGGCTGATTGATAGAGTTTCATCGCTTTTATCAGATGATGATGGTAGAATTGTCGATGAAGAAGTATCTGACGAATAAAATGTACTTGTTTGAAAGGACGACGATGATCTATCATTTGTTGTTGAGGTGGATTGATCATCCTCTTTTGTCGTAGCATATTCTGTTGACAGTGTACTGTCCTTGCCAGGAATTGAAGATGACAGATCATGTGTTGAATACTGTGATGAATTGATTTCAAAGGATGAAAAACTAGATGTTGTCTCTAGATTTTCCTGAACTGATGATGATAAAAATTGAGTAGAACTTGTTTCAGTTGGGCGATTTGTATCTGATTGTGAATAATTATCTATCATCGAAGAGCTAGACTTTTGGCTGATAGATAGAGTTTCATCGCTTTTATCAGATGATGATTGTAGAATTGTCGATGAAGAAGTATCTGACGAATAAAATGTACTTGTTTGAAAGGACGACGATGATCTATCATTTGTTGTTGAGGTGGATTTATCATCCTCTTTTGTCGTAGAATATTCTGTTGACAGTGTACTGTCCTTGCCAGGAATTGAAGATGACAGATCATGTGTTGAATACTGTGATGAATTGGTTTCAAAGGATGAAAAACTAGATGTTGTCTCTAGATTTTCCTGAACTGATGATGATAAAAATTGAGTAGAACTTGTTTCAGTTGGGCGATTTGTATCTGATGGTGAATAATTATCTATCATCGAAGAGCTAGACTTTTGGCTGATTGATAGAGTTTCATCGCTTTTATCAGATGATGATGGTAGAATTGTCGATGAAGAAGTATCTGACGAATAAAATGTACTTGTTTGAAAGGACGACGATGATCTATCATTTGTTGTTGAGGTGGATTGATCATCCTCTTTTGTCGTAGCATATTCTGTTGACAGTGTACTGTCCTTGCCAGGAATTGAAGATGACAGATCATGTGTTGAATACTGTGATGAATTGGTTTCAAAGGATGAAAAACTGGATGTTGTCTCCAGATTTTGGTGAACTGATGATGATAAAAATTGAGTAGAACTTGTTTCAGTTGGGCGATTTGTATCTGATGGTGAATAATTATCTATCATCGAAGAGCTAGACTTTTGGCTGATTGATAGAGTTTCATCGCTTTTATCAGATGATGATGGTAGAATTGTCGATGAAGAAGTATCTGACGAATAAAATGTACTTGTTTGAAAGGACGACGATGATCTATCATTTGTTGTTGAGGTGGATTGATCATCCTCTTTTGTCGTAGCATATTCTGTTGACAGTGTACTGTCCTTGTCAGGAATTGAAGATGACAGATCATGTGTTGAAAAGGGTGATGAATTAGTTTCTAAGGATGAAAAACTGGATGTTGTCTCCAGATTTTGGTGAACTGATGATGATAAAAATTGAGTAGAACTTGTTTCAGTTCGGCGATTTGTATCTGATGGTGAATAATTATCTATCATCGAAGAGCTTGACTTTTGGCTGATTGATAGAGTTTCATCGCTTTTATCAGATGATGATGGTAGAATTGTCGGTGAAGAAGTATCTGACGAATAAAATTTACTTGTTTGAAAGGACGACGATGATCTATCATTTGTTGTTGAGGTGGATTGATCATCCTCTTTTGTCGTAGCATATTCTGTTGACAGTGTACTGTCCTTGCCAGGAATTGAAGATGACAGATCATGTGTTGAATACTTTGATGAATTGGTTTCAAAGGATGAAAAACTAGATGTTGTCTCCAGATTTTGGTGAACTGATGATGATAAAAATTGAGTAGAACTTGTTTCAGTTGGGCGATTTGTATCTGATGGTGAATAATTATCTATCATCGAAAGGCTAGATTTTTGGCTGATTGTTAGAGTTCCATCGCTTTTATCAGATGATGATGGTAGAATTGTCGATGAAGAAGTATCTGACGAATAAAATGTACTTGTTTGAAAGGACGACGATGATCTATCATTTGTTGTTGAGGTGGATTGATCATCCTCTTTTGTCGTAGCATATTCTGTTGACAGTGTACTGTCCTTGCCAGGAATTGAAGATGACAGATCATGTGTTGAATACTGTGATGAATTGGTTTCAAAGGATGAAAAACTGGATGTTGTCTCCAGATTTTGGTGAACTGATGATGATAAAAATTGAGTAGAACTTGTTTCAGTTGGGCGATTTGTATCTGATGGTGAATAATTATCTATTATCGAAGAGCTTGACTTTTGGCTGATTGATAGAGTTTCATCGCTTTTATCAGATGATGATGGTAGAATTGTCGGTGAAGAAGTATCTGACGAATAAAATTTACTTGTTTGGACGGACGACGATGATCTAACATTTGTTGTTGAGGTGGTTTTAACATCCTCTTTTGTCGTAGCATATTCTGTTGACAGTGTACTGTCCTTGCCAGGAATTGAAGATGACAGATCATGTGTTGAATAGCTGTGATGAATTGGTTTCAAAGGATGAAAAACTAGATGTTGTCTCCAGATTTTGGTGAACTGATGATGATAAAAATTGAGTAGAACTTGTTTCAGTTGGGCGATTTGTATCTGATGGTGAATAATTATCTATCATCGAAGAGCTAGACTTTTGGCTGATAGATAGAGTTTCATCGCTTTTATCAGATGATGATGGTAGAATTGTCGATGAAGAAGTATCAGACGAATAAAATGTACTTGTTTGAAAGGACGACGATGATCTATCATTTGTTGTTGAGGTGGATTGATCATCCTCTTTTGTCGTAGCATATTCTGTTGACAGTGTACTGTCCTTGTCAGGAATTGAAGATGACAGATCATGTGTTGAATACTGTGATGAATTGGTTTCAAAGGATGAAAAACTAGATGTTGTCTCTAGATTTTGGTGAACTGATGATGATAAAAATTGAGTAGAACTTGTTTCAGTTGGGCGATTTGTATCTGATGGTGAATAATTATCTATCATCGAAGAGCTAGACTTTTGGCTGATAGATAGAGTTTCATCGCTTTTATCAGATGATGATGGTAGTATTGTCGATGAATAAGTATCTGACGAATAAAATGTACTTGTTTGAAAGGACGACGATGATCTATCATTTGTTGTTGAGGTGGATTTATCATCCTCTTTTGTCGTAGCATATTCTGTTGACAGTGTACTGTCGTTGTGAGGAATTGAAGATGACAGATCATGTGTTGATAACTGTGTTGAATCAGTTTCTAAGGATGAAAAACTGGATGTTGTCTCTAGATTTTGGTGAACTGATGATGATAAAAATTGAGTAGAACTTGTTTCAGTTGGGCGATTTGTATCTGATGGTGAATAATTATCTATCATCGAAGAGCTAGACTTTTGGCTGATAGATAGAGTTTCATCGCTTTTATCAGATGATGATGGTAGAATTGTCGATGAAGAAGTATCAGACGAATAAAATGTACTTGTTTGAAAGGACGACGATGATCTATCATTTGTTGTTGAGGTGGATTGATCATCCTCTTTTGTCGTAGCATATTCTGTTGACAGTGTACTGTCCTTGTCAGGAATTGAAGATGACAGATCATGTGTTGAATACTGTGATGAATTGGTTTCAAAGGATGAAAAACTAGATGTTGTCTCTAGATTTTGGTGAACTGATGATGATAAAAATTGAGTAGAACTTGTTTCAGTTGGGCGATTTGTATCTGATGGTGAATAATTATCTATCATCGAAGAGCTAGACTTTTGGCTGATTGATAGAGTTTCATCGCTTTTATCAGATGATGATGGTAGAATTGTCGATGAAGAAGTATCTGACGAAAAATATGTACTTGTTTGAAAGGACGACGATGATCTATCATTTGTTGTCGAGGTGGATTTATCATCCTCTTTTGTCGTAGCATATTCTGTTGACAGTGTACTGTCCTTGTCAGGAATTGAAGATGACAGATCATGTGTTGAATACTGTGATGAATTGGTTTCAAAGGATGAAAAACTAGATGTTGTCTCTAGATTTTGGTGAACTGATGATGATAAAAATTGAGTAGAACTTGTTTCAGTTGGGCGATTTGAATCTGATGGTGAATATTTATCTATCATCGAAGAGCTAGACTTTTGGCTGATTGATAGAGTTTCATCGCTTTTATCAGATGATGATGGTAGAATTGTCGATGAAGAAGTATCTGACGAATAAAATGTACTTGTTTGAAAGGACGACGATGATCTATCATTTGTTGTTGAGGTGGATTCATCATCCTCTTTTGACGTAGGATATTCTGTTGACAGTGTACTGTCCTTGTGAGGAATTGAAGATGACAGATCATGTGTTGATAACTGTGTTGAATCAGTTTCTAGGGATGAAAAACTGGATGTTGTCTCTAGATTTTGGTGAACTGATGATGATAAAAATTGAGTAGAACTTGTTTCAGTTGGGCGATTTGAATCTGATGGTGAATATTTATCTATCATCGAAGAGCTAGACTTTTGGCTGATTGATAGAGTTTCATCGCTTTTATCAGATGATGATGGTAGAATTGTCGGTGAAGAAGTATCTGACGAATAAAATTTACTTGTTTGGACGGACGACGATGATCTAACATTTGTTGTTGAGGTGGTTTTAACATCCTCTTTTGTCGTAGCATATTCTGTTGACAGTGTACTGTCCTTGCCAGGAATTGAAGATGACAGATCATGTGTTGAATACTGTGATGAATTGGTTTCAAAGGATGAAAAACTAGATGTTGTCTCCAGATTTTGGTGAACTGATGATGATAAAAATTGAGTAGAACTTGTTTCAGTTGGGCGATTTGTATCTGATGGTGAATAATTATCTATCATCGAAGAGCTAGACTTTTGGCTGATAGATAGAGTTTCATCGCTTTTATCAGATGATGATGGTAGTATTGTCGATGAATAAGTATCTGACGAATAAAATGTACTTGTTTGAAAGGACGACGATGATCTATCATTTGTTGTTGAGGTGGATTCATCATCCTCTTTTGTCGTAGCATATTCTGTTGACAGTGTACTGTCCTTGTGAGGAATTGAAGATGACAGATCATGTGTTGTTAACTGTGTTGAATCAGTTTCTAAGGATGAAAAAATGGATGTTGTCTCTAGATTTTGGTGAACTGATGATGATAAAAATTGAGTAGAACTTGTTTCAGTTGGGCGATTTGTATCTGATGGTGAATAATTATCTATCATCGAAGAGCTAGACTTTTGGCTGATAGATAGAGTTTCATCGCTTTTATCAGATGATGATGGTAGTATTGTCGATGAATAAGTATCTGACGAATAAAATGTACTTGTTTGAAAGGACGACGATGATCTATCATTTGTTGTTGAGGTGGATTCATCATCCTCTTTTGTCGTAGCATATTCTGTTGACAGTGTACTGTCCTTGTGAGGAATTGAAGATGACAGATCATGTGTTGTTAACTGTGTTGAATCAGTTTCTAAGGATGAAAAAATGGATGTTGTCTCTAGATTTTGGTGAACTGATGATGATAAAAATTGAGTAGAACTTGTTTCAGTTGGGCGATTTGTATCTGATGGTGAATAATTATCTATCATCGAAGAGCTAGACTTTTGGCTGATTGATAGAGTTTCATCGCTTTTATCAGATGATGATGGTAGAATTGTCGATGAATAAGTATCTGACGAATAAAATGTACTTGTTTGAAAGGACGACGATGATCTATCATTTGTTGTTGAGGTGGATTCATCATCCTCTTTTGACGTAGGATATTCTGTTGACAGTGTACTGTCCTTGTGAGGAATTGAAGATGACAGATCATGTGTTGATAACTGTGTTGAATCAGTTTCTAGGGATGAAAAACTGGATGTTGTCTCTAGATTTTGGTGAACTGATGATGATAAAAATTGAGTAGAACTTGTTTCAGTTGGGCGATTTGAATCTGATGGTGAATATTTATCTATCATCGAAGAGCTAGACTTTTGGCTGATTGATAGAGTTTCATCGCTTTTATCAGATGATGATGGTAGAATTGTCGGTGAAGAAGTATCTGACGAATAAAATTTACTTGTTTGGACGGACGACGATGATCTAACATTTGTTGTTGAGGTGGTTTTAACATCCTCTTTTGTCGTAGCATATTCTGTTGACAGTGTACTGTCCTTGCCAGGAATTGAAGATGACAGATCATGTGTTGAATACTGTGATGAATTGGTTTCAAAGGATGAAAAACTAGATGTTGTCTCCAGATTTTGGTGAACTGATGATGATAAAAATTGAGTAGAACTTGTTTCAGTTGGGCGATTTGTATCTGATGGTGAATAATTATCTATCATCGAAGAGCTAGACTTTTGGCTGATAGATAGAGTTTCATCGCTTTTATCAGATGATGATGGTAGTATTGTCGATGAATAAGTATCTGACGAATAAAATGTACTTGTTTGAAAGGACGACGATGATCTATCATTTGTTGTTGAGGTGGATTCATCATCCTCTTTTGTCGTAGAATATTCTGTTGACAGTGTACTGTCCTTGTCAGGATTTGAAGATGACAGATCATGTGTTGAAAACGGTGTTGAATCAGTTTCTAAGGATGAAAAACTGGATGTTGTCTCTAGATTTTGGTGAACTGATGATGATAAAAATTGAGTAGAACTTGTTTCAGTTGGGCGATTTGAATCTGATGGTGAATATTTATCTATCATCGAAGAGCTAGACTTTTGGCTGATTGATAGAGTTTCATCGCTTTTATCAGATGATGATGGTAGAATTGTCGGTGAAGAAGTATCTGACGAATAAAATTTACTTGTTTGGACGGACGACGATGATCTAACATTTGTTGTTGAGGTGGTTTTAACATCCTCTTTTGTCGTAGCATATTCTGTTGACAGTGTACTGTCCTTGCCAGGAATTGAAGATGACAGATCATGTGTTGAAAGCGGTGATGAATTAGTTTCTAAGGATGAAAAACTAGATGTTGTCTCCAGATTTTGGTGAACTGATGATGATAAAAATTGAGTAGAACTTGTTTCAGTTGGGCGATTTGTATCTGATGGTGAATAATTATCTATCATCGAAGAGCTAGACTTTTGGCTGATTGATAGAGTTTCATCGCTTTTATCAGATGATGATGGTAGAATTGTCGATGAATAAGTATCTGACGAATAAAATGTACTTGTTTGAAAGGACGACGATGATCTATCATTTGTTGTTGAGGTGGATTCATCATCCTCTTTTGACGTAGGATATTCTGTTGACAGTGTACTGTCCTTGTGAGGAATTGAAGATGACAGATCATGTGTTGATAACTGTGTTGAATCAGTTTCTAAGGATGAAAAACTTGATAATATTATCAGCTTCCATAGAATAAATAAAAATATTTTTTTATCCATTACAGAGCATTTTTTTGAATAAAATTTTAATTTTATATTTCTTTTTTACTTAATGATTTTTTTTTTTTTTATCTTCTTTTATTTCAAATTTTTTTTTATCTTTAATTTTCTTTTATATTAATTTTATTATGATTTTTTTTATAAATATTTATTTTTCATTTATCTTTTTTTACTTATCTTTTCTCTTTTTTGTACACATCTTTTTTTTTAAAGTTTTTTACCAAAACTTATTTTCAAATACTTTTTATCTTTATTTTTTTTGCATCACGTTGCTTCAAACTCCAAATTGAATTAATTATTAGATTTTATTTTTTGATTTTTTTATTTAATAAAATTAATATTTATCAAAATATGAATTTTTGTGTGTTGTTTTATGTTAATTTAGGATAAGATTAAGTTCTTATTTAACTTCATTTTATTTTGATTTTTTTTTTTAATTTGAAGGAGCTTTTGCTCGGTACAGAAAACAAAATAAAAAAAAAAAAAAAAAATAACTATTTTTTCTTTTTTTCCTGAACCTGAACTATGTTAACATTTGCCACATGCAACAATCTATGTCTTCTAAACTTTCTTTTTTTTTTTTTTTTAATAGCTTATTTACTTTATTTTGATTTTTTTATCTCATTTTTTAGCTTTAATTTTATTTTTTATTTTGATTTTGATTTTTCAATTTATTCTGAAGGAGCCCTAGCTCGGTACAGAAAACAAATTTACAAATTAATAAATAATAAGTATCCATTGGTTGTCAGACTTGTGGAGGAATACAAAGAAGGTTTCGAAGCAAGATATAATGCATTCCCAACTCCATTGTGTAATTGCTACCTTACTATTTCTTCTTTTTCCCTGAAAAATTAGACATTTAAAAATATTTATCCTGTTATTTTCTATAACAATAAATCTAATTTTAATTTTCTTCTATTTAAACTTTTTTTTTTTTTTTTAATCTGAAGGAGCCTTAGCTCGAAACAGATATACAAATAAATAAATAAATAATAAAATAAGTATCATTTTTATTTTTTTTTTTAGTAGCAGAAAAATTAATTTAGTATCAGCATAAAATATAAGTCCTTACAAATAACTATTAAAATTATTTTTTTTCCATATTTGAGCACTTTTTTTGCTTTTTAAATAAAATTTGAATTATCATTTTCATTTTTTCTTAAGTTTACTATTATTTTTATCTTTTTTTTGTCTTATTTTTATCTCTTTTTTATTCTTTATTTTTATTTTGTATTAATGTTTGCAATTTTTTTATTTATTTTGATATATTTAGCTTTTTTTTAATATCATTTCGTCATTGTTCTTTTTCCAATTCATCTTTACTCTTCTATTACACAATCGTATTTCTTGTAAAGTTTTTGCTAATAATATTGATATTTTTTTATTTTTAATCACGTTTATCCTTCCTTGATTTTTATTCTTTATTTTTCTTTACTTAAATTTTTTATTTTAATTGCTGGATCATTTCATGTGAATTAGCATATGAACTGACGTTTTAAATGAAATATATTGAAATATATTAAAAATTGCACTAATTTATTATTTAATTTTTAATAACTTTATCAATTGTAAACTTGTCATAAAATTGATGATTTTTTCATTTGTGGATTTAGCAATAGAATCAAATCAATTTTTATGCATTAGCCTTTTCTTTTTCAAAGACAATTTATTATTAATTTATTATTTTACAATTGCCATGAAATATTTTATATTTTAGTTAAATAGTCACAATAATTTTAGTTTTTAATGATTTGAATTAATTATTAGATTTAATTTTTATTATAATAACATATTAAGAATTAAAATGTATAGTTATTTCTTATCCAAGATGAGCTTAAGTTCCTTCAGATAAAAAAAATTCAAATAAATAAAGTTAATTTTAATAAAAATAAAATTATCAAAAAAAAAATAAAAGAGTATCAGATAATAAATGTTTAAAAATTTGAGAGTTTATAATAAAAGGAAATACGGAATAGAATTATTCAAATAATCAAGAGTTTAATGCGAATCAAAACAAAATAATTTTGGTGAAAAAATCTTTATTTTTTTTTATTATTTAAGCTTTAAATATTTTTTTCTGTCTATCGATCACAAAAGCATGATTTTTGATATAAAAAGAATCATTTTTAAAATCATTAAATCAATTCAATATCATTTCTTCAAAAATTAAAAACAAAAATATAAAATATTTAATTAAAGGAAAATAGAATTTAAATTTTTAATTCGGAAGTAAAATTAAATAAATCTTTTCTATATCAATCAAGTTTTTTAAATTTCTTCATCCTCATTAATTTGTTTGAAATCATCTTTCGGTATATTTTTAAATTCCAATTGAATTTCATTAAAATTGTCATCAATATATTCTTTTTTTTCATACTTTTTCTTCTTAAATGTCAATGTTTTTCTTATAAAAATATAAAGAATTAATAATAAAATTAATCCACCGAAAATGCCACCAATTAATGCACCAACATTCAAATCATTATCTTTTTCATCATTATTTTTTGATTTGAAAAATTCAAGATTATCAAAACCCAAAAAGCTTTTGCTTTCGAATTTCGCCTTTCTTCCCATTTCAACGATTATCTATTTCAATTTGATATTTAGTATTCAAGAGAATAATTAGATTTTTAATAAAACTTAACCATAAAATTTTTTGATTCCTCATTTTGAATATTTATCAAACCAGAGTTTTTATTCCAGCCTTTTTCTGAATTCTGATTTAAATTTAAATCGGCTACAATAATTTCATTTTGATTTTTGTTTTGCTTTTCAAATCTTGCAGTGATGGTAATGTAATCAGAAGCTTTAAAGCATTTTGAATTTCCACAAAACATAAATGTAGCAAATTCGACTCGAAATTCTCCAACAAAATCAACATTAACGTTAAATTTTATTTTTGATGAAAATTCGCTTCCATCTTCTGGTGATATAGCGACTAAAAATTTACCTTTATTAGCTTAAGAAATTAATTGAAAAATTTAAAAAACAAATCAAACAAAAGCTACTTATGATACTTACAAAATGAACTTGTTAAATTGGTATTTAATTCCGGTATAAAAATTGAAGAAGTGAGATTAAAAAAATCACTTTTATTTCCCTTTAAAAATTCAAAAGGACAATTATCATTACTAAAAGAACATGATAAAAAAGGCTCAAAAAACTGTGATGTTGTTAAAAATAGAGTTGAAGAAGTTTTGGTAGACGAAAAATCTATTTTTGTAGAAGAAATATAGGTTGACATAACTGAAGTAACGGTCGACAATGGTGAAGGCGAATAATCTGCTGATGAAGAAACGGAAATTGTTGAGCTTGTAGCTGTAGTTTTTGTAGTTGAAGTTTGCGATGAAATAATTAAAGCTGTAAGTGATGTAATGGTAGATGTTGTAGATGAAGATGTTATATTTGTAGTTGTAGTTGTAGTTTTTGACGTGGTTATTGAAATTGTAGGTGTTGTAGATGGAGAAATTGTAGTTGTAAATGTTGAAGATGAAGATGGTGGATTTGTATTTGTAGTTGTAGTTTGTGACGTAGTTATTGTAGCTGTAGGTGTTGAAGATGAATTTGGTGTAGGAGTAGATGTAGAAACTGTAATTGTAGTTTCTGACGTACTTATTGAAGTTGTAGAAATTGTAGTTGTAGGTGTTGTAGATGTAGGTGTTGTAGTAGAAGAAGTTGAAGTTGTAAGTGTTGTAGAAGAAGATGTTGTAGTTGTAGGTGTTGTAGAAGAAGATGTTGTAGTTGAAGGTGTTGTAGAAGAAGATGTTGTAGTTGAAGGTGTTGTAGAAGAAGATGTTGTAGTTGTAGGTGTTGTAGTAGAAGAAGTTGAAGTTGTAGGTGTTGTAGAAGAAGATGTTGTAGAAGAAGATGTTGTAGTTGTAGGTGTTGTAGTAGAAGAAGTTGAAGTTGTAAGTGTTGTAGAAGAAGACGTTGTAGTTGTAGGTGTTGTAGTAGAAGAAGTTGAAGTTGTAAGTGTTGTAGAAGAAGACGTTGTAGTTGTAGGTGTTGTAGTAGAAGAAGTTGAAGTTGTAAGTGTTGTAGAAGAAGATGTTGTA
This sequence comes from Brachionus manjavacas, assembly GCA_019054805.1. Classification (NCBI taxonomy): domain Eukaryota; kingdom Metazoa; phylum Rotifera; class Eurotatoria; order Ploima; family Brachionidae; genus Brachionus; species Brachionus manjavacas. The sequence goes on along the minus strand of JAHQIY010000015.1, from coordinate 1,811,104 downwards.
GTTGTAGTTGTAGTTGAACTTGTAATTTGTGACGTAGTAATTGTAGCTGTAGGAGTTGTAGAAGAAGACGTTGAAGTTGAAGATGTTAAAGTTGAAGATGTTAAAGTTGTAGTTGTAGATGAAGATGATGGAGTTGTAGATATTTTAGAAGAAGATGCTGTAGTCGTTGATGAAGATTCAGATGAACTGAAAATTTCAATTTGGTCAAAACCAAGATATCCAATTTTTCCAGTCCTATTTAAACGAACAAAATCAACAACTAACTTTATTTATTTAAAATGTTTAAAATTAGTTTTTTTAATTAATAATTCTAATAAAAATACAATTAAGTTTTCTTCTGGTGCATTGAATTTAAATGATTTTTTCTGCCAAACATTTGACTCACCAATATTTGTGTAGTCATATTTTTCATTTTTAAAGTTTAAACTTGAGTTCAAAGCCGAGTTTACACTCACTTGAATGTAGTCGCCACCCAAAGTCATATCGGTAATATTTGTAAACATCAAAACATAAAAACTCAATTCATAATTGCCTGTTTGAGGCAAGGTTATTTGTGATGAAGTTCCCTTAATCGCTATTTCAGCTCCTGTTACTATAGTTTTTACCAACACGTATTTTCCTGTTTATTCGAAAACTTTAATTTTTTAATACTTTATATTTATCCCAGATAACAAACCTAATGAGCATTCTCCTCGTCCACTTTTGGTTGCACAATCAAACTTTCCCAAATTATTATAACAATGATTGTATTCATAATTCCCTTGTTTAAACGGAAGATCACAAATTTCTCCATTGTTTGTCGGAGTTGCTTAATTGAAATGGTGAAAAACATGTTATTCAATTTGCAATTTTCAAATTTCTTATATTACTTATTGATGTGACATCAGTTATTCGGTACAATGAGTGGCCAGAAATAAACTGATTCTCTAAAATTGATACATAACTTGATGGATTAAATTTAAAATCTCCATTCGGACATTTCTCTTCATCAAAAGTGCAATAAAATACTGGATTTGCATTCGCAATACTTTCCCATAATAACACTTTCAAAAAAAATACATAAATAAAAGATTTGTCATTTTTTTCTGTCTATGGGACTTAAAATTTTTTCTCAAGTTTATATATTTAAAAAATAAAATTATACATATTTTAATTTACATTACTGTTTTTATTTAATAAAATATCATCAGTTTTTCTTACAATTTATCCAAATTTTAACAATTGATTTTATTAAGAACCATTCCATTTTTTCTAATTTTTGATATTTTAACTAATTTTTGAATAAATACTTAATTCATCTATCTTGTCTTTGTTTTTATAATTTATTTCTAATTTTTAATTTTTGTTTTTTTTAAAGCTAAGTCACTTATCTTAATTTTTTTAGTCACATTAGACCTTGTGTTTTTTTTATTTTTTATAAATTCCATTCTTGTTTTTTAACCGAATTTTTTTTAGCAAACATTTAAACACTTTTAATGTTAATATTTTTAAAAAAATTTAAAAGTTTATAAAAATTTCCAAATTAACTTTTTTTTTTTACAAAATTATTTATGAACTATCAGAAATTTCATATTTCGGGATGCATTAATGAATATTAATTTTTTGTTTTTTTTTTGTAACAAAAATATAATGACAGAAAAAACGTGTTATATTTTTTTTTGAAATTTTTTATCTTATTTTAACAACAAGAATTTTTCTCCAAATATTGTGTAAATGAATAATTAGAAACAGAAAAATGATAACAAAGTTTTTAAACTTTGTTTTACTTTGTAAATTAATCATATAATGAATTTTGTTTATTATTTTTATTTAACATCAACTTTTAAGAATTAAAAATAACTCTATTTTTATTAATTTTATATGTTTAATTTTAAGGTTTTAACCTTAATCCTTAGTTAGAACCGTGTTTTTGAGACCATCAAAACATTGTCATAATATTTGTATTCTATATTCAATTTTAATGGTTAGAATTTCTAATTAGGTATATTTCCTCTTTTGTAAATTTTTTTTAAAAATTTTTACAGTTTTGACCAAAGCCTTCTTTGTGGCTTAGCAGGTACACAAATATTTACGCAAAAAACTTGCTTATTTTTTGTCTAAATTTGGGGTTATGTCCAGAATGTGATCAGTGATCAATGATCATATTTTTCGTGATCAAAAAAGCATCTAATTAATGAAAAAATAAAAATAAATTTTTTTTGGCGATCAGAAAATTTTATCTCAATTTTTAAAATAAAATAAAACAAATTCTAAATTATTCTTTGTGTTTTTTTGACATGTGCAATTTAACACCCTTTTCATTTTTCATAAATTCACTACAAATGCTCCATGATACCGGATTTTAATGTTTGCTAAATGTTTTTTTTGCAGCTAATTTTGCTTCTCCGGACGATTCTATTTTCAGTTATAATACTTATAGTTTTTTATTTTTCATTTTTTTTTTTAGAAACTTATGGTTTATTTAATCTTAATATTTATTTCAAAAACTTATGGTTTATTATGGTGAGTTACAATTTTTTTTTGTTTTTTTTATTTCATCCAATTTTAACATAATTTTAAAATTTTGAAATCTCTAGAATGAAAAAAATTTTTGATTTCAACAAAAAAAATATTATGTGATCAAAAAAAATTATAATGATCAATATTTGATTACAAAGAGTACATTTAATATTTTGGTGATCAAATGATCACATTCTGGACATGATACCTATGAACACATTTTTTGGTGAAAACTTGATCACATTCTTGACATGACTCTAAATTTGTTATGAAAAATAATTAAGCATAATTAAAAATAAGATTGATAATCGATTTTTTTTTTTTTTGAAAAAATATTTTTTAGTAATATATATGATAGTGATAATAAGTTTATAATTAATATTTTGAATTTTGAAATTTTTTAAAATTTAAAAACAGCCATTAATTTATAAAATGAAAGCAGAAAAACAATCTCTTTCCTTAATCTATGAACTAAAATAAAAAAGTTATAATCAAAAATGCTTTAATTTAAAAAAATCTAATAAAATTAAAAAGTTTTGATTTTCAATAGTCTTGTAAACTAATTGAATCTGAATTCCTAACACGACGCTTGGATTTAAAACAAGATTTGTAAAAACAAATTCCTATTGAGAAGCCAATGAATGCTGGTACACCAAATCCCAAAAGATATTTCAACCAAGTTTTATCAGCTGAAGCATTATTTAAATTTTCAGACAACGTTGTTAATATTTGAGAAGAAAAATTGGATGGACTAGATGTTCCAGTATTTGAAATTGATGTTAACGATTCAATTGTAGAACTCAATTTAGTTGTTGCAAATGAAATTGTTGAAGTTCTTTCTGGAGATGAAGTTGAAGCTGTTGTAGTAGAAGAAGTTGAAGTTGAAGGTGTTGCAGTAGAAGACGTTGTAGTTGTAGGTTTTGTAGAAGAAGATGGTGTATTTGTAGTTGTAGTTGAAGTTGTAATTTGTGACGTAGTAATTGTAGCTGTAGGAGTTGTAGAAGAAGGCGTTGAAGTTGAAGATGTTGTAGTTGTAGTTGTAGTTTTTGACGTGGTTATTGAAATTTTAGGTGTTGTAGATGTTGAAGATGAAGATTGTGTATTTGTAATTGTAGATGTAGTTTGTGACGCAGAAATTGTAGTTGTAGTAATTGTAGTTGTTGGTGTTGTAGTAGAAGAAGTTGAAGTTGAAGCTGTTGTAGTAGAAGAAGTTGAAGTTGAAGGTGTTGCAGTAGTAGTAGTTGAAGTTGAAGGTGTTGCAGTAGAAGACGTTGTAGTTGTAGGTTTTGTAGAAGAAGATGGTGTATTTGTAGTTGTAGTTGAAGTTGTAATTTGTGACGTAGTAATTGTAGCTGTAGGAGTTGTAGAAGAAGACGTTGAAGTTGAAGATGTTGTAGTTGTAGTTGTAGTTTTTGACGTGGTTATTGAAATTTTAGGTGTTGTAGATGTTGAAGATGAAGATGGTGTATTTGTAATTGAAGATGTAGTTTGTGACGCAGAAATTGTAGTTGTTGGTGTTGTAGTAGAAGATGTTGAAGTTGTGGGTGTTGTAGAAGAAGATGGTGTATTTGTAGTTGTAGTTGAAGTTGTAATTTGTGACGTAGTAATTGTAGCTGTAGGAGTTGTAGAAGAAGACGTTGAAGTTGAAGATGTTAAAGTTGTAGTTGTAGATGAAGATGATGGAGTTGTAGATATTTTAGAAGAAGATGCTGTAGTCGTTGATGAAGATTCAGATGAACTGAAAATTTCAATTTGGTCAAAACCAAGATATCCAATTTTTCCAGTCCTATTTAAACGAACAAAATCAACAACTAACTTTTATTTAAAATGTTTAAAATTAGTTTTTTTAATTAATAATTCTAATAAAAATACAATTATGTTTTCTTCTGGTGCATTGAATTTAAATGATTTTTTCTGCCAAACATTTGACTCACCAATATTTGTGTAGTCATATTTTTCGTTTTTAAAGTTTAAACTTGAGTTCAAAGCCGAGTTTACACTCACTTGAATGTAGTCGCCACCCAAAGTCATATCGGTAATATTTGTAAACATCAAAACATAAAAACTCAATTCATAATTGCCTGTTTGAGGCAAGGTTATTTGTGATGAAGTTCCCTTAATCGCTATTTCAGCTCCTGTTACTATAGTTTTTACCAACACGTATTTTCCTGTTTATTCGAAAACTTTTATTTTTTAATACTTTATATTTATCCCAGATAACAAACCTAATGAACATTCTCCTCGTCCACTTTTGGTTGCACATTCTAACTTCCCTAAATTGCTATAACAATGATTGTATTCATAATTCCCTTGTTTAAACGGAAGATCACAAATTTCTCCATTGTTTGTCGGAGTTGCTTAATTGAAATGGTGAAAAACATGCTATTAAAATTGCAATTTTTTTAAATTTCTAATATTACTTATTGATGTTACATCAGTTATTCGGTACAATACGTGGCCACTAATTAATTGATTCTCTAAAATTGATACATAACTTGATGGATCAAATTTAAAATCTCCATTCGGACATTTCTGTTCATCAAAAGTGCAATAAAATACTGGATTTGCATTCGCAATATTTTCCCATAATAACACTTTCAAAAAAAAATACATAAATAAAAGATTTTTCATTTTTTTCTATCCATGGGACTTAAACTTTTATTCACAAGAATATATATTTAAAAAAATAAAATTATACATATTTTAATTTACATTACTGTTTTTATTCAATAAAATATCAACAGTTTTTCTTACAATTTATCCAAATTTTAACAATTGATTTTATTAAGAACCATTCCATTTTTTCTAATTTTTGAAATTTGACTATATTTTTAAATAAATACTCATTTGACGAGGCTTATTCAGAGATAGCCTTTTAAAAAATTGTTTTTATCTTTTTTATATGATGTTACTTAAAAAAAATTATTTATCAGTCAATGTTGAAACAATTTTTTTTTAAATCAATTCTTTCGTGGTAAGATTCTTCTTATTATGAATTTTCGAATTTTTATCTGTTTTATCTTCATTATTATTTAGATTTTATAAACTCATATTCTTTAATGTTTTTCTTTATTTGTTATAATATTATTAAATATATTTGTTTTTTTTAATTTTTATCTTTTAAAAGATATTTTTTTCTAATTTACTTGTAAATCATTTTTTCACTTTAACTAAAAAAGCTAAATTTCCACTTTATCTATGAATATTATTTTTGAATAATATTTCATTTTACGACATTCATTTATTATTTTTATGAAATCTATGTAATCAATTTTTTATTTTTTTTGGAATTTATTTATCGTTTATTATAGAAAAATAAAAAATTCGGTAGATTTTTTTTAAATATTTGTGTCGTGACCACTTTTAGTGATTCCCTTAAGTAAACCTTTAAAAAAATATTACTCATCTAAAAAAACGCATTTATTTAAGGAACAAAAAAATGAAATAAAACTGAATGAAAATTATACTATTTTTTTTTGAGAATTCTGTAATTTTATTTAAAAGATATTAATCTAAAATTTTTTATTAAAAATTTATAACTTCTTAAAACTAAGAATTTGCTTTTGTTTGTTTACTTCCTCAATACCGAGTTCATCCTTAATCTTGAAAAGCTTTCCAACTTAATTCTTAAAATGTTGATTAATCTTAAAGTTTTGTTCAGTGGTTATTTTACTCGATTTTATTTAACAGCTTTTGCTTGATATCGAGATTGTCTCTTTCTTTTTTTAGAACTGAAATTAATTAATCAATGATCTAAAAATAATTTATTTTAAAATAATTTATTGATAGAGGAGAAAGTAAATAAAAGGTCATTATCTTTAAGCGTTAGTTTTTTTATGGATTCAAAAGATGATGATAGAATTGGCTTTGTTTAGATACAATTGTAATAAATGGTTGCTTAATGTATAACAGGAACAAATTGTTTTAATCAGTATCATTATAAAAGAATTATCCTGTAATGAATTCATCATTTTTTTATTAATTCTCTGAAAAAAATTAATTTATGATCACCATCTAGTGTTAGGAGCATACAAACGGATCTTTTTCAATTATTATTCTAGCATATAAATTTTATAATATTTAAAAGATCTACTGTAAAAATTTTTAAATGAAAATTTAATACCGCTAAACAAAATGATCTTAAATTGAATAAAACTTAAATCTTATTCTAAATAAGCATTTCAATTAATAAAAAAACAAATCTCTTTTTAAAATAAAATTGTATTAAATTAAAAAAAATTTTATTTGCATATAATTTTTTTTAACATTAGATTTTTTAATTTAATAATGAGACACAAAAATGCTGCTTGAAGGTTAATGCCTTTCTTTCAGCATATTCAGAGTTTTGTCATTCTTCACTTAAATCCATTTTATTTAATTAGATTTTAGATTTTTGAAATAGTTTTTAAAAAATAAAAATGAATTTTGAACTTGATCAATTGATGAATTAACGAGCTGGAAATTGTTCAAATGTTATTAAATTTTTGTTTTTACAAAAAAAAATTCGGTTTTCTATTTCTAGATAGATGTCTTATTTTATATTTAGTTTATAGAATAAATAAATATTATTTTTTAATTAATTAACATTCCTTAAAATTGATAAATGTTTAAATGAAATAAAGGTAGTTTTATAAAATGAGGGATTACAAATCCTTAATCCATCTAAAATTTCACATAAAATATTAAATTGAATTTTTAATTATGAAGCTTTATTTTAAAATCAGCATCAACGATTTTTTTATAATTTTTTAAAAAACTTTAGATACCACATTCAAAAGTGTCAAAAAGCAGAATTAATTTCAGACAACTCTTATTAATTAAAGTTTATTTTCAAATCTATAGACATTTATAAAATCAAAAAAAATAACAATTCTTTGAAAACTTAATTTCATTTTTAGGCCCATAAATCTTCGGATCTTCCAAATTTGAAAATCATTGTGCTTCCAAAAATAAAAACGTTTTGCACCAAAATTGCTAGACCCGGTATATAATTCCTATCTATTTTAAATTAATCATTAGTCAGTTATCTCTATGTAAATATTTAGAGTCACCTCTTGAAACATAGTAATCGAAAAATATCCAAAACGAGGCGATAAGAGATCCAAAGCTCATTAGAAACGCGATAAACACCCAAATTCTGATAAACGACGTGCCACAAATACCATCTGAAAACATCGAATCACCTCTCAGCTGACTATTAGTGACTGTATTTAGCCTAAGATAAAAATTTACTATCTATATTTGAAAAAATAAAAGTTTGATTTTACTCTTACATTATCAAAGATACTGTTGCTATCGCACCACAGGCATGTGATGCCTTCAGTAAATCATTGTTCAATGGATAAGCCGCTGCTGCATTTATCGCAATCCACCAGCCCAAAGCAAACTTAAAAACTTATCTTGATAGAATCTAGCTAAGATTTTTGAAGTTTAATTACCAGCGAGCCTGACACAATCGACGAAATGATATTTCTTTTGTCTCTAAGATTCAGACTGTGAATAAATTCCAAAAATTGATCCATTAGAGCTCAGAATATGCTATTAGAATAAAAAGAAATGAAATTTTTAAATTAATATTAAGAATATATTAATTTTGAAATTATTTTATTAAAATTAATCCAAATTAATTGAATAGACTTAAATAATGTCTTTTAATAATAAAAAAATTTAAATTTATTTGAAAAATCTTAGAAGCTAAATTCCGCTTCAAATTCAGAATAGGCCTAAAAATTTCTAAGAATAATTAAATAACCTTGTGTAATCTGTCTTGATTCAAAAAATTTAATAGTTATTTTATGTTATATAATGAATAATAAAAAATTAAACAAATTAAATGATTTTATCCCTATTTAATAAAATAATTTAACGATTGAATCTATTTAAAATTTTCGAATTTAGCAGTTAAGATTTGAGCCTTTTGAGCATTAAATTACCACCATCGATTCTATTATTTTAAGAAAAATCAGAATTTGGTAGAAATAAAAACGATCAGAAAAAACTAATCTATATCATTTATTATTTGATTTTTGTTACGGTATTAATTTTTCCAATTCTTTTTAATTAAATTTTTTCATTAGCAATTTTTACTAAATTTTTATTTCTCTTTTTTTGTATCATTTAATTTTGGCATATAATTATTAGCAATGTTATATTCATTCATAATAAAGACCTAAATGCTGATGTTAGGAATAATTTTATTTATTGATAATTAAAATAATTAAAACGGAACAAAATTGTGTGAATTGATGTAAATATAAAACAAAATAAACAAAATTTTTTTTTTATACAAAAGTAATTAGTAATATTTTTTTATTGCATTATCCAGGAGGTCTACCGCGTTTTCTTTTCGCTACTAAATAACTGTTTCTTTGACTATTGACTTAAAATAAGACTCTTTGCCGCTATTATACCAATGTCGTTAATGGCTTGAATTTCATCAGGCTGACGAACTAAAGGGTTTTTTGTAGCTTTTGGGCGACCAGGATTACATTTTTTTTTTCAAGCTGCTTATTTGTTAAAAATAATTTTATTTTATTATTTATTTATTTATTAGTTTACCTGTGATGAGCAGAAGCACCTTCAAAATTAAAAAAAAGTTGAGTAAAAATATAATAAAAAATTATTAAAATAAAGAAGAAAATAAAAATAAATAAATAAAAACAAAGAGTGTCAGGCTATTTGTATAAGTGTAAAATTTTTGTAAATTTACGTCAGTAAAATTACGTAAATTTACGAAATTTTTCGATATTTTACGTAAATTTTTGTAAATTTTGGTAAATTTTCACTCAAAAAAAAAATTCAGAGTTTCTATTGCTTTTTTTGGCAAAAAGAAAATTTAAAATTTTCGTTTTTATTTATTTATAAAAAATGGTAAAATTTTGTAAATTAATTTTATTTAATAAAACAATACTTTTCAAAGACATTGTATGACTTAGCAGTTTGACCAATCTCCATTTTTTTTATCATGATTCTTATTACCTTTATTATTATTACTTTATTCTTTATTATTATTATATATCTTATTTGAAAAAAAATACCTTTTTTAAATGATTTATGTATGCTTGGCATTTAGCTGGAGTAAGATTTCTTTGAAACTCTAAAATTGCCTCAACTACTTCCTCATCATTTTGAATATTTTTCTTTTTCACAAATTCTTTCAATTTATTCCGAATCATTTCGATAAGATTCAAATCTGGTGACTTTGGAAGAGATTTTACCTATTTAAATTTGTTAATTAATTAATAAACTAAACAGCTTAGAATTTTTTTTATCAAACCCAGTTAATGTCATTATTTTTCAACATTAATTGAAAGAATTTGTGAGAAAGTAAAATATTCAAAATGATGGGGAAGCAGTTGAGGCAATTTTAGAGTTTCAAAGAAATCTTACTCCAGCTAAATGTCAAGCATACATAAATCATTTAAAATACTAAATTTTAATAATTTTTCAAAAAATAAATAGTTCTTGTAAGAAATGGTAAGGAAAAGTAAAAAAATCACAATCAAAATTCAATATCTTGATGATGTTATCAAAACTGTAAGAAGAAAAAATAATTAATTCGTAAACCTTTCTAGAGCTGCTTGAATTTGAATGTGGTCAATCTAGCTATGCCAATGATTGTTTATGGACTTGACCGGCTGTAATGGATTAGTCTAGAATAATAGTATCTTTTCAAAATCAGAGATTTATCTTTGTATCTATTAATATGATGAAAAGAATGATATAAATCACAATCAAAAGATAAGTATTTTTTAGCTTTTGAAATGTACTGCTTACTTGCTTTCATTATTTAACTATCTAATAAAATTCAGTTTTATTTATAAATTTAAAAAAATTTTAATGTTTTAAAATTCTAATAATTGCATCATGCGAAGCAACTGCCAACTCATTTCGTTTTTTTTCGCTTTATTAAAATATTAATAAATATCACATCTTACATTCTCTACATTCAATATTTAATAATATTGATCTTATATTTACATATTTTATTGCTAATAAAATTAAAAAAAATTTACTTAAATTTAAATATGTTTTAATTTTTTTAATTATTTTAATATTTATTAAAAATATATATTTTCTCAATTTGTAAAACTTTTTTTAATTAAAATTTTTGTTATGAATAAAAAACGGAACTCGAATTCGGAAAAATCCATTAGAGAAAAAATAAAAAAGCTTGTTGAAAATAAAATATTAAATATTTGAATAAAAACAAATAAAAAATTTAATTGTAAAATTAGTTGTTTCAATTTGCCATTTTTTATCTGATGACCGGCCTTAATACAGATTGAAAATTTAATATTTATTTAGAATTTAAATGAAAATAAAATAGATTTCATTAGAATACATACAATCTTAATAATCAATATGAAAAATTGATTCTTGAAATAAATTATTGCCAGTTATTTTTCTCAAATAGATCTATTAAATTTTTGAACGGAGCTTGATAAATTTCATATCGAGTTGATTTCAAAATTTAATTTTTTCGTAAGCCACTTGCTGATTTATTCTAGTATCAAGATGCTTTTGAGAATTTATATTGTTGCTTGTCTCTCTCAAATACAACCAGTCTTCATAATTCAGTCCTACCCACAAAATGCATGGTAAGAGAGGATGTCAGACATTGTATGCATCGTTTTCATTTTCTGACAAATCGCTTGGTTAAAATTTGGAATAGACTTTCTGTAAAAATAGTTAGTTCTAAAAAAATATTTTTAAAACTTAACTGGATAAATGGCTTAAAAAATAATATATTTACTGCTATAGCTTGTAAAAGCTTTACCATTTTTGGGTCACAGTATTTTTTACTACTACTACTGCTACTAAGTAATTCTATTTTGGCTATTAAAAATAAATTGACTACTTAAGAATTAACCATTTGATAACTAAATTTTTTAAAGTTCAATCTAATTTTTAAATTTTTTTAATTTAGGATGAACTTTTCCGATTTTAATTTTTGTCAAATATACAAGATTTATCATTATCTTTCAAAGAAAAAATTGATAAAGATTTTCTATATGATATTGGTCAGGAATACTACAGTACCGAAAAAGTCCTAGAATTCATTAATTCTACTTGTTACAAAAAATTTCCAAAATTTTAATCGAAATGCTAGACTATGAAAAAATAATTTTTTATGAAAAAAAAGCACCTAACTATGAGAATGAAATAGATGATGAATACATAGACATGACCCGTACATCAATTCCAATTATACGAAATTTTAGCAACGAATCAGTCAGATTTGATTTCACTTAATCAACTATTTCGAGACTTTGCAGGATGCCTGGAAAATCTTTGCAAGTCATTCGAAAATTTTAAGCAAGAATGGATAAAGCAAAATTCCGTAGAGACCATTTTAAATTTGTCAGAGAAATCAAGGCATTTTTTAGATAGCCAATTGGCCTGCTAGCATGTACTAGCTTTTATCACAGAAGAAGAAGAGATAGCCAAGTTTCCTGATATTAACAATTCAATTGAGGGCATAGTTAACATAATTTAAGAGATTACTTCAAGACTAACCAACAAAGAAGCTCTGCAGAGAATTTCAATCGAAATAAATGAATTAAATGAATCGTTTGAGGTTTTGACATGTTAAAAAATGAACACACAATGGAGTATAATAGAACTGCTGGACGCTTTGTATCACATGGCTGTAAATGACTCACTAAAGGCAAATATTTACCCAGTCAATAAAATTCTAAACAATTTATAAGGGCTCTTTAAAGATTTTTATAATGGTTTTTTAAGGTGTTTTGGACTAAAAATCTCTAACAAGCCTTTAAAGATTTCGAAAAGATAAATTAAAATTAATTAATTTTCAAAATACGCATAAAATTACAAAACAGCACAAAATTTAATTCTTTTGAAAATACAAAACTGGCTTAATTACATATGAATAGATATTTGAAAATAATCACTACCCAGTCAAACATTTTATAGAGATTTTTTGTAGTATCTTTAAAGATTCTTTATAAAATCTCTAAAATTTGGCCTATTTCAAAGAAAAAATAGAGATATTTTAGAGATAAAAAAAAATCATTAATTAAACAAAAAAAATCTTTGTTTTTTCTCTATATTCTCTTTAAAATGTTTAATCTGTTCTACCAGTCAAAATGTTTTAAGAGATATTTTGTAAATTCTTTCAAGATTCTTTAAAAAATCTTTAAAAATTGAATTATTTTGAAGAAAAAATGGAGATATTTTACAGATAAAAGAATCATTAATTTGAATAAAAAAAATCTTTATTTTTTCTCTATATCATATAGAGAAAAAATAAAGATTTTTTTGCAGAACAGATTAAAAATTATGCCAGTCAAAAATCTGTTCTGCCAGTCAAAAAGTTTTAGAGATTTTTTGTAGTTTCTTTACAGATTCTTAATTATTTTATTTGTTTATTTTATGTGCCGATAAATGAAAAAAATTTATATATCTCCTATTTTAAAAAATAAAAATACCCTAACATACTAATTCTTATTTCTTAAGAGACTTTTAGATTTGAGCATTAGACTTAACTACATAGTCTCATCAATCAAAAATGAGAATAAAGTATTTATTTATTTATTTGTTTTCTGTACTGAGCTAAAGCTCCTTCAGAATAAGTTAAAAATAAATAAAATAAAAATAAAATTAAAGTTAATAAAATTAGGTAAAAAAAAGAATCAAAATAGAGTAAATAAGCTTAAAAAATGAAATTTGAAAAGACATAAATTGGAAAAGATTGTTAAATGTGGCACATGTTTAAATATTTCAAGTTTCAGGAAAAAAAGAAGAATAAGTAAGGTAGCAATTACACAATGGAGTTGGGTAGTCAATATATCTTGATTCGAAACCTTCTTTGTATTCCTTCACCAGTCTTACAACCAATGGAATAGAATGACTCAGTCCTGCCCCAACATATTTCTCACTCAATTCAAAAAGCCGATTCGAGACTGTTAGTAATTTTAGTTTATTAAAAGCCTCATGATGTACGATGTTGGAGGGAGTAATATATTTCAACTTAAGGATAGATCTTACTGTTGTATTCTGAATTGCTTGTAGTTTTTTGATATTATTTTCTGAAAATGAATTCAAGCAAGGAAAAGAATAGTCTAAAATCGACCCGACTAAAGATTTATATAAATTTCCTAGTGTGTTTTGATTGAGACCGCATTTTTTGTTTGACAATATCTTAATAATATTTAGCCTTTTGTTGCAGCGTTCTTTAATTTCGTCTACTAGTATATTGAAGTTTAACTTAGAATCAAATTTAATACCAAGAAACTTGATTTCTTTTTGGCTCACTATTCTGTTTCCATAGATTTTTAAGTTTAGATTATCACCCTCTTTTTTGTACCTAGAAAAGACTACTGAACACGACTTTTCAACTGATATCTTCATTTTCCATTTAATAAGCCATTGTTCTAGTTCGTTGGTGTATTTATTAATCTTATTTTCTAGGTTCCCTTTCTTGTTATAAATGAAGAATGTAACTAGATCATCTGCGAAAAGCAGAGAGTATTCATTATTTGTTTTGTTTCTTTTTGGGATGTCATTAATATATATACTAAATAAAAGAGGACTAATTACCGAGCCTTGAGGAACACCTGCAGTTATTTTATATTCTTCGCTCAGATGATCATTCACATTTACCTTAAATGTCCTACTATCTAAAAAGGATCTAATCCAGTTAGTCAAGTAATGAGGTGGATTCATTTTAATCAATTTAAAAAGTAGACCTTCATTCCAAACCCTATCAAAGGCTTTAGAAATATCAAAAAAAGGCCACAAACTCTTTTTTTCTATTAAATGATTCCACAATTTTTTGAATTAAAAAGAAAAGATTATCTGATGTTCGCCGGTGTTTCCTAAATCCAGATTGCTCCTGGATAAGGAGTGAATTTTGTTCCAAATAATTGTATAATCTTGAAAATACTATGCGTTCCAGGAGCTTTCCTAAACAACTCGTTATACTAATTGGTCTATAATTTAAAGGATCTTGTAAAGAAGAGGCTTTTGTTTGAATCATAGTAATGTTCGATGTTTTCCATGCTTTAGGGACTCTACCTTCTCGAAGAGATAAATTAAAAAGTTCTATAATTTCTATTAATGAATTTCTAGGTAAGTTTTTTAACATTAGATTATGAATTTGGTCAGGTCCTGATGCCGCTCCATTTTTCAATCTTTTTAAAGCCATTAATTTATTTAATTCATTTAAGCAAATTGGATCATTAAAATTAGACTGATCATAATTTCTAAAGAATTCAGAATTAGAATTAAGTATTTCGAAATCTTTATCACGATCTATTAAATCAGAATTAGGACTAAATATTGAAGATAGGAGTTCTCCAAAGCATTTTCCCTTTTCTTCATTAGTTTTGAATTCCTTTTCATTTAAAAACAAATTTGGGATTAAATTTGATCCTTTTTTTGATCAAAAGACTATTAATAAATGAATAATAAATATAAAATTTTAAAAAATTAAAAAAATAATTAAGTAATTTGGTTATTCCACTTTTTCCTCTTTCATCTTAGACGCTAACTCTAACCTAATTAGATAATTGAATTCCCCATATCTTTATTAGTTAAAAAAATTTTTTAAAGAATTTTTAGTTGTCCTTGGACGTGTCCAGCTAGATGTGTTATTTTTAGAGTGTAATTAGGTTATTAAGATTTCACCTAAAAACCCAAAAATCTCACCTAATAAACCAAAAATTCATCCTGTTTAACATAATTAGACTGAAGGGACAAAAATGATCACAATGACGCCATTTTTTATGAAAAATTTAACAAAAGGAGCGTAACATGATTTTGCACCATTTTACCTTTTTTTACAAAAGGAGAAACAAAATTTTAAATATTTTATTCAGTCTGTATTATCAAAAATCGTCTATATATTATAAAAATGAATCAGAACAAACAAAAAGAAGTTAAAAAAAATATTCGATGGAAGAACTTGATAACGCAAAAAAAGATGTTTTTGAAAAAAAATTGAACACTACTCAAGCTTCAAATTTATACAACATTCCGAGACAGATCTTTTTAACTAATCTTTTTAACTAAAAAAAAAATCAAGCATAAAATTTATTTTGAATTCGTTAATAATTCGTTTAAATTTTTTTCTAAATAGTTATGTTGTAGCGTATATTTAAAAGAATAATAATAAAGAATATTTTAAATATTCATATTTTTAAAATAACATTTAAAATCCTTTTTATAATTCTTATTGGGCTAATTGGGTGAATTCGGTGAATATCCTGAAAAAGAGGTTAGTTCTCGGGCTATATATTTACAAAATCAGGGGTAACTGGGTTAACCTAATTCACCCAATAAGGCCTCACCCAATTAACCGTAGGAGGTAAAGGGGTGACTAGAAAAAACTGGTCTAATTCGGTGAGCACTTTTGGAGTTTTTGAATAAAATGAGTGCGAAATATGCAATAAAAAAAATAGTTCACCCGGTTAGGGGTTAGGTTTTAAGGTAGCAATTACTCAAAGGAGACGGGTATTCGACAAATCTTGACTCAAAACCTTTTCTGTATTCATTTACCAGTCGAACTATTAATGGATCAGAATGGCTCAGTCCTGCCCTTACATATCTTTTGCTCAGTTCAAATAGCTATTTTATTTTATCTGTCACCGGAGAAAAGGTCAACCTCGAGTCAGAAGTAATTTCCAAGAATTTTACTTTAGTGTAAAGATTAAGATTTTATCCCTAAATTTTATGATCAAGATTTAGTTTTTTTTAACTTTGGAAAGATCATCAAGCATGATTTTTCAACTGAAATTTTCATCTTCAGTTTTAAAGTCATATTTTTTCTTCACTTATCTATTTTCATAGAATTTTCAAGATCTCCATTCTTTTTTTAAAATAAAAAAATATTTAAACGCGTTTAATTTTTTCTAAAAGCGTAACATGATTTTGCACCATTTAAATTTTCATTTAAAAATTAATTTAGACAACATTTTTTTTTATTTAGAAAAAATTCATTCAATTTTTTTAATTATACAGACATGCATGAAATTTAACTTAATTTTAATCCATTTAAAAATTTAATCTATTAAAAATTTGAATTTTTATGCTTTTAACAAAAAAAATTTTTGCTCTTAAAAACTACTGATTTTCATGAAACAAACATTAATTCTACAAGCCATGCTAAAGATACTTAATGTGGCTGAAAAAAACGATGCTGCTAAATCAATAGCTGCTATTTTATCCAAAGGAACAAGCCGCATGGTAAAGACCATTTTATTTAAGGTTTGTTTTGTCCATTTTGTAATTTTTTTTAAAAAGAGAAATGGTGATTCGCCTTATAACAAAATCTACGAGTTTGAATATAATTTATTTAATCAAAAATGTCTGATGGTGATGACATCTGTAAGTGGCCATTTGTTATCTCTAGACTTTCCGAAACAATACAAAGGCTGGAATACTTGTGACCCAGTCGAGCTTTTTCATGCCAACATAGAGCGAAGCTGTCCCGAAAACTACCAAAAAATTAAGCAAACCTTGCAAAGGGAAGTCCGGTCTTGTCAAAAATTAGTCATTTGGACCGATTGTGATAGAGAAGGAGAAAATATTGGCTTTGAAATAATAGATGTATGCACCGCTGTTCGCGGAAATCTAGACGTTTATCGTGCCATATTTTCCGAGATCACAGCTTCTTCGATCGCAAGATCAATTCGTGACTTAAAACGACCCAATCGTTTGGTCAGTGATGCGGTGGAAGTGCGCAAAGAACTTGATCTCCGAATTGGAGCTGCTTTCACTAGATTTCAAACACTGCGTTTGACCAAAGTTTTTCCAAACCAGCTGGCCGAAAATTTAATTAGCTATGGAAGTTGTCAATTTCCTACTTTGGGATTTGTGGTCGAAAGATACAAGGACAGAGAAAATTTCATTTCGGAACCATTCTGGAAAGTGGTTGTTTTGCATGAAAAAGATAATCAAAAAGTTGAATTTTTATGGGAAAGAGTGAGATTGTTTGATTACCAAGTTTGTGAGATGTTTTACAATAGACTAATCAGCAATCCAAGCGCTACAGTACAATCGGTGACCAATAAACCAAAGAGCAAATGGAGACCAGTTGCCTTGGACACTATTGTAACAAATAAAATTATCTTTTTATTTTTTCATTTGAATTTTTTAAATAGGAATTGGAAAAATCGGCTAGCAGAAAATTAAAGATAAGTGCCAAGGAAACCATGAACATAGCTGAAAAGCTTTACACAAAAGGTTTAATAAGTTATCCCAGAACTGAGACAAACATTTTTCCCAAAGATTTTAATTTGCGCGGATTAATTGAGAACCAAACAAGTGATCGAAATTGGGGACAATTTGCTCAAAAAATTCTAGATCGACCGAATCCTAGAAATGGAACCAAATCAGATCAAGCCCATCCTCCCATACATCCGACCAAATACACCAATGGTCTTCAGGTTTGACACCTTTTTTTAAGATAGAATTTTTATTTTTTTAAAGGGTAATGAGGCAAAAATTTATGAATTCATTGTTCGACAATTTTTAGCATGTTGTTCTGCGGACGCTAAAGGCTCGGAAACAACTGTTACCATTGATATAGGCAATGAAAAATTTACAGCCTCTGGTTTAATGGTCTTGGAGAGGAACTATTTGGATGTTTATCCGTATGAGAAATGGAGTGATAAAGAAATTCCTGTATTTGAGCGTGGACAAGTTTTTGTGCCAAAATCAATTCACGTATATTCTTTTCAAATTTGATCTAAAAGTTTAAAAAGATGATTAAAGCTTAAAGAAGGCAAGACCGAAGCTCCTCGTTTGCTAACGGAAGCTGATTTGATTTCTCTAATGGAAAAACATGGAATCGGAACCGACGCTACTCATGCAGAACACATTGAGACAATAAAAGAAAGACGATATGTTAATATTGAGCAAAATTTATTTGTTCCTGCTGAACTCGGTCTAGGTCTTGTCGAAGGTAAATTACATTTTTTCTAATACATCTTAATAAAATGAAGTTTAACTTAATAAAATTTAAATTTTTTAAATTTTAGTAAAAGATAAAAAATTTAATGTTTAATAAAATTTAAAGATTTAAAAATTAATAAAGAAAAAAAAGGATCAATTTTTCATCAAAAATAATTTGACAAAGATTTTGATTCTTTTTATTTCATTAATTTGTTTTTTGAATAGATGTTCGGAAAATAATCTAGCCGATAAAAATTGATTAATTTTCTAATGAAAATATTAATTTTTGTAAGGTACTTGAAAAAATCTCAATTAAAATTTTTAAGTATACTCTTTTTTAAATTTTTTAGGCAGCTGAATATACTAAATTGAAAATTTGTGAAATTTTGAAAAAAAAATTATTTAGAAAAATTAAAAAAAAAAAAATATAAAAAAATTTTTGTTTCCTTAAAAATGTTTGAATTAGTTAGCAAATTTTTTTTTTTTTCAGAATCATGCAACAACAACTAAAGATCAAATCCTATAGTTTTAAAGTCTTTTGAATTTTTGAGAGAAATTAAAAAATGTATTTTGAGTATTCACAAAATAATCATTTAACAGAAAGTCCTATTAATTTTTTTAAATTAAAAAAATAAATCTTATCAAAATTTAATATAAACAAATTAATTTTTTTTGTAGGCTATGATTCAATGGGCTATGCGATGTCAAAGCCAAAATTAAGAGCCGAATTGGAAAAAGATCTACAAGAGTTTGCATCCTAAATGCCAAATATTTATTTAAAAAATTGATTTTTATTTTAAGGATATGTTCCGGTAAAAAAAATAAAGACCGTAAGAGTTTATTATTTACAAAAAATTTAATTGAAAAGAAAAAATAGAAAATTTTAGAGGTACTAGAAGCTCAAATCAAGGCTTATGAAGAGTGCTTTAACGATGCCAAAGCAAATGTAGAAAAACTAGACCAAGCTTTGTCTAAATATTATGGAAGACCAGCTTTATTTGTAGAAGATAGTAATAATTTAGACAAAACTGAAGTTTTATAAAATAATCTAAAATTAAAAGCTTCGAATATTTTTCCAACAATTTTTGAATGTTCATGCAAATCAAGCATGGTACTAAGAACAAAAAAAGATGGCAAAGGTTTTTATCTTGGATGTCGAGGCTACCCGATTTGCAACAACGCTATCTGGTTTCCAAGCTCGATTAAACAAGCGACTGCTACTGATGAATACTGTCAAAATGTAGACTATTTTTTATTAATTAACAAAAATGAATTAATTCTTTTCTCAAGTGTCATCCCAAACGGATTAAAAAAATTCGATTTAAGCTTGAAAGAACTGCTGTAAATTTCACTATTCCAACAGAGTAAAAAATACAAAATTTTATTTTTTTAAATAAAATTTAATTTTCTTTTAAAGCTATACAACATGTGTGGTTTGTGATGTCCAATTTAGAGAAGCATTGGAACTCAACATGTCTCAGAGTCGAAATAATATGCCATCAACCCAATCTATTAACAAAAATGAATCAACAGTTAGAGTTTCATCAAACCGTTCTTATTCCACATCGACCCAATTCCAATCTCGAACTCAGCCTCAACCAGCACTCAGTGTGACCAACAACGATTTGTCTAATGATGACGATTCGAATCCAATCGTGTGTAATTGTAATGAGCCGGCAATTTTACTCACAGTCAGAAAAGATGGTCCTAATCAAGGCAAACAATTTTACAAGTGTTCAAAGGCACAGGCGCAGAGTCCGTGTGATTTTTTTATCTGGGCTGAAGGAGCAGCAAATACAAGCGAAGGGAGTACACCTTCGCGACCAGTTGCCAATTCTAACATTGGCAGATCACAGCAAAGCTCAAGGAATGTGACTTGTAACTGCAATGAAGAGGCCAAATTGTTTAATTTAAATTTTATTAAAAGAAATTTTAGGTTTATTTATTCTATTTCAAAGGTTGACAGTGAATAAACCGGGACCTAATCAAGGCAGAAAATTTTTCAAATGTGCACAATTTAGTTGTGATTTTTTCGAGTGGGAAGACATGCCAGACTCTGGCTCTAGCCCAAGTAAAAAATGTTCTTTTGAGTTAATTCAATAAAGTTAAATTTCATTTTTGTTTTACAGAAGACTTTTCAAAAAGAAAATCTCCAAAAAGCATTCAAAAGAAGAAAAATAGCTCGATTAATGAGCCTAAACGGCGAAAGTGCGGAAATTGTGGTCAAGAAGGTCATAATCGAAAAAACTGCCCCAATGAATAAAATTTTCTTTTAATTTCATATTACTTTATTTGTGTATAATTTGATTGAGATGCTAAATTAATAAAATTAATTAATTAAAACATCTTATTAAGGTTCCGGCTTTTTAACTTAACTTAAATTTTATAAATTAAGAGATGAATATTTTCAGTAAGTTTAAAGCAATCTCATATTTCATAAGTCTTTCAATTTCGAAATCAGATTCAGAATTCAAAAAATTTTTGATATTTTCAAAAAAAAATAGACTAATTTTTTTAATATTCTACCTTATTTATTTTTGAATTTTTTTTCGTTTTTAATCTGAATTAGTTTTAACGCGTCACATATTAAAAGATAAATAAAGTTTTTATTTTGCTTTATTTTCCAAAAAATTTTGGTCATAACATGACTTTTTTATTAGGAGTAACTTCTATAGCTTAATTAATTTTGTTTTGTTTAAAAGGAAAGCATTTTATCAGGACATTACTTCAGTGCCTGTTGTAGCGCATTTTTATTTTATTATTATTTTTTTTTATTTTTTTATTTACGCGAATTATGGTCATGATAAAAATTTGAAAATAGTAAATTATTAAAAAAAATTTCTAGTAGCAAATAACTATTAATAATTATTTAGAAGATTTTTGAAATGAGCTCTTATGTGGAAAATTTTTATTAAATTCAAATATTAAAATTACACAAAATTTGAAAATTGCTAAAAATTTGGATCTGAATCAAAAAATGAGTGAGGTAGAAAAAAAAAAAAAAAAAAAAAAAAAAATAATTAAATAAACAAATTTAGTCTGTTTAATGATTGAAAAAAATTATAACAAAAATTATAAAAATCAAAATGAGAAAAAGCATAAATTTTGAAAAATATTTAAATAATTAAAGTTAGGTGAAAATTAATTCAAGAATTTAGCAACCAAATAAACCTTAAGACATTTATTTCCTCTTCATATAACGCAGTCTTCGATCATTCAAACCAAAATAATTCTAATTTGTGTCAAACTAAAAGTGCTCATCTAATATATTGTTTATTTTAAATAAACAATTATAAAATAAATATTAATGTTTGCAAATTTCTCAACATCATATTTGGTTCCAATCTATTTAAGGGATTAGCTATTTTAATTTTTTTGGTGTTTTAACGCTAGAAGACCTAAAATTTTTTTTACCGTCAAGACCCCAAAAGTTAAAAAACTTCTTCTTTAAATTACAATGAAAAAAAGAGGTAAGATTTTCTTTTTGACATTTTAATCATCTAAAATTTATGTAATTAAATTAGAATTCAGAAAGTCAAATTATTAGTTTAAATTGTTCCAAAATTGCTGACTCAAAGAAAAATTAACTGCAAAAGAATACAAAAATGCTTGACAGGTCAAATAAACTCATTTTTTTATGTTCTATTTTTTTGGTTTTTTAATTTGTGATAAAATAAATTCTTTACAAAATTTAGATTATATTTTTAAAAATAAATTAGAGAAAAATTGTTTGGTTTACTTATATTTTATTTTAAATGGTCAAAAGAAGCCTAAAAATCTTCTCTGGTTAGTGTTAGTGTTAACAAATTGTCTTGAAAAATTCTATAAATTTTAAAAAATACAACAAAATGTTTTTTTTATTAGATAACTAAAAAAAATTTGGCACGAATTTTTAAAAAATATTTATAATTTAGAAAAAACTTTTTAAAAGGAAAATTTTATGATTAGAATCGTTCTTCTAATTTTGACCCTAAATCAATTCGAGTATTTTTCTTTCGATGGAACAAAGCTTTTTAAAATTGTTCAAAGCAAGAATAAAAAAAATAACAATCGAAATACTAGTTACAAAAAGAGTTATAAAAAAACTGCTTTTTAAACTAAAATTTTCAGTTTGACTAGTGTCAATTAGTATATTTTCTTCTCTAATTTCAATGTGGCGTTCTTCTACAATTTCTTCATACTTTTCATCTATGTCCGACTCAGTTCCACTAGCTTGATTTGAATCTAATGTTTCGTCTTCAGATGAGCCCAAAGTTGATGCTAGACTGCACAACTCGGGCTCGAACTTCTCTTCACTCTCATCATCACTAGATTGCTCATAAGACCTTTGCATAAATACCTTACCCAATTGTCTCTTTATGTATTTGGAGCGCTTTCTACTCTCCGTTTGGCCATTTAGGTCCGTGCTTTTTGCTCTGTCTAACTTAATTCGTCTCAAAGACTTAAAACGTGATTCTGATTTTTGATTTTCTGTCGATTGACCTGTCTTAATGTCGGGCTTGTTTTCGCCATGCTCGTCCGAGTTTTGTCTGTGCATTGACTGCCTTAGAACCCCTTTTAAATTGGAAATCGGCTGTCCCAACTTGCGAAACTTCAGCAAGTGGGTATGCTCTGGTCCCAAATTGCCAAGTTCAGATACTCTCTTGTATTCCTCAATCAACTGCAGTATATTTGTTCTAACCACTGTTTTGGGCATTCGAAATTTGTAGAATGCATAAGAAGATCCAAAGGCAGTGTCGATATTCACCACTGTCTCAAATTTGTGCTTGTAATTTTTTATCTTGACCACATTGGTTATGTCCGAAAAGTGAAGTCGAAGCTTTACATAGGGCATTCTTGAGCACTTAAAGAAAAGCTCGTGGCTAGTCAAAAACATTTTTCCCTTGCGGATATTGCCATTTTTGGACCAGTAATAGCATCGGTAAGCAGCTAAAAATTTCAAAGATGAATCGAAAATTTCCGGACTCTTTTTCGGCTCATCAACTGATCCATTGATTTTTTCATCGAATAAATTTGTTTCCGAGGCACAATTGACTAAATTGGTATTTTGTAGCGCATTTTCATTTTCTCTAGCCAAATGAAGTGACTGTCGCAACTGGTCGAATCTGCTCTTAGTATCGCTCAATTTGGTGATATCTGTTTCTTTTGGATAAATCAAACTTTTTGAATTCTGGTCGGAAATCTGCTTAGACATTTAATTAGAATTTTTGTGATAAATTTTCTTGAATTTCTTAGCACAAATAGATCATTAAAACTGAAAAGCTATTTGAAAAAGAAAGATGCGAAGTTTATAAATTTATTCCTAAAATTTGTATGTTATGCAATTGAGTTTGCCTATTTAAATGGTTTTGGTTACCTATGTTCAGCATCATTCACTAATATATAATGTTTAGTTTCGAATGAGGAAAATTTTCTGTAAACTCATTGAGGCATCACATTTATCCATCCAAACTATTGCAGCATCATTTTTTACTAAGGTTTATTTTAATTTTATTTGTCTATTCTTTTTTTTAAATGAAACAATAGATATTAACTTAATATTTAATTTAAATTAATAAGAGAGGTGGTTTGAGTTTTAAATTGAAAAATATACTTTCTTTACAATAAAAATTAGAAAAAAATTCCAATTAGTTCTGAATAATTGTCAATGGGATCTAAATAAAATAAATTTTGAATTCAAATTTTAGATATACCTGGCTTTTTGAAGCCTTAGTCCGCTTCAAAAACGAATATTCTGGAAATTTTTTCTGAATATTGCTTTTGTCATATATTCATTAAATAAAATTGAGTTGATTTTTTTCTATAAAACAATATATAAAAAATTTATGTTTTAATTTAAAATTTCAATTTCAGAATGAGAATTTTTTTTTAATTAATGTTTAACTTAATAATTAAATTTTTTAAATTTATTTTTACGAAATCCTACTTTATCCTAAAATTTAAACTTAATTTTAAAAATAAAACGTAATTTTGAAATTTTATTTCATAAAGCATTTATTTATAAATTTCTCAAAACAAAATTTTTTTAAAATTAGTCAAAATGATGAATTAGAAAGTTAAAAAAATTATTTCTAAATTTTTTATGAATTTAGAAGAATTATCACGTCAAAACATAGTTTACTGGCAGATACTTTTAAACTTTTCATTCAAAAAAGTCTTCAATAATAACAAATAGGAAAATAATCCCTAATTACTTATAAAACATAAAAATTAAAATTTTAAAATGGTTTATTTTATTTTCTTTTTCACATTTAGTTCTAGGACAACATTTAAAAAAATGAAATGTTAATTAAATTGATAAAACGTCTACCTCTTAAAAAAATCTATGATTTATTTTAAATAAAAAATCATCATTGCCATGAATGATAATTGTTTCCACAAACAAAAAAATTATTGTTTTTTTAATTTTAATAGTGAATCTAGAAATTCTGATCGGAAATTAAGCTCAAAACGAATTCTTCGTCTATTCAAAGCAATTTATTTTAACAACTAAAGGAAATTTATTTTCGGAATAATTTCGATTTATTAAATCAAAACCATATTTTTGACTTGGGATAAAAATGACGCACCGTAGCCTTATTTTTCAAAAAATTTAAACAATTATTTACAATAAATTTTATTTACTCTAAATATTTTCAAAATACAAAAATATGCTATAATCAAGAGAAAAATGATTGTTGAGCGATTAGTCAATGCATCAGGAATTTTTTGCATCTATTTTGATTAAAATATAAAAAAAATTTTTAAATGATTCAACTGATGCTTTATAGGTCTATAAATAAACACCTAAAAAATATAATTTTAATAAAAAAACTTATAAAAATTTTTATTTTGCTTTAGAAAAATGGTTGATTTCGTATTTTTCGATCAATGCGTCGACCAATTTAAGCTTAGCTTTGAGAAATTTATATTTTTCGAATTCTTCTTTGTGAAGCTCGCGGTCCTCTTTTGTCAGTGAACGACCAGTTGATTTAATGAATTCGAATTCGTATTTTTTTATAGATTCCTTTAATTTTATTTTTTCAAGTGTTGCCATCTCTTTTTCTTTTATCAATTCATTTCTAAATTTTTTAAAATTTTAAAAATTCCTCTTAAAAAATAATTTCTCTCACAGGCTAAGCGAGTGGAGGTTCAGAAATGGCTTGTTGTCCTTAATATTATGAATTTCATCTTCATCTACAAGATTTTCTTCGTTCTTCAGTTCGCCAACTCCTTTCTTTTACAAAATAAAAAAGATTTCAAATTTTTTTGACTTAAACATCTTACACTGCTTGTATATTTAGATAGAAGACGCTTTACTTTTCTGTAATGATCATACAATGGACGCATCAGATCCTTTTCTAATTTTGTTTGCTATTTAAACAAATAATTCAATTTTCTTGGATACAAAATGAGTTTAAAATGCCTACTGGTCTTCCATGTTTTTCCTCGAAAGCTAAAAGTTCTTTCTGAGTGTCAATTTTTTCAGATTGAATCTCTTCGCGGGTCATCTTTTCAACAACTATGTTTCGTTTGGCGATTTTTCTTTTTTCAAGCAAACGATTCAATAACTCACGTAAATTTAAGGCCATTGAATTCAATTTTTCAAACTCTTGTTTTGACAATCTACTCTCCACTTCTTGGTTGTAATACTCGCTAGATTCTTTATTCTTAATTTAAACTCCCCAGATCAAAAAATGATTAAAAAAATACCGATGTTATTTTTTAGCAGTTTTAGTTCATACAATAAACTTTCTATATCATGCTTAACATTTACATGACTGTGAAATTCTGGCTGAAAAATTCAAAATTTTTTTTGATTTATAATTGGAAAAATTCAAATTTACTTTTATATTTGGCTCAAATCCTTTTGATTTATTATCTTGAAAAAAATTTTGTTTTCAGAATGAATTTAAAATTTATTTTATTGAATTTTGTGAAAAATAGTTTACTTTTGATTACAATTTTTAATTTTTAATTTTATGAAAAAATGTTGTTCTAACATTTGTTCATAAAATTAAAAATTATTCAAGAGTCAATCTTAATGCCATTAAACGACTTACCAACTGAATTCCTTGTTGATTCCTGTTTTGTGATTAAAATGTTCTCTTGAGATTTTTGTTTTCCGAACGAGCTTTGATTAAAAAAAAGGTGAGTTTCATTTTTTTTTCAAATGGTCAAATAGAATTTTTAAATTGGGACCTTAAAAGCTTGAATTTAAAAAATTTTAATTTTATTCAAAAAATCTTAGTAAATTAATTAAATTAAATTTTTTATCCTTAAAAATCACTCAAGGTGTATTCAATTAAATTTAAGTTTTAAAAATGATTCAAATTTAAAATATACAAGACTCGTACCTTCTCTCTTTTCTATTAGGTAGTTCGTCGGTTTTTGGTTCTTTTTCTGTAAAAGAGCTAAAATCAAGTGTTGGTACGGCCATTTTAGACGAAGCTTTGTCATTAATTTTTATTAGATCTAAATTTTCTTGCTCAACATTGGAAACTTTTTCGTATTTCTTGATCTTTTTTCTCGAATCTTAATCATTTTTTGTTAAAAAATTATAAATTTTTTATTAATCGTGGATACCATTAAAACATGGCTGCCTTAAATCGCTTGTCCAAAGATAAGTTGAAATAACATCACTTATGGTTCTATTAATCGCTCTGTAATCATAAATATACAATTTTGTTATCATCAGATTGTTTTAAAGATAATTACTCTTTTGAACTTGGATTTAATTGCAGGGTACTTGCAATGCTCAGTTCACTTAAGCTAAAAATTTTTAATTTAAACAAAAATACTTTGATCAGAAGAAAAATACCTATCTACTATAGAATTGTCGAATTCTTCATATATAGAATCATGTTTCTGTCAAAAATAAAAATTTTATTTAAAAAATAATTTTGATCAAAATTTTACATCTGAAAATTTCATTTTGTCCCAGGAGCCTTTGGAAATCAAGCCAAAATCTTGTTGGTTGCGACACGGTATTTTATCAAAAAATTATTTATGAAAATATTTTGGTTTTATTTAGATCGTCGCTTAATCATTTAATGTATTAAAAATATTAATTTTTAAAAAAGCTAAAGACTCTAGATTTGTCTTTATTAAGTTAAATTGTAACTAGGGTGTTCGAAATTTTTAGATTTTATTTTAGATTAATATTTTATTTTGATATGGCTGAATATGCAAATTCATGAAGTGCATAAATTCGGCCACTAGACCTATTTACCTGCTTTTTCGAGTAATTTTAAATAAAATAAAATTATTAATTTGTATAAAGTAATCTAGCTTTTTTAAAATTTATAAATTTCAAAAAATTTCAAAAAAATATTTAAGAAGTGCATTAGTCAATATTTAAGAAAGTTTAGAGAAACAAAAATAAAACTCATTTCTTCTTTTAATAAATTTGTTTTTCAATGTAAATTTCTGAAATAACTTTTGGTAAATTTTTTCTCCAATTTAAAATTTTCTTCTCGGATTGAGTTATTGAAATTCTATTTTTTTTTCACATATAAAAAATATGCTCGCTAATTTAATAAGCATGATCAACTTTTTATTTATAATTTTTTCCTAAGTAAAACAAAATTATGATAAAGCAATTTAACTGAAAAAAGAAATTAATTAAATATAGAAATTTAATTATTTATTTAAAAATTGAATTCATGAAGCTGGAAATTACCAAATAGTCATGATTAGATTCAAATATATTGTGTAGGCTGATCAATAATATTCTTTTAATTGGCGTCTCAATGAAATATAAATTTTGATAAAATTTGAAATAATGATTCACAAAATAAGAAATATTCAAATTTTATTCTTCTTTTTTTTAATAAAGTTCAAAAAATTCGCTTGATTTATTAAAATATGTTTGATTATTTTTCTTTTTTTTATTGAAATTTTGATAAATACGTAAATACAATTAAATTATTTAAAAAAATAAAATATCAAATTCTAATTTTTTAAAGTTTTAATGACACAGTTAAAATAAAAAAATTGTCTTAAATAAAAAATTTATTTTCATTTATTTCCCAAAAAGTATTTCGGTCATAGCTCATGACATAGATTAGATATGGATTAGAAAGTTTTCAAAAAAATTAAATTTTATCGAGAAAATTATTTGATAATAATGTTTATTCTGTAGAATGTCTGAAAAATAATCAAAAAAAATTATAAATACAGGGCCAAATAAATTTAAATTATGATAAAATTCAAAAAGTAAAGAAAGGAAAGTTGTTTTTTAAAAATTTAATCTCATTGTCTATCCATGCAGCTAATTTCTTTTTTATTAAATTGACATTTAAAAAAAAAATAAGATTTATTTTTTTAATTTATTTAAAAATTGATCAAAATTAGCCTAAATGTGTTTAAGAATTGCGGTTGTGAAGTTCATTTCAATTAAAAAAATTTTATAACTTTTTTACTAAAAGAGATAATTTAGTTCTGTAAAATGCTTAATGGTTAAGCAACTTTGCTTAATCCAAAAATTTGTGTCTGAAAAAACTATGCAATGTAATTGCACACTTGATTGGAATACTTTTTAATGGCGTGCAAAATTCAGAAAACTTCAGAGTGTTTTGCAGACTTATTATACTGTATTAAGCAAATTTGCTTATTATCTCTTTTAATAAAAAAGTCATCAAAATTTTTATGAATTGAAAAGATCGAATTGAAACGAACTTCACAACCCCTTAAGATTTTGATTTCAGTTTTGTGGAAAATTTACGTAATGGCAAATTTTTTTGAATCTTCTTTTAAGAGATAATCTAATTTAAATTTACCCATATGGCAAGTTTTTTTTTCTATTTTACATTTTTAGAAATAATTGCGTAATTATATTTCAAATTTTAACATTCTTAAGTATTGAGTTTTAATTAGACAACGTAATTTCAAAATTTCAAAAAAGCCATTTTTTCTTTGTATTACTTATGTCAAAATAGTTTTAATAAAAAAACCTCAATATTATATTCTTATTTATAGAAATCAAATTTTTCTTAATAATTTTAAATAATAGAATTTTATTGATTCACTTTTGTTAAGATTTTGTATATTTAAATTTTTGTGTTTTTGAATTTTGATTTTTTTTAACTTTTTTCGGATAAAAAAGGCTCAGCTAGAAATTGTTTTTTGTAACTAAAATTACTTTTTCTATCATTAAAATAAATTTTATTTCTAAAAAATAAGTCATTTTAAGATATTGTAATTTTTGAAATAAATTATTTAAGTTTTTTTAAATTGTTAGTCTTTCAAATATAAAAAATTAAAAAGAATTATAAATAAAATCGTTTTATACGCTAAAATTTATTTTAACCTATACAGATGGGGTTAAATTATTGATATAAAAAAATATTTACTGATTAATTTTAAATCATCTTATAGCTTGGTATATTTGTGAAGCACAATTTTACTACTTTCACAATTATACATTAGTCCGTTGTTCTTCAAACTTTAGCAATGTTTTAGACTTGAAAAAATTTGTCCAATTTAGCTTTTCAAAATTTTAATTGTTATACGTGCTTGTTCCGCTCCGTAACAATTCTGCTTGTAAAAATGTTAAATATTTTGCCAATCTTTCTTCTTTAAACCTTAGTGTTGGCATTCGATTATCAAAAATCGATTTAATAATTGACTAACTTTAAATCAACTAAGTTTTTTAACCGATTATTAAATTGAATTATTTTTTTTAATCGATTAATTTTTTTAGTCGATTTTTATTTTTCTAGTTGACTATAAAACTACTAATTAATCTCGAAATGAGTAGTTATGAATCATCAAAAAATATCATTTTTTAATAAAAAAAAAATTTAAATGATCTTCTTTCTAAGGCAATTTATGATATAAGGATGTTGTCCAATTCTTTCACTAGATTTTCTCCTTGATTTTTAAAAGTCGATTTAATTATCTACTAAATAAATTAATCAAATTAACAATCGATCATAATAGGATTAAACTAACACCAAATTTATTCCTGAAAAGGACAAAATGTTCTCATTAATATGAAAAGTACAGAATAGGAATTTTAGTATTAAATACAAGCTCATTGTCAACTTATGACATAACAATACGTCTGAACTAGAGTTGGATGCGGACAGAGCTAACCGGTCCAATAGACGGGCAATTACTCGCGGACCTTAGCCCGTTTATTTTGGCGGGCTACTTTATGACTCGTTTAGTAACAGTTTAAATTTAAATAAAATAATTTTTTAAATATTATTCTAAAAACCTTAATTCTAGTGACTTTGACTTTAACCAGGTCGCTAAAGAACTACCTGAAACGGCAAAAATTCAAATTATAAAATTTGACTAATAATAAAAAATAATAATCAAGTCCGTTTTTTAAAAATATTTAAAAATTTATTTTTAATTTTTTATTAAAGAAAAGTATTTTTATTAAATTACAAACCCGCACGCCAAATTTCGAACTTTGTCCGCCCGTTTAAATTAAAACGGCTGCTAAACGGGCCAAAAAGTAGCCCGCCAAAATAAACGGGCTAAGGTCCGTCCGTCAAATTTGGAACGGTTAATACGGTCACGTTCACGATTTAGGAAAATTTTGGCCTGTTTACTGTCCGCTTGCACGGACACCAACACTAGTCTGAACTGCATATTTCAGATGCGATTTGGAAAAAATCGAAACAGTACTTGTCAACCCGTAAACAATATTAGACGCTGATAAACTTATTTTTTTAAATTTATAATAAATGGGTATAATGGAAAATGTGATCAATTGTTCACATAATTTCTAATCACATATTTGGTGATCAATAGCTAGTCACATAATAAGAAAAATTTTAGATTTAAAAAAAAGTAAATAATTAATAAAAAAAACAAAAATTAATTCTTAGAAAAATTTTAACTCTTATCATTTTATTTTATGATTAAGTAAAAAAAAATTAAACTAAAATTGCATCATTCTATTCAAGCTCTGTATTTGTGTGGAAAATTATTGAAAAACATCAAAGGTATAAAATTGAATATGGCTAAAAAACATTAAAATTTAAAAAAACTACACTTTAGTTTATTTGATTTTATTTAAAACTTTTATTCTAAAATTGATTTTGCCTAATTTTTGGTGTTTGAATTACAAAATGTATCCAATGTTGAAATTACATTAATAAAGTGCGATGTTTCAAGTATATTTTTCAGTTTCAAAAAAAAATAATTTTAAGTTAATATTCCAAACATTAAAAAACTTTGTTTTTTTTCGTAAATTTTGACTTTATAAAAACCATCTACGCTCTGTTTTCCTTTTTTATAAATTGAGTTTTTTTAAAAATGCAATCAAGAAAAAACAAAGTTTATCAGGTCTGGTCGGTTAGATAAATTAGGGTTCACCTGTTACTGGAAAAATTCTTGTTCTCAAGTTTTATGAACTATTAATTTACCATAACATTATCTAAAAATTGTTCAACTATTTTGAAATTTTTTCATCTATTTAGAAAAAAGCTATTGTAATGATAAAAATAAGATAGAAAAAAAAATTACATTAAAAATTGAAATTGGGTGGAGTGGGTAAAATTTGCGAAATAGATGAGTCTATGTTCCCAAAAGTCAAACACTTGAAGGGTGAAAAATTAATTTTAATTTTCTTTAATTTTTATTATTTATGTTTAAAGGCAAAGAATTAAGTAGAGAGTGCATTCGGGTTTTCGGGATTGTTAAAAGGGTAATACCAAGTCGACCAGATCAGAGCAAAAGCTAAGCTATTTTTAAAGGTCCTTCAAATTAAAATTTTTTTTAACTTTAATTGTTTATTTTTATATCAGTTTCGAGAATTTCCAAATAAAAATTAAATTCATTTAATTTCACTAAAGAGATTAATTTAAAATATGAAAATGCTTGCAATTTTAATTTAATTTTTTTTTTTGAAACTAAAAAAAACATTTGAAACAACGCACTATTTCAATGTTATTTCAACATTGGATACATTTTGTAATTCAAACACAAACAATTAAACCATTTTGATTACCAAATTTGCGACCAGAGATTATGTGAACAAAATGTTTACATTTTGCCCTAGATCATGATAAATTTTTAGCTGAAAAATTTAATAATTTCATATTTGACACTTAAATTTTTAGCTTAAACTCGAAGCAAATTTTCAAAAGCTATCTGCTTAATTAAGTGTAAATCGTATGCAAAATATTCAATTAGAAATAAATAAATAACTAGTTTTTTTGCTTGGTTTACAAATTTTTCAGGCTCGTGAAAACAGAAAAAATTAAACACTTATTCTCTAGTCAATAATGCTTATTCAATCTTTTAATTTAGATTTTATTTCTTGAATTAATTTGCAATCTTCACTTCAAATGAAAACTTAAATTCCCTATTTGGTTAATGAGAAATAATTGAATATTAAATTTCAAATTTATTTCTCGTCAACTCGTCAATATTCAATTGCTATTTAATACTTATTTTCTTCCGTTTCTATTTTGCGAACATTTTGTTTCGATTTGATTTGTCTCCAAAGATTTATTGAGCTAATTTTTAATTGTCGAACAACCAACTTAAACTATAAGTATCTAATTTAAATACCAATAAATAACAAATTATTAATATGCTCACAAAATAAGTTTTCACTGCTATATTAAAAGCTTTTGCATATTTATCAATGTTAGTCAAATTAATTTTATACAAAATTCTCTAAAAAAAAATTTATTTTTTTCTGCTTTTTCTAATCCAAACACTCCAGAAAATTAGGTACTTAATGAGGCATGAGCCCATAATTTTTGAACATTCATTTAGAAAAAAAGTCACCATGAGACTAAGACTTTTAGATGACTCGGTTGAACCGGAAAGCTTATTCGGTCCTTTGCAGTTTTCTGGCGATTCTTTTGAGAAATTTTTTATAACCAAAGCTATTGATCTTATGCTCAAAGAAACAAATGACAAGAAAAATCAAGGAATTAGATATATAGTAATTTTTGCCTGCTAATTTGCTTTAGAAATAATTTTTTTAGTCGGTTTTCGAGGATGATTTAAATTGGATGCATGACATGGAACTGTCTGAGAGCTCGCGAGAACAAAATATGGAAATAATTTTTAACGATAGCAAAGTTTATTTTAAAGCAGTCAAAAAAATTTCCAAAAATGACTTTTTGAATGCATTTCCTTCCAAGGATTTAGAAATATCTCTTGGTCTCCAATACATTCCCTTCAATTCGAGTAAATTAAATTTTTTTTTCTGTAAAAAAAAATAAAATAAAATTAATTTTTAGGCAAGGAATACTTTTGTAAAAAATGCTCTACATCTTTCCAGTATCAATACAATTTGATGCTACATTATCGCTACTTTTGTAGCTATAACATAAATAATTTGCTCAAAGACTTGAATTATACGAAACAAATTGAGAATAGACCCAAATTTGGTGAAAACAATTTGAAGAGAAAATACGAAGATTTGGTCTGTGGTGATTTACCTGTTAAAAAGAGAGTAACTGCAGATATAGAATTTTCAGTACAAGAAATGCTTAAAAATGTTTCCATTAATCAGTCTTTAAGAGACTATTTTGTGTCACAATTAAATAATTATGTTTCTAGTCAAACGAAATTGGATTTAACTAGTCAAAAATCATCAGTAACGCTATCTCCTAGTTTATCTCCATACCAGACTATGAACCAGTCTGAAAAAAACACATCAGATTTAAAGCAAAATCTTTCAATTAATCCGAATATGATCAGAAATCCCAATTTATCTCTTGCGATTCCTAGTCAAGTGTCACCCTTGACTTCAAGGCCTGTTCATAGCCCTATTGGTACACCTGATTTACAAAATTGGTGTGTTAAGTGCAATACTCATTTCAGATTGACAAGCGACTTGGTTTATCATATGAGAACATTTCACAAAAAAGAAGAGGCTAGATCTAATTATTTTTTGAACAATTTTCGAGTTGGTTCAAAAAACTTGGAAACCAAAGAAAGATCAAGTCGTGAGATTAAATTTTTGAGATGCGAAATCTGTAATGAAACATTTAAAGAAAAACATCATTTGACTCGACATTTAACGAGCCACAGGTGATGTTTTACAACATTTTTAAACTTTTTTTGTTTAATTGTAAATTTATACTCTATCAAATATTTTAAATAAATTTTAGAAAAATTTTTTATCGTCTTTTATTTTCATTAAAAAATTTTACTTCAGATCTGTTTTTTATTTGAGTCGACTTTTAAAAAAACGAAAGTAGACTATCAATTCTTTGCGTTTTTATTTTCTTTTCAATATGTTGGTTTAAAAATTTTTACCAAGTTTTAATTTAAATTTATCAAGAAAAAAAAAATGAAGAAACTGGTTGATTATTATTTGAATTTTATTTAGTGGCTTTATTTTAAATTAAGATAAATTTATTTTTTTATTATTAAGAGTAGCTCTATTGCGACAAAGTGGTTCAAAAAATTTTTTTATTGCACCCGCTTTATATGGTTTCTATAAATAAAGTTTCAAAATTTTTTTTCAATTTAATTTAAAATTTTAATTAACCATTTTTTACTATTTTTCAGATTATTTCTTTAATGGTTTAAATGATTTATTAAAAGAAGACTTTATACCTGATTATAATTTTTTTCCGATAATTGAATTTTTTAGAATACTATTTTGAATTTTGAATCTATGAGGCTTGAATTAATAAATAATAATAATTATAAGTATTTTAGAACATGAAACACTTACAAAAGTAACGCATTCAATTTATTTAACGACCATGATGAAGTATTGATATAAAATAGATAATTGATGTATTAAGAAAAAGCAACATCATTTTCAAAATAAACAAGATTTAAATAAAATTTAAAATTAATTTTTAAAGTGAATTTTTGTTTTCATATAATGTTGCATTCAATATAATAGACACTCTGTTTAAGCTATTTAAAATGTTTTTAATTCTATAGTTTTAATTTGAGTGATTTTTTCAAATACAAATGATGATGTGTAACAAACAACTAAAAATAGATATTAAGATAAAAAATGGGTTAAAAGAAAGGCTAAAAAGTTGATGAAAAGTAATATGACAAAGACTTATAGCAATGAGACTAATTTCACTCGGGACTACACTCGATCAATTTGAATTTTGTTGAGTATTTCAAAATTTCTTAAAGCTTTGTTTTTTCGATTAGCTAAAGCAAAAAAAACTTTTAAACTCATTATCAATTTGTGTACTAGAAAGCAAAATGAGGAATTAATCAGGATATTTTTTAAATTCCAGATAGCATAAGTGGTATAAATGATCAATGCAAAAGACGCTTTACAAAGAGTAAATTTAAAAGAAATTAAAAATTAAAAATTTTTAAATCTTTTTTATTTTGTTTTAATTGTTTTTTTTTTAAATTATTACTTTTACATTAAATAAATATAAGTTAAACAAAATTAATAAATTGAGAAGAAAATTTCTCTTTTAGTTAAAAAACAATTACCAAAATTAATACCGGTTTTGATATATTTCAAATTTTAAAGATTTTTTGCTAAAAGAAAAAAATTAAAGAGAAATTAATTATTTTTTATTATTATAAAATAATCTGCAACGGGCGGCCCGGGGAGCTTAGCACTATCATACTAAGCTATGGCAGATAAATTTAGATTGTAAAGCTTCTCTGACACGAAATCAAATTATCTAATCTGTTCTTGAAGCTGTTGACTGTTGGTGCATATTTAACATCATCGAGCAGCCCATTCAAATATGGAATGATTCGGTTGGTGAAGAAGTGGTTACGAGGAGAGAAATTTTTGACAAGCTGTCGATAAAGTTGGTTTTGGCTTCTCATTGATTTAACTGACCCGGGTTGGGACTGTGACATCGGTACCACTCTATACAATTTATGTTATTATTGGACTTGAAATTTTGAATTGAGTCACCTCTAATCCTTCTTTCTTCAAGAGTTTAGAGTTCAAGCAGCTTTAAGCATCATAGCTCTTGTTCCGTAATTGTGGTATTAAAATTAAAATTTAAAAAGATTATTTAAAAAATTATTTATATTTTAAAAAATTTAAATTTAAATTTTTTGATGAAATACTTTCGATTAAAAAATAAAATTTCTACGATCTAGTCAAAAATAATAGTTTGAAAAATAATGTGTTATAAAAAATTTATAATTTTACTTTAGAAAAACTTTAATTTATCCTATCTGAATATTCAATTTAATTTTCGATTAGAATCATGTCAAACTTTAGACTTTATTAAATGGTAGATAATTTAAATTCAAATTGGTGAAATTTTTTGTGTTTGAATTACAAAATGTATCCAATGTTGAAATTATATTGAAAAAGTGCGATGTTTCAAATATATATTTCAGTTTCAAAAAAAAATAATTAAGTTAATATTGCAAACATGAAAAAACTTTGTTTTTTTTCTTAATTTTGACTTTAGATTTGTGATATGATGATCCTTAAGATAATATTTGTAAAAACCATTTACGCTCTGTTCTTCATATTTCATTAATTAAGTATTTGTTAAAATCCATCAAACGAAATTAAATTATCACTAAAGTCAAAATTTTATTAGAGGAAAACATATTTTTTCGGGTCTAGTCGCTTAGGTAAACTATGGTTCACCTGTTACTGGAACAATTCTTGTTCTCATGTTTTATGAACTATTAATTTACCATAACATTATCTAAAAATTGTTCAACTATTTAGAAAAAAGCTATTGTAATGATAAAAATAAGATAGAAAAAAAAAATACATAAAAAATTGAAATCGGGTGGAGTGGGTAAAATTTGCGAAATAGATGAATCTATGTTCCCCAAAGTCAAACACAAAGGGTGAAAAATTAATTTTAATTTTCTTTAATTTTTATTATTTTGTGCTGAAAGGCCAAGATTTAAGTTAAGAGCGCATTTGGGTATTTGGGATTGCTGAAAAGGTAATAACAAGTCAACCAGATATACATTTTGTAATTCAAACACAACAAATTAAACCAATTTATTTCTAAAATATATTTAAAAAAATTGAATGATAGTAAAAGGAAAAACAAATCTGGTTAGAGGGTCTTCATATTTAAAACCAAGAACACATTTTGATGGCCTTTAAAAAATCAAGAAATTGGAAAATGTTCCAAGAATATTTTTGGCATGCAGTAATTTAAATGACAAACAACTATCTTCACTTCTTCAATTAATTCCACAATATTTTCAAACATGTTTAGTTGCATATTTGCTACACACGCTTATCATATTGCTGTCACAATCATGCTCATTGTCTTTATATTTTTGTTCTTTTTAGTCCATTTTGTTAAATTTTCTTTTTTTTCTGCAGCTAGAACCCACGTTCTAGCAACTATATTAACTACTTCATTAAAGGTTTAACTTCAGATTCCAATTAAAAGTAAATAATCTCTTATTTTTGAAGCCTAGAACCCCAAGAAACCCTCAAGGTTTGGAGTTCAACAATATCAAATGATCAGATGGGTACAATGATTAAGAGACTTCCAATATAAAATTTCCGAGATCTTAACAAATTTTTTTATATTTTTTATTGAATAATTATCTTTTTGCCTATCCAAACTAAAATTTGTTTCAAATATTTTATTTAAAAGTAAAAAATTTTTAGTTAAATTAAATTTCCATTTTTTGAAATTGTGCCAAAATTTATTTTCTTTTTTAATTTTTGCTTGTATTTAAAAGGAATCAAATTATCTTTTAAAATTAGAAGATAATTTTTGACCGAAAAAAATCTCTCCAAAACCAAAAATTAAATTCTCATAACCTATAAATGCACTTGAACCAAAAGTCCCATTTTTTTTCTAAAAGTTCGAGCCAAAGACTTTAAATTTTTTTTGTAAAACTTATGAAGAATTAAAAAAATTCAAATGACTTGGACTTTAATTTAGATGGTTAGATGAGCAAGTTTAGATGACGTTTACTTTTCGAAGGGAGTAAATATCTTATTTCATCCAATATTTAAAATTTGAATTTTGATTATAAATTTTATTAAAAAATCATGCTCAATTAAAAATTAGAAAATTTTTTAAAAAATATATTCAAATTATGAATTATTTCACAAATTTCCAAAAAAAGTAAAATAGCAAAATTGATCAAAGAGAAAATTTTCAGAAATAATAAAATATTAAAATTGAATTGATTAAAAATTTTCTAAAAAAGAAAGCTAAAATTAAAAAAATAAGCAGATATTGGATTTATATTCTTTACTTTATCTTTTTATTCAATATAATAAAATTTTTTGCCAAACTTTTTTCTGTTTATGCTTTAAACACTCTCTTCCAACAGAACCTACATTCATTAAAAACTAGTGATGAAATCGAATATCTATATTCGGAACGAAATTCAAATAACTAAGAATTCGAAATAACATATTATTCAAATAAAATATTAAAAAAAATTAAAAATATATTTAAATACAGAACGAATCAAATGTTTATAATAACAAAAAATACAAAAAATGACTAAAGTTATATTTATCAATAAAGTAGTTAAAATAAAGAAGGATTTGTATTAAAATTTTAAAAAGGATTTAATTTCAAAATGAATAATTTTAAATACCATTGTTTTATTAAACTTTAGTGAATTATTTCTTTTTAAATAACAAAAAAGCATTTTTCAGTTCAGAAAAAAATTAACTATAGTCATAAAAAATAAAAAATTATTCCGAATTTATCAAATTTTTTTTTTGATTTTTGATAAATTCGAATAATGCATTCGAATTATTTACAATTCAAATAATTAATTCGAATTTATCAGAAACCAAACTTCAAATCAAGTAAGAATTTATTCGATTTCAATAATCTAAAATCGAGATTTACAAATTTAAAAATCAAAAATCTTGGTTTTTAAATTCGAAATTTGTAATAAGCTTTTTTTCGAGTTTCGATTTGCATAAAAATATTAATTCGATTTCATCACTATAAAAAACTATCATTTTTGAAGACCATTTAGTTAACAAAATTTTTTTTGTAAATTTTTTAACCTCGAAAAGAGAAAATTAGATATCTACAAATAGGACAAAAATAAAGGCAAGCCATCAAAATAATGCACATGCAAATTTACAATTCAAAAATCTATACTCATTTAAACCAGAATAGATTCATGTGAACATTATGAGCAATATTTCGATATTTTTCAGAGCTTGGTGAACACTAAAATTTTTGTTAGTTTTGAAATTATTCATAACAAAAAAATAAAAAAACATAAGACTCTAAATGCGTAATATTTCACCAAACATAAGCTAGAAATTAAATTGAACATGAAAACCTCGATAACCAACTACTTCAATTTGAAGCGAAACTTCTACAAAGAACATCCCCGAGTAGAGAGACGCACCTGGGTAAATACTTACTTTTATTCACAAAGCATGGACCTATTTTAATCCCTTGAACTGAAGGAAGAGATCGACAAGTTCCTAAATCTGCACCAGATCAAATTTTCGGGCTTTGATTTTCCCAAGCCCATATTCACCTTGGACGAAATTAATTTTCCGGTTTACATTATAAATGAAATAAGACTGCAAGGAATTCAGCGTCCATCTGCTATTCAAACGATGACATGGCCTGCACTCTACTCTGGGCGAGATATCATGTGCATCGGTCTGCCAACTTCTTCGCGGGTCATTAGTGTAGGCTTTTCATCTCTAACTAAATAAAGAAATCTAATTATTTTTAAGTACATTTGTCCTGCGCTTGTTTTCATTCGGGAGCAGGCACCGGAGATCAGAAAAGCCGGACCTCTTGTCTTAATAGTCACTCAGACCAAAGAAGTAGCCAAAGAGATATTAACACATGCCCAAATGTTCATACACCAGTCTCAGTGCTCATATTGCTGTCTTTTCGACGATGAAAACATCAACACTCAATCTGTACATCTCCGAGGAAGAGGTATTTTTCACAAAATTAATAAAAAAAATTTTCCTAAATTTACTAAGCCTTCTATTAGAAAAATTATTTGAAAAAAGCATTTGTTCTTTAAAGTTGTTAGCAAATTGTTCACAAATGCAATTCTTTTTTAAAGATGGACACTATTTTGGAGACTATTGTTGAGGGAATAATATTTTTTTTCCAAAATGTATAAATTATTTTTTTTTATATAAAAATCGGATGATAAAAGATAGAACGCAATAATTAAAAAGTAAATTGAAAATATTAAGTCAATAATTTAAAAAAAAATTCTTCTTATTTCATTTAAAACAAATTTTTTGTTTAACTGTGTAATTGTTTAATTACACTGTCTTCGAGTTTCTGGGTTTTGTTTTAATAATTGGCCTTTAATAATCGATTTTATAATCGATCTTAAATATTAAACAAAAAAAATTTAATTCATTTTGATAAAGTGCAAAAAAAATTAAGATAAAGTGCAAAAAAATAAAATTTTTAAAAATAAATTAAATTTAGTGCAAATTATTTTGTTTGGTATTTTTGCGGCGGTGAAGTTTTGAGCAAAACTGTTGCTCAATTTGTTTAATTAAATTGAACACCAGTTATGCTTCAATTATTTAAAAAATTAAATGCTTAACTTTTTTTTTAAATGTAAACTTTCTCTGAAAAGTTCCGAATAAATTTTCTATGAGGAATTTTCTATCTCAATTCATAGAGGTAAAAATCAGATTTTAATTTAAGGATTAAATTTTTATTATCCTTTAATTTAGAATTTTAATCTAAAGGAACTTAATCTCTTCACACATGAACAAATAAATTATTAATTTGAATTAAAATTATTATCTAAAATTGACCATTCTTTCCAAAAAAATATTGAAAGAAATAAAAGATAGCTTTTTTAATCAAAAAATCGATCCTTAATAATGGTGCGGGGTTAAAATTTAAGATTTGGAAAAAGTGCCGATTTTTAAATTAAGTTTTTAAAGACTTATAATATTTTAATTTAACTAATTTTGTAAATTCCCAACAAATTAAATAAAAAATAAATTTATTAAATCAAACAAAACATAATTAAAATAAAAGATAAACCGAATTTTTTTTGGTAACATATACCAAAAATTTTAATTAATTTATAATAAAAGTAATTTATAAAATTTAATTTTCATTTTGTACAGCCACTCGGACATTAATAACCTTTTTCATTAAAGTGTTG
Organism: Brachionus manjavacas; assembly: GCA_019054805.1. NCBI lineage: Eukaryota > Metazoa > Rotifera > Eurotatoria > Ploima > Brachionidae > Brachionus > Brachionus manjavacas. The sequence continues at coordinate 1,769,680 of JAHQIY010000015.1, read as the reverse complement.
TATTTTACACATATTTTATTAGCATTTTCAGTATTTTCTGAGAATTTTCTGAAATTTTTAATTGTTTGGTTTGTGTTTAAGTTTAGTTTTTATTTTAATAAGTTAAAAGCCAGATATTTCAAATTTTTATAGCTTCTAATATAAATTAGGTGTCAATTTTAAATAAAATTAATTGTCAGTTTATAAAATGAATATTCTTTTTTTTTTTTATTGAAGAATCAAAAAATTTATCTTTATTTAATAAAAGTGTGAAGCCAATATAAAAATGTTTTGTTTTATTCAATCAAGTTTATTTTTAGCTTTATTTTTTTTAAATAAAATTTAATTTGTTTGGTAAAATTTCGAGAGCCGTAAATAATATCAATATAAAGCTATTTATTTAAGTCATTATTTTCTCTTTTTACTGCCTTATGGGCGCACATAAACCTAAGAATCAAAAGTTGTCTCTTGCATAATCTCGCCACGGTTTACGGTATGTGATGCATAAATGTGAATTGAGAAAAAATTTACTACCACTTTTTGCTAAATAAAAATTTATATTCAAAGCCTTTTAAAATGAATTATTTTTGATAATTTTCATTAAAATATGATTTAAATTTAGATTGACACCTTTGAAATTTTCTATTTTAAAAATTTAATTCCGCTATTTTAATTGAAACTCATCTATAATAGTAGCGAGCGTAGTCCGTCGGGGTTCGGGACAGAACCCTGGTTTAGGATTCGGGGGTAAGCAGAGAGTTAGGGCATACTTATTAAATTAGTATTAATTCTAATAATTAAATTAGATAATAAAATAGCGGTAAGGAAAATTACGGGCCTAGAAGAACAAGTTAAACTTTACTAAAAAAAATCTCTTTCAACCCGTTTAAATAAAAATCGTAGCAGATGATAATTTTTATTAAAATAAACTTTTTTTTTAAATTAATTTTTTTCTTAGTTCAATTCTAATTAAAATTACCTCAAATTTATAAGAAGAATATTTTTTTTCTATTAAGCTCATTAGAAAATAAAGTTAATAAGCAAAATATAAGAAAAAGATACAAATTGTAAAAAATATTATAAAATTTATATAAAAAAAGAGCAAAAATTTATTATCTAAATCAAACAAAAAGTTAAGTTGAAATAGCTAGAGGTTAGACAAATATATGTTAGTTGAAGAAAAAAAGAAGGAATTGTTAGGTAGCAACTACACAAAGGAGTAAAGCTTAATGACAATTCATTTGATTACAATCAATTTTTATTAATTGGTGATGTTTTACTTAGGAAAAGATTTAATTTAATTTAATATATTCTTTAACATTTAGAGGTAACTTTGATTAAATTTGGGGCAAGTTTTTTATATTTTTTGAGGTACGTGTTTTAGTGCTTTAGACCTTTAAAATCTTCACCCATAACTTCAATTATTTAAAGTATTAAATGCTTAAATTTTTTTAAATGTAAACTTTTTATCAGATTTCTCTGAAAAATTAACTTTTAGAGGTAATTTTGATTAAATTTGAAGCAAGTTTTTTATATTTTTTGAGGTACATGTTTTACTGCTTAAGACCTTTAAAATCTTCACCTATAACTTCAATTATTTAAAGTATTAAATGCTTAAATTTTTTTAAATGTAAACTTTTTATCAGATTTCTCTGAAAAATTAACTTTTAGAGGTAATTTTGATTAAATTTGGGGCAAGTTTTTTATATTTTTGAGGAAGAACATTTTTTAGACCTTTAATAAATTTACTAAAAAAAAATTTTATTTCATTATTTTTATTCAAATTTTTTGTTAAAGAAATAGACATAGTGATTGGAAACTATCATCGTCTGTGCGAACTGCTGGACAACGATTTGGTCAATTTAAAGAATGTGTCATATTTGGTGCTGGACGATTTCTACCGAAACCGTTCAGCACGGCTAAGCGACGAAATAAAGCGAGTCGTAAACGAGACACGTGTAAGTTTTTAATTTTGTTAAAATCTCAAAATTTTGTTTATTTCAGCTCAGCCACACAGCCAAAACCAAAAAATCTATTCGTAAATTTCTATATGCTAAGTTCTTAACACTTAAGGCCTTATTTTTGGGCAAAGTAAAAGGGCTGTTTTTCAACCTAGAGTCTCAAGCATGGTCTCATTGTTTAAATAAAAATTTTCCAAAACTCTATTTTTAATTATTTGCTGCAAAAAAATAGTTTTTCAAGTTTTTGATTTTTCATCTATTAGAACACTAAAGGTGCCTGATTACTGGGTACTATTCGGAATAATTCAAACATAGCCCTTTTGGCAGTAATATGTCAATCTGTTTCTCTTTTGGTTGTTTTTAATGAGCCTTTTTTAAAAATCATTCGTTGTTTAGAGCGACCGTCAGACAGCCATATTCAGCCGGATTGTGCCGAGCGGCTTGCAAAAAAGCAATGGAGACGAGTTTCAAAACGACGCTCTGTTTGTCTGCGTCGGAAATGATGACATTCATGTGTCGAACCGCGACCTGCCCCAACAAATACACATCTGCACCATGGCAGAAAAGCGCAAAAAGTAACTCATCCCTCGGCATCTATTTGGGCGGATTTGTTTCAACTTTTTTTATTTAGGCTGCAGGACATAATTAGCGAAATCGCTCAGCAGGAAAGAAATTTCAAGATTTTGATCTATGCCAATGGATTTAAAAAAATACGCATCACCGAAAAAATAGTCAAAGAGCTCAAAATTGACACTTTTGCCTACGAGAGGACCAGTGTTGGCAGGAGAAGGCGAGCTATGAAAGAAAAAGTTTATTACAGTAATTTTTTATTTAGATGGAAAAAGAAGCAAAATTTATTCTCATTTAACTTTAGATTTTAATGCCACACCGAACAGTGTTCTGGTGGCTAGTGACGTGGTCAGCAGCAAAGTCGACCTACCGGATCTAAATTATATAATTAACGCCGATTTTCCAGTCAATCTGAGCTTGTACTTGAACCGAATGCGAATGCCCAATATTAAAAAATACATTTCGATTTTTATTGCCGAAGATGCTAGACATGCCGATCGGTTGATTTACGTGCTGAACGAGTGTCGCCAACAGGCTCCTTCAATATTGTACAAAATATCCGAGGCCTATGTAAACAGTGGGAAAGATGTGGATCGAATGCCTTCGCGTAAGTCATTGAATTAAATGTTTAGACCCTTTTAATTATTAATTATAAAATTTATTTTAAATTTTTACTCTATGCTGTTAAAATTTTTTATTATAAATATTCATTAGATATTAAAACAAGTCACTCATTTAATTTAGATAATTATAAAACGCCATCTTTTACATTTAAGGTGGATTTACAAAATGAAAAAATTAAAAAACAAAATTTTTTTAACACATTTTAAAATTCGATTTTTACATTTAAATTTTTAAAATGATTTTTTGGTAAGTTTATTCTGATTTTTTATTTCAAAAGCATTTAAAATAAAATTTAAAAACGAAATTCAAATATTAAATTTCAAATAAATAAAGATCAAACTTTCCTAGCAATAAAAAATAAAAAATTCAAAATAAACTTACAAAAAAATCAGTTTTTAAATTTAGATTAAAGATCGATTTTTAAAATAAGTTCAAAAATTTTATTTTTTATTATTTTTTCAAAGGCTAATTATAATCTCTAGAGATAAACTCAGGGAATTGATTCCAATTTCTGATGCTTGAATTTTTAATTAAAAAAAAGAATAAGTAAAGAATAGTTATAAAAATTTATGCGACTGAAATATGAAAATAAATCTATTATAATGAATTCACTTTTTACCTTATTTTTTTATTGAATTTTTAAAATATTAAATCAATTAGGAACTTTTTTTCTCGAAAAAATTATTTTTTAAATTTTGAATTTTATTCATCTTTAAAAATTTTCACTTTCTTTCAAAAATTAGGAAAAATTACCTTAATACTTTAAAGAATGCCCTTTTTATAAAAGAAAAAAAATTAAATTCAGTTGTTTGAAAAAATGGCTGCAGATTGAGACTTAATTTATTAATTTTTTTAAATTAATCAACTAAAAATGACAAATAAGGTAAAAATAATTTTTTTCAATTATTTTGATATAAATTTCCACCATATACAGTACCGATTTCTTGTAATTTTATGTAAATTTACGTAAAATTTCTCTGTAAAAAAAGTGAATTTACGTAATTTTACGTAAAAATTGGTAAAAATGAAAGTGCCAAAAAAAAAGCCCGATTTTTTGAGTTTTTTATTATTTTCTAAAAAATTTTGAAAAAATTAGTTTCTATTTATTAAATTAAAATTTTACCAAAAAATACATTTTTAAACTTTTTTTTTACCCTATTTGACCTTTTTTACATTAATTTACGTAAAAATTAGTAAAAAAAGTTAAAAAATGTAACTTTTGGTAAAATTTGATTTAATAAATAGAAACTAATTTTTTCAAAATTTATTAGAAAATAATAAAAAACTCAAAAAATCGAGCTTTTTTTGGCATTTTCATTTTTACCAATTCTGATAAAAATGTTGGCTGACCGGTGGCTTGAACACGAGTCAGTCGTTTTTATTAATAAATTAAAAATAAAGTTCGAAAGCTGCCGGTCACACGTCAGGCAGCTTATAAGCGTTTGTTGCAGTGCCAAGGCGTAGGCTCCATTTATGGTGATATGCGCCGGCTAGGCGCGTCTGCTGGATTGGCTGCAGATGGCACGTACGATACGCGAACGTCGAATATTGTTCTCATCCAGTTGACCATGAAAACATATTTATTCAAAAACTTGTTCATTTGAATTTTTCCACCTATTTTTCATCACTTTGAAAACTAAATTTTGACAAACTTTCCGATAATTTCAGATTTATTTAAAAAAAAAAAAATTTTTAACATAAAAGTTATTTGATTAAAGACTTTCTTTTGAAGCAAGTAACTCTCTCAATTAAAATCATAAAGAAATTTTTTAAATTTATAAACCCATCTAAATAAAAAGGATTAATTAAAAAATTAAAATTTTTTCAAAATTTTTTTTTATAATTAATTTAAATTAGAGTATTAAAAAATAAAAAATAAAATTTTTATTTTCAAAATTTTTTTTTCTTATTAATCAAATTTGCTTAAGTTGCCGAAATAAGCGACGGAATAACAAAACCTGTTGAGAAGCCCATACCTAAGCCGCTGCCACCTACAGTCGATCATTCGGAAATAACTCCGAATAAACGTGTCTCAAGTCGCAGTGTGAGCGAATCAACAGACCTGAATGAAACAGAAAACAGCACTAACACGACTAGGACAAATCTGTCGGCTTCCCTATCTCCAAACGAGACGAGCTCATCGGCTTCTTCCAATTGTTCAATCAATGTAAGTGTGTCCAGAAGTGGCAGTGCTCAGAGGCAATCGTCTTCAAGTTCAGCCATTTACACAAAAAGATTTAAGACTTCTCATAGACCTTATCAAAACTACCAGCCATCACATCAAACACCTCATCCATACAACAATCCGTACGGTTATCAGACATTTCCCAATGGTTATTACCAGCCGGTAAATCCGTATGTGTCAGCTTACCAAGCGCAGAATATGGTCTATCAACCGTACGCAAACCAACATCTCTATCAACAATCTCAGTACGGCACTAATCAAGTTGTACACAATAGTCGGAATGTACAGAATGTAAATATAAAAAACGAACCGGAAGAACCGAGTGAAAAGGAAAAAAGAAGCGAGAATCAATGGTCTCCTTATTTTACTAATCCGATTCCATTTAAACAAGAGCCTTTGGAGCCAAATAATAAAGAGCCAAATCAAATTAATATTGTTAATCAACTGTTGAAAGATAAACAAATTTTAAATCAATTGGAGAAAGTTGCTCAAACTTTCAAATATTCAAATTAAAAAGCTGTCTGTTGGAATAAAAAATAATTATTTTTTTTTGAGACCGTAGAAAATTGAAGTTCAATTTCAAGTTTATTGTTATCAAGGTTTTTATATTTTTGATTTTTTTTTGAATTTAACTTTAAAAAATAAATGTTCAAACAACGAAATTATTTTTTCTAAGAAAATCAATCGCCTCTTTCAAAAGTTTAAAAAAAAAAATTTAATTTTTGTTATTTAAAAAAATAGCTAAAGATTATAGATAGTTTGTTAAGACCCAAGTCTTGACATGTCTCTATATATATTTAAAGCTGCACATTCAAAGATTAACTGCAGTTGGAACCCATTTTCTAACTAGTACTTAAACCACTACATAATTGTTATAACTTCGGATTCCATTAAAAAAAATTTAAACTAAATTAAATTGTTTTATTTATTTCTTGGCTTAAATTCCGAAAGTTCAAAACCGAGACTAACAACTTGTAATTTAAATATTTATTGATATTTATTTATTGATAATATATATTTATTAATATTTATGCTGGTTGTCAAAAAGTTGTCGTAAGCAGCCAATTTAATAAATTGAATTTAAAAAAAATTGAAGTTTAAATTTTATATATTTAATAAAAATGAAATACAGGAATTTTGAAAAAAATTTCTCGATCTTATCTATGGATTAATGGAAATGTTTTTTCAAATTTATTTTATCGTTTAAATCTATCTTACATGAAAATCATGTTTCATTAATATTATCTAAATTAAATCGAAGATTAATTTTATTAACAAAAGAAATAATCTTTGAATTGATCATCAACTTCAAGATGAAAAATTAGCTCATTTAATGACAATTTTAATGACAATTAGCTCATTTACGTATCACTTGATCATCAGCTTCTCAACTGATGCGCAATGATAAGTAAGAATTAATACACTTGTCACGTATCTCAGAAGATAGACGCTTCTAGATGCTGATATAAACATTTATATAATAGCTCACATCTTATCTTAATTATAAGCCCGTGTTCTTGACACGAACTCATGGGTATAAATAATGATTCCATTCTCAGTGCTTCGAAAGATATTTTAGTGATTACACTAACTATATAAATTGTTAGAGCTCAACAATTATTTAATAAACTATTCAAAAGTATACTGTTTTATCATTCATTAACCCGCCTTACAAACTTAAATCAAAAAACAACTAAACCAATGTCAAAATCAATTTAGAGAGAAAAAACATTTGGATTATTTTACTCTAGATTAATTGATAGTTTAAGATATCAATGTTGAATTTTTATAAATTCAATATTTAAAAGTATAGACTTAGTTTTTACAGAATTTAGAAAAAAAATAAAAATATTTTTACAAGAATTAAAATGTTAAATTTTTAAGCTAAATTTTTCTTTATTCTAATACACAATTAATGCAAATTTTAATTTTATTCTTTTTATAGAAAAAATATTTATTAAATTAAAATTTTATTTTGAATAAAAAAAGTGTTAGTCGGTCTTTTATGGAGAGGAGCACGAACCTTCTGATTATCATTGAAACTTAAAAAAAGATTTAATTATAAAATATTTTTATTAAAAAAAAAAGAGAAAATAAATAGAAATTTTTTAATTGTTGAGATTTTTGCCATAATCAAAATAAAAGTCTTTTAAATTTAAAATTATATTAATGTCATTTTGTTGTTGATGTTGTTGTTGTTGTTGTTGTTGTTGATGTTGTTGTCATTGTGGCTTTGTTTGTTAAATACTAAAATAATATCTAGTAAATAGGAGATGAAGAAGAAGAAGCAGCAGCAACAGCTTTGAATTCTTCATAACTTAAAACACCATCACCATTGGTGTCAATTGAAGCAAAGTAAGCTCTCAATTCAGATTCAGAGATTACTTTTTCACTACTCAATTCGATGTTGCTTGCAATGGAAGAAGCTTCTTGATATGACAACAAATTGGCTGATTCAGTTGATGTGATCAATCCGTATGGACTAGCTTCACTTGAAAACAAAGAAGCATTGTATGTGATTCCGTTTTGGCTCAAGTATTGAGCATAGGCGGCCAAATCAGTTCGGCTCACGTCAACTAAGCTCAATGCTTCGACTTCACCTTCTAATTGTGGCAAGCCGTGTTCTCTGTGACTGTCCGAAACAACAACACTTTGTGGAGCACCGATTTTGGAGGCAGCTTGTTTGAATTCGTCATGTCTCAACAGTTCCGAGCCAAATCGTCTCGCATATTCATCTGGATTTGCCAATTGAGTGCCTAGATTTCTGTACTCACGAGTCACTTCGACTTCTGGAGCTTCCCATTGAATGACCAAATTTCTTGGATTTGGCAAAACACAGTCTGGCTCAGCTCGATGATAAACAACTCTTCGGTTTGATTGCTTGAATGGCAACCACTTTTCCAAGAATATTTGCTGTGGCTTTGGTGGAATTGGTGGCAAGCGTTCGACAACAACCTTACGAGCTGGTGGAGCCAACACTTTGCCTGGCACCAACACTTGTTGGTCTGGAATTTGAGGCGGTGGTGGTGGTGGAACTTCGCGCAATACCAATGGAGCTGGATTGGCAGGCTTTGGCGGAGCTTGACGAACAACCAGTGGAGGAGCTGGAGCTATTTGTCTATTTGGCAATTGTCTCACAACAATGTCGCCTGGCTTTGGCGCTTTTGGTGGCTCCAAAAATCTAAACGCAACATCTTGAACATATCTTATTTTCTCGCTTGGTTTCTTTCTGATCAACTCTGGATTTGGATCATTGTTCAATTTGTATTGATCCAATGATATCGGTGGCAAAAATCTACAATTTCCGCTTGCTTGACCACTCAACTGACCACTCAACTGACCACTCAATCGAGCATTCGATTGACCACTTGATACCACTTCAACATTATGATATGAACTTCTGGTCACACCACTCTGATCTCCACTAACTGGATAGCTTTGAGTGTAACTTTGTGAAATACTCGCTGCCGAAACACTTCTCAGAGCATTTTCTACCACACTGTTCAACTCGCTTTTGTTCACACTCGAGTATTCATTGTTCGAATAGTTAACATAGGACATTTTCAATTATTGACCTAAAAATTTGTTTTTTTGGTTTTTGAGTTTTAAGTTTTGTAATCGATTTAAATTTGTATTTTTGATTCACAAGATTTGGCCACAGCTTTTTTTTATACTCGTTTAGATTACAATCAATTCTTTGTTTCAATGTTTGTCTATGCATTTTTTTAAGAGAAAATTTAATTACTTTTTTATTGATTGTTTCCATTTTTTTAATTTTAAAAGAAAAAATATCTTAAAATTTTCTTTTATGCTTACTTAGAAAATCAAATATTTTTCCAAATGATCAGTAAACAAATTTATTCAAATTAAAAATTTATTCATATATTTTTTTTTATTTTTTAAATATATATTTAAATTAAGATTAAGATTTTGATCCTCAGTACTAATCTCTAAAATTTATTTTGTCAAAATGTTTCTAAATTCCTGTAACTTTGCGTAAAATCGCATCAGTTAAAAGTATTAAATTGATCATTTTGAAGAAAACACTTTATTTTTTTAAAAACAAAAAGGCTTAAATTAAAATTACTTGCGTTTTTCAACTCCTAAAAAAGTTTCAGCTTTCAGCTCTGAACTTTTCTTCAACAGAATACTTTACTTAAAATTGGAATTAAATATCGCATTTAGCAAGATTTCTTTTTTCTTTCTTTGTTCTGACTATTTGACCTTTGGACAAATAATTTTTATTTAGTAGTGCGATATTTAATAAAAAAAATATCAAATTTGGGCAAGCACAATAAGACATGGTTTGGAGTGTAAAGGGTTGCTCCAACGTTGCGTTGGTTTATGCTTCACAAAGATGATTTGCTCGAATGTTGTACTATAACGGGTGACAACTTAAAATCGAGACGATGTTTAAGTATCATTTGCAGTGCTATTTTAATTTTTTTTAAATCTCTTTACATTTTCTTTTAGTAAATTTAATTTAAAATACGATAAAAAAGAATTATTTATTTTGAATTAAAAATGACCAAAATAAATTCATCTAAAGAAGAGGCCCTAAAAATTCGCGTGTACGCGTTTTTTAACAAAAAAAGATCACTTGGAAAGATATTCACTGTGAGGCATTTTATGGCAGAAAAAATTCCCAGGTGTACTGTTTACCGAATTTTAAAACGGAGTGAATATTTTTCACCAGAAAGGAAACAAGGATCTGGTCAAACACCGAAAAAATGACTAAAGTACAACTCAACTGGCTAAAGAAGGCTTTTGATCACAAAGACAAAATCAGTCAGGTCAAGCAGCCAAAAAGTTTGATAAAAGCCAGCAAATGGTCTCATAATTGTTGAAGAAGCTTCAAATAACACCTAGAAAAAAGATGAAAATCCCTGACCGAACCGAAACGCAAAAAAAAGTAGCTAGAGTTAAATGTAGAAATTTGTATTTAAAAAATCCAAATATTTCTTGGATTTTAGACTATGAATCCTATTTCACTCTCAGTCATGGTAAAATCAATGGAAATGAAATATTTTACTATAGTAACATTGCTGTAACACCAGCAGGCACAAAATATACCCCAGTTAAGAAATTTGAGCAGAAATTCCTTGTTTGGTTAGTCATTTCTGAAAAAGTAGACTTGCAGTCAACCAAACTGTCTATTTAGATTTTATAAAGCGTGGAGTCATTCCGTTTATTAAAAAGCATCATTCAGACGGCAACTATAAGTTCTGGCCCGATATGGCGAGCTCTCATTATGCCAATACAGTGGTCAACTACTTGATTGACCAAAATATCAAATTTGTGCAAAAATGCGAAAACCGTGCAAATGTGCCAAAAGTACGACCATTTGAAGATTTTTGGTCCATTTTAAAGGGGAAAGTGTATGAGAATGGCTGGAGAGCAAAAAAATTAGATGAACTAAGGAATAAAATACGACTTTGTACAAAAAATATGGACCAAAATCTCGTACAGGACCTTTTGGCCTCTACATCCAAACGACTCAATAATATTCGAAGAAATGGACTTATTGATAAAAGATAAAAGCATAAATAAAAACTAGAATAAAAATGCTATTTTCTCTCAAAATTTCGTTTTATTTTGATAAATATTAAAGGAGTAATGACCATTTAAAGTTCGTCTCGATCTTTTTATTGTCACCCGTTAGTCTCCTTTTTCCAATGCTTCGTTTGCTTTTTTGACCTTTTGTTCTATTAAGTCACAAATATATATAATTGAAATTTAATTTTTAATTGAAAAATAGTTAAAATAATATTTTAAAATATCAAACAAATACTTTTAATGATTCAACCATTCTTTTAATATTAAATTTATTTGATTTTTCAGTAAGCAATAAGTCTTTTAAAAATTTTAAAATTTTTCTGAAAATATATTTATAAATCAAATCAATTATTTAAAGACACTTTAATTCAATATTTTTGATTTTAAATTAATTATCATTATATCAACACTTAAATTATAATTTTGTAAATAAAAATGATTAAATAGTTTTTTTATTTTTATTTATACACTAAATAATAATAATAATAAAAAATAAAAGCTACAGCAAGACTAGCTTGCGGAGGTGGTCTATTCGGAGGTCACCTATGGTAGCTCCTTGCACATAACACATCGAAATGAACTGAAAAATATTAATTAAAATAAATTAGAGCCAAACACAGTTTAATTTAAAATATTAATATATTAAAATTACAATTATAAAATATTGAGATTTACATTTGATCATTAACTTCAAATTGTCAAAATAATTCTAGGATAAAAAATGCATAAATTTTTTTAAAGAATTAAAAAAAATGTTTTCTTGATTTCGATTGCAAGTTGTTTAAATTTTAGATTTAAATTATATTTATTTTATTTTAATTCGATCCAAAGCCTGACTGAATTTATTAAAAAGAAATAAAAAATAAAATTTATAAAACATTAGTAAGTTAACAAAATAATTTGCTTTCTAAACTAAATATTTGAATTTTTTGTTAATTTTTACAAATTCACGAATGTTGACAAAAATTTGTTTAAAAAATTATTTAAGTTGCATTAATACAAAGTTTAAATATATAAAAAATATAGAATTAAACAAATTCACTTACACCTCTATTCGTTTAATCTCATCTGAAAAGAATGAATATGAACATTTAATCAGACGAATCCGCAATATCGGAGTAATCGCTCATGTTGACGCTGGTAAAACCACCACTACCGAGCGAATGCTTTACTATTCTGGCTACACAAAAAACATCGGCAATGTGGACGATGGAAACACAGTCATGGATTTTATGGACCAAGAGCGTGAACGGGGCATCACCATCACCTCAGCTGCAATTACTTTTCCATGGAAAAACTACTTTTTTAATTTAATAGATACACCTGGTAATCTAAAAAAATGAGATTTCCTTTTTTTGAAAAATTTGATTGTTTTTATTATCTCAAAGGCCATGTTGATTTTACCTTTGAGGTCGAGCGATCTCTGAGAGTACTAGATGGAGCGATTGCCATAATTGATGCATCTGCCGGAGTAGAAGCTCAAACCCTGACAGTGTGGCGCCAATCAAACAAATACAAGCTGCCGCGAGTCGCCTTCATAAACAAAATGGACAAAGTTGGCTCAGATCTCGACCATTGTCTTGATTCAATTGAGAAAAAATTAAACACCATTCCACTGCAGCTTCAGTATCCTGTTGGCAAAGAAAAATCCTTCAACGGTGTGATTGATTTAATCAGCATGAAAAAAATTACTTGGAATCAAGAATCAGACGGAAAGGTATTTGAAAGCATCGATCTGGATCCAAAAGATCCAAATTTTAAGCCAGCACTCAAGAAGCGAATTGATCTGATTGAAAAAATTGCCAGATTAAACGAAGATTTTGCCCAAATCCTTCTTGATAAATTTAATTTGGAATTTGACAAGATGGACGATAATGTCCTTTTAGAAAGCTATATCAGAAAATCATGCTTAAGCTCTTTGGCAACTCCAGTATTGTGTGGAAGCTCGTTTAGGAACACAGCCATTCAGCCGGTCATGGACGCAATTGTAAAGTATCTGCCCAGTCCGGTTGATTTGGAAAAAAACAACTATGAACCATTCTATGATAAAAGTTTATTTATGGTTTGCTTCAAGATTATTCATGACCATCAAAAATCACGCAAGCGGATCAATCGTTCCAGTTCCAAAATTCTTTTGCAAACAAATGCTGCCAGCACTTTGAACAAATTAAAGCCAGACGAAGCTCAAGATGACATTTTAACATTTGTGCGAGTCTACAATGGAGAACTGCATGCCAAGTCCAAAGTTTACAATCCGGCCAAAGATGTCAAAGAAACATGTGACAAAATTTATATTCCTTTTTCAAATGAATTAGAGCAAGTTCAGAAAGTGGGTGCCGGAAACATTGCCATAGTCCATGGGCTCACAAAAACTACTACTGGAGACATTTTGGTCCACAACAAGCAACTTTATGACAAGGCTAGTCAGCGAATGGAAGTGGAAAACAAGAGCGAGATGCAGATGCAGCTGGATATAGCTAACCCGGTTTACTTTTGCACCGTTGAGCCCGAGTCCGAGTCGGATGAAAAGAGACTGAACTATGCTCTTGAATGTTTGCAGCGAGAGGATCCGAGTCTGAGGATCTTAATAAATGAAGAGGAAAATCTTGGCCAAACTGTCATTCAAGGCCAGGGCGAACTTCATCTAGAAATTGTAAAAGATCGAATTTTAAAAGAGTACAAGCTAAAAGCTTATTTTGGACCATTGAACATTGCCTATAAAGAAATGCCGACCAAAAATGTAACTCAAGAGACAAAGTTTGAAAAATCACTCGGAGAAAGGAAGTTTTTTGTAAAAATTGAGCTCAATTTAGAGCCCAAAAGTGATTTTAAATTCAAAAATGCCAAGATTTTGCTCCAGAACGAAAACAATAGTGAAGTGCCAATAGATAGTATAAATGCAGTAAACCATGGGATAAAATCAGCGCTGAATAAAGGTGTCGTTCTGCGCTATCCATTTATAAACACTGATGTTCATATCACAAAATTTGAGACAAGTCAAGCTGTTCCTCTGCCATACATTTCAAGCGCTGCCTATCAATGTACCATTAAAGCACTAGAGAATGCCGAATGTGTGGTCATACAGCCGATCATGCTTTTGGACGTGTCAACATCCAAAGAGTACTCATCAAAGGTTTATAGCGATTTGACAAGAAGAAATGCGCTCAATATCAAAATAAATGAGTTGAACAAAATTGTTAATATAAGTGCCAAGGTTCCTTTGGCCAAGCTAACAACTTATTCAAGTGATATAAGAAAGCTAACAAGTGGAAATACAACATTTAGCATTGAGTTTGATTCGTATGATCGAATTTCTCAGAGAGAATTTCAAGATTTACTTGAAAAACAAAAATTTTGAATAAAAATTACTTTGGTTAAACAAAATATTTTATTAAAAGTGAAAATTTTGATTTAGAGTACAATTATCCCGTTTTTTTAGACAAAATATTATATGATCAGTAAAATGATGTATATTTAATCAGTAAATATACTTCAGTAAACTAATTAAAAAGAAATAGCAAGAAAATTAAAAACCGTAGACCCGCGTTAAACCGTATGTAGGTTTATTCGAATAATTTGATATTGGACAAAAATTTACGGACTCGTGACTTTTTTAAGATATTAAGACTAAATATTTTTCCGGTTTATTTTTACACTCGAATATAATTTTTTTGGCTATTCTACAGTATACTCCCGTTAATCCGGACAAAAATAGCCCAATAAAAACTACGTTCGGATTATTTTTTCCGACATATAAAAATAAAAAAAAATAAAAAAATGCATTTATTTTATTGAAATATCAGATTTTTTGCTAACAAAGACAAAAAAATTTAAAATTGAAATTGAAATTGATTCGGTTTTAACAAAAAAATCATATAATTTTGATTGCTTTAAATTTGAATACTTTGAATCTGCAAGTCTACTCTTAAAATAAGAAATCTATGTCGAGATAGACATTGCTTCATTCTCCAATTAAAGTGTACTTGAGCAAGATAGAAGCGAAAAAAGACAATCGTTTTCGAACGAAACTGGCAGATTTCATAAAAAAGAGAGAAAAATATCCCCAAAATGGGATAATCTTGGTTTCCGAATGGAATACGAGATTCAACTTTGTGCCTAGAAAGATTGGTGGGATCCAGACTTAGCACTAATTCAAAGACGAAAAAGCAAGACAAGAGCTAAAAGACTACAAAAAAGCTTTCCGACAAAAAAGAGGGAAAATATCGCAATTGCTAAAAGCAAGTTAACGTTAAACTCAAAAGACTCTACAAGACTGACAAAAATGCTTTCTGACGTGAGCTTAAATCGATTAATAGAACCACCACGAGCATCACTATACCTTTGGCTGAATTGAAAAAAGAGTATGAGCAACTCTTTAATGACAAATTATTATCAGATGAGTATCGTGAGAAAGAGGTGACAAAACGAGTCGAAGAAATCTCTCAAATGGAAAGGCCACTGAGGTATCAAATTATACACTCGAAATGTTTAAGTACGGAATATGTGAGGAATTAATCGGGCCAGTCTGGAGCCTGCTAAAGATATGCGTACAGAACCAAGAAATGCCTTCAAAATTCAAAATTGAATTTATAAAACCACTTTTAAAAGGCAATAAAAAAGATTTTCAGGTGTCCAATCTCAGGTCAATTATGCTCTCGGACTTACTATCAATTATATACGAGAAGATAATTCTGCTGGAAATTAAAAGGTTTCATTGTGATAGTCCAAAGCAGTTTGGTTTTAAAAAAAAGAGTTCGTGTGCACACGCTATTACCATGCTTCCCGAAACGATCTTGTTAGGATGATGTGAGAAAAGAAAAACATTTGTTTGCGCTATTGATGCGTCTAAGGCTTTCGATAAAGTCGTTAGATGCTTTCTGTGAGAAAAACTAATTGTGAAGCTACCTTATCATATTGTGCAAGCACTAATGAGATACTATGCAACAATTAGCCATTGTTGAGAATGATGGCGATAGAACTGATAAATTTAGGACCTCTTGTTAAGACTGAGGAATTTGGTCGCCTTGCGTAAATCAAGTTTAATCCAGAAAAACTGTAATCATGATTTTTGGCTTAAACTGAAAAAAAAGGCACTGTTTAAGAATGGAAAAGCGCGAACTGACAAGAGTAGATCAAATGAAGTACCTGGAAGTGTTCTTTATAAAGATAAGACAAACCACACTCACATCGAATGCAAACAAACTGCATCAAAAATGGCAGTGCTTTAGTTAAAAGGAAGTGTCATTAGCATCGGCCTAGACTTTAATATAAAAGCTCAGATGTACCAAACGTATGTAAGACCAGTGCTTCTTTATGGGCTTGATGCTCTAGCCAGTAATCAGACAGAAACTAGGAAGATACAAGTAATTAAATCAAACATTCCTTAAAGCTTGTTTAAATCTGTTTCACTTTCTTTTAAGAAGAATATGCATGTATCACAAAGATAATCCGGGCATTATAAATAATCAGATTATTCGTCATTTTTATACAACTGAGAAAAAATTATCCGGACGTAGTTTTTATTGGGCTAGTTTTGTCCGGATTAACAGGAGTATACTGTATTCAGTAAATTTATTGAATTTTCTTAGCAAAAGTATTTAATCTTCAGTAAAATATATTTAGTAAAATAATACAAAATAATAGTAATAATTTCAAAAAATAATTAAATGTTCAGTTAATATAATATTATTAAATCAATAAATCCATTTCAGTAAATTAATTAAAAAAAGATAGCAAAAATATTTATTTATTCAGTAAATTTATTGAATTTTAGTTAACTGACATAAAATTACTGTATGATGAGTGCTTTTTTTATCCCAAAATACTCTTGATTTCCACTCAAGTCGATCTAGTGTCTTTACCTTTGCTTCTCCTCATTTCATTACAATTTCGATGAACTCTTTTTCGTGATTGTTGACCTCCATGTTACTGGTGGTCGTCCTTATGATGCCCATTGAAGGGCTTGTTTTGTAGACAAACACCCTTTTTTTGTTTAATTAAATTATTTTGTTATAAATGAAAAAAAAATAAATTTCATATAAAATGTCGCTTTTGAATCTTAAATATTTTAGTGATTTTAAACCAATAACATATTGGTGTCGTTGTACATATTTTAAAAAAGCGGATCGTCTCTAAAAAATTAAACCAGAAAAATTGAAATTTGGAGAAAAAAGATTTAATTATAAAATATTTTTATTAAAAAAAAAAGAGAAAATAAATAGAAATTTTTTAATTGTTGAGATTTTTGCCATAACCAAAATAAAAGTCTTTTAAATTTAAAATTATATTAATGTCATTTTGTTGTTGATGTTGTTGTTGTTGTTGTTGTTGTTGTTGATGTTGTTGTCATTGTGGCTTTGTTTGTTAAATACTAAAATAATATCTAGTAAATAGGAGATGAAGAAGAAGAAGCAGCAGCAGCAGCTTTGAATTCTTCATAGCTTAAAACGCCATCACCATTGGTGTCAATTGAAGCAAAGTAAGCTCTCAATTCAGATTCAGAGATTACTTTTTCACTACTCAATTCGATGTTGCTTGCAATGGAAGAAGCTTCTTGATATGACAACAAATTGGCTGATTCAGTTGATGTGATCAATCCGTATGGACTAGCTTCACTTGAAAACAAAGAAGCATTGTATGTGATTCCGTTTTGGCTTAAGTATTGAGCATAGGCGGCCAAATCAGTTCGGCTCACGTCAACTAAGCTCAATGCTTCGACTTCACCTTCTAGTTGTGGCAAGCCGTGTTCTCTGTGACTGTCCGAAACAACAACACTTTGTGGAGCACCGATTTTGGAGGCAGCTTGTTTGAATTCGTCATGTCTCAACAGTTCCGAGCCAAATCGTCTCGCATATTCATCTGGATTTGCCAATTGAGTGCCTAGATTTCTGTACTCACGAGTCACTTCGACTTCTGGAGCTTCCCATTGAATGACCAAATTTCTTGGATTTGGCAAAACACAGTCTGGCTCAGCTCGATGATAAACAACTCTTCGGTTTGATTGCTTGAATGGCAACCACTTTTCCAAGAATATTTGCTGTGGCTTTGGTGGAATTGGTGGCAAGCGTTCGACAACAACCTTACGAGCTGGTGGAGCCAACACTTTGCCTGGCACCAACACTTGTTGGTCTGGAATTTGAGGCGGTGGTGGTGGTGGAACTTCGCGCAGTACCAATGGAGCTGGATTGGCAGGCTTTGGCGGAGCTTGACGAACAACCAGTGGAGGAGCTGGAGCTATTTGTCTATTTGGCAATTGTCTCACAACAATGTCGCCTGGCTTTGGCGCTTTTGGTGGCTCCAAAAATCTAAACGCAACATCTTGAACATATCTTATTTTCTCGCTTGGTTTCTTTCTGATCAACTCTGGATTTGGATCATTGTTCAATTTGTATTGATCCAATGATATCGGTGGCAAAAATCTACAATTTTCACTTGCTTGACCACTCAACTGACCACTCAATTGACCACTCAATTGACCACTCAATCGAGCATTCGATTGACCACTTGATACCACTTCAACATTTTGATATGAACTGCTGGCCACACCACTCTGATCTCCACTAACTGGATAGCTTTGAGTGTATCCTTGTGAAATACTCGCTGCCGAAACACTTCTCAGAGCATTTTCTACCACACTGTTCAACTCGCTTTTGTTCACACTCGAGTATTCATTGTTAGAATAGTTAACATAGGACATTTTCAATTATTGACCTAAAAATTTGTTTTTTTGGTTTTTGAGTTTTAAGTTTTGTAATCGATTTAAATTTGTATTTTTGATTCACAAGATTTGGCCACAGCTTTTTTTTATACTCGTTTAGATTACAATCAATTCTTTGTATCAATGTTTGTCTATGCATTTTTTTAAGAGAAAATTTTTCACTTTGTTATCCAAGTTTATATTGTTAAAATATCGATTGTTTTTTATTATTCTCTTTAAATAATGATAATAATTGAATTTTTTTTGTAAAAATTTGTTTATCGCAAATTTTTTATTTGACTAAATTTTTTATATTTCAAAGTCAGAAGTTCATGATTTAGACTTTAATTTTAGTTTTTAAAAATTTATATGTTATTTTGTTTAAAAGAACATCTACATGTCAATTTTTTATTTAGATCAATTTTATAATAAATTTGATTCGGCTTCCGTAAGCCTTGGCGAGATCGCCCGTGGCAAGATTTTCAGTCGTCCAATGTTCTTCTTAATCATACTGAATCACAAATCCTAACTTTATAATATAATTTCATTTAACAATTTTCCGTTGTTCGAAATTGCAGCTTCTTAGTTAATACTATTTTGGCGACATCATTTATGCGTAAAGAGGATTCGATGGAAATGCAGGCAGATCTTGACAGATTTGTTGTATGGTTGGACACTTGACAAACTAAATTTAACAAAGAGTAGTGTGTCTTCATGCATTTGGGAGCCAACAACACGAGAATTGATTCTAAGCTTGGGCGCCTCACGCTTTCAAAAACAACGAATGTGAGTCGTATTCGATTTACGTCATCGTTGCAAATCGAATACGACTCACATTCAGGACTTATCTATAAAGTTAGTTGACCTCCTTTTCAAGTCCTTTGTTCGTCATCATCTAAAATTTCCAGTAGTGGCCTGGAATCCGTATCCACGAGGCTATATCAGTGTAGACTTTCAAAAATGGGACCTGATCTGAAATCAAAACTCCACCTCGAGAGAAGAGGAGCTCTTGGCTCAAGCACACTTAAAGAAGGATGCAGGCATAGTATCTCATCCAGCTACTCAAAATTCAACATGGTCATGATTGAATGACATTTAATAAGTGAAAATCAAAAGCCGGCTTCCAAAGTTCTAGACAGTCTATATATGTTCGAAATGCTATTGAAAGCTTTCGATTAATTACTCTCAGTTACTTGAATGGAAGGAGCGAGCAAGTTAGGCGTTGGATCAAGACTGGTGATGAAGTGATGATGACATGATGCATCTATCCTCGTAGTTTCTTTATTAGCAAATCCATCGGCTACGCGAGTAACTAGTGCAACCAGAATTCTTTAGAAAGAGTATTGACAGTTCGTCACTTCTTATGTATTGACGATCTGAATACAATCCGACAAACTGAGTCTTGTGTTGTTTTTTTTTTTAATGACTGATTATTTAGTGGAATATCATTTTTTAATCATTTATTCTTTTTTCTTTTTTTTTTGTAAAAATTATCAAAATTTAAAAAAAAAATTTTTTAAAACACATGAATTCGATGTATTTTCATTTTTTTATTTATTCTTTGTTAAATATTTATAACAAAGAAAAATTGTAAATAAATAAATAAAAATTAAAAAATAATTATCTTTTATTGAAATTTTTAAAAGACCAAATATACTAAAAGATCATGAACAAATTGAACAAAATGAATAATTTGAACGATTAATATGTTAGGCCTTTTTTAATAGATTTAGCAATCTGAATGTACTGAAGACAGAACGTCGGATTAAAGGACCGTCGTCATTAACTCTCACTTCTGCTTCAAGTACATCTTTTGACGCCAATCAACAGGAATATGCAAAAAACAAAGAGGTCTACTCAAATTAACAAATAAACCTGAGCGAATCTTCAGAGTGTTACATAGTCATCGCTTCGCCTCCTCAGAAAATAACTGCCTACATTCTTCATTGTACTGGAACCAACTGAGAACCAACTGAGAACCAAAATTGATTTCCCAGCAGCTAGTGTTTGCCTACCAGTGTTCGCAAATGGTAACTACGTAATTATCCACGGCTTTCACCCGTTCGTTGTAAAATACTGTGTTGTTAGTTTCTCCGAGGTACTTAGCGTCAATTCTTTTTCTACCGAAAAACTTCCAATCTGTGGAAACAGGCCAGAGTGACACAAAACTTCAAGAAAGGTGTTTAAGAGTAAAATATGGACCAATATCACTAACTACTTTTTCTTCCTAATTAATGGAAAGTTTGTAATGATTAACGGTTTTAATAACCTATAACTTTTTTTTTAAATAGTTTATTTAACACTCAAAACCCGGAGGGGTTTCTCCGACACTTTTTGGTACTTATTTTGCTTATTGCTCAGTAAATTTAATCATTTTTGACGATTATTGTTCTCCATCAAAGTTAAAATAAAAAAAATGTTATAATTAATAAATTTTGATTACAAAATATCTTTGTTTTCATGCAAAAAAAAAGTATACGCTAAACCCGAAAAGGGGTTCTTTGGACCCTCCAAAAATATTGTATTATTCTTGGTAAAGTCAAGTTAATACATGGCTAATTATGCTTTTAATTCCAAACTCTACTATATTTAAATAATAATAACTTTTTGAACCAAGTCTCGATGAAAGCTACCTTACAAGCTGTTGAATTTCTTAGAAATCCAGATCATACTCAACAAGAAGTCTCTGATGATAATTTTAATGATTATGAGGATAATTAAAACTCAGATAATAATTTTGAAGAAAAAATGAAAACACCAAATCAACCTAATACCGAATAAGAATCAGATGAATACTCAGGTAATGAATAATCTACAGAAGAATAAGCAACTTACATTGACAAAAATTCGAAATTAAGAACAATATGGGATTGATTGAGAACGGAGAAAGGGTAAACAATAAATTTTAGATGAGAAGGTTAGACCAACACGTAAATAAATTGCTACGAATACGAATTAAAAAAAAATTCCTGTATTTGTTTATATTTATTTTATGAATAATTTTAAATTTTAACTTAATAATATCCAAATTTTTTTTTAAACCAAAATCAAAATTAAAAAAAGACATTTATTTTTATATTCACTATATTTTTTTAACATATTTTGAATAATTATGGTACTTGATGTTATCAAAAGGGGTTTTTAGGTTCCTTCTAGTACTTAACGTATAAATAAAAATTCGGTGTTTGAGTGTTAATATTTTCGTCATTAGTATTTAAAATTTTTAAAAAAGTGTCCATAAAAAAAATTATATTAAGTTAGTAAAGTGACATTAGAATTTGAAAGGGAAATTGGAAATGCTACAGAAAAACAGTTGTCCATTGGAAGAGCTCATTTGAGGCTTTACAAAGGGGGGTTTTAAGTTCAGAACTTCTTGAGCTTTCAACAAAAACATCAATAAAATCTTGAATGAGTGAAGTAATGAGTGTGTTTTTATATATTAGACTTTTTCTTTGTACTTTGTCCTTAATAAGTCGAGAGTGAATAATCTGCTTGAAAATTTAGATAAAATCAGCGATGACATTTAATTTATTTGTGTTTATTCTCGACTTGGTCAAAGCATTCAACAAAAGTTAAAATAACTTTTTATTTGATCGGAAACAGCATGTGACGGAGTGGACAGACGCTACCAGTAAATTTTCTGGAATTGTTTTAGGCCCTCTCCTTTTTTCATCAATTAAAAGTATTAAAGAGAAAAAAATTTACTATTTTTTCTTTAATAAGTTTTCATTTTTTAGAGAAAAAATCTCAATAAATTAATAAGGCTACTAATTAACCGGACATAAAAATAAAATATGAAAAAAAAATCAAATTCAAACATTATTTATATTTGCATATAATTAACTAATTGTGTAGTTAATCAATATATTAAATCATTCAATATATGGTGCATTAATAGAGAGAATGCTGATGTTTGGAGCAAAGCTAAATGTATTTGCTCAGTTTATTTGAAGGAATACATATGCAAGCTTGAAGTTAATTTAGCGATTCGCTTAAAAGAAGTTAAACCTCCTCCAAAAGCCAAAACAATTGCTAAGGACCAAAGAAGAAAACGTGGAAGACCACCTTTAACTAAGAATCCTCTTTTTGTCCAAATTTGTTTTTTTTTTGTTTGTTAAAATATTATTTTAATCAAAATTTAATTTTTACCAGCAATTTATTTTTAATAATTTTGTACTTGAATTGAATAATTAAACGCTCAATTTTATTTTATTAATGCAATAAACATTATTTTTATTAATTTTTATAGACTAAATTTTATTAAAGGGCCCGCTCAACTATAATCTAATAAAGAACATTGTATTTCTATGATATTATATTTAGTTTCAATTATTATTTTTATGTATGATCTTAATATTTGGGTAAAAATCTTGGGTATTTTATTCTTGGAATCGATTTTAATTATCAATTTGTAATTGTGTTTAAAAAATTTTTTTATACATATTTATGTTATTTTCTCTTTGTTTAGGGTTTTTTCAACCACTCAACTAGAAATTGCCAAATTAGACTTGGATCAAAACAACGGGTTCATTTAACCAGCCTGACTGAGGATAATGATTAAAATAAAAAAAAATTTATAAATAATAAGACACGATTTACTATCGGCCTTTATTTAGACGTTTCATCTAATATTCTATCTAATTGGAGTAAGTTATCTCATTTTAATTGTAAATTTGCACTTGATGACGCTTCATTGAATTATTTCAAAATTTTAGATAGCTGAAAATTTTGATTTCAAGCAAAGCTAATAGCTAACAAAGATTGCATCTCTGTTCTAGTTTAAAATTAAATCTAATCCTAGATTTGAATATCTTAATCACGTATATAAATTTAATAAACTAGGCAAACTATAATAAAATATTAAAAATCTAAGTATGCTATTTGTATTAAAAGGATTTTGGTTCAAATCTATTTTTGTGGATTAAAATTCAATTATACAAACAAATTTGGCAAATTTTTTAAAATTAGAAATTTAGAAAAATAAGACTTGCTCGCTTAATCTTCACCACTCTAAATTTACATAACAAACTGATCAAAATTTTTACAATTTTTAAAATATAAATTAAAATTTGAGCAAAAAAATGATCGAAAATGAGTCTGAGAATGAGTCTGAAAATTTTTCAGCTTTGTTTTATGGCAATGGTACACTTTTATCTGGCTATTTCACTTTTTCAGCTTAAATCTTAAAGTGGCTTTTTTTAAAGAATGCTTGGACGAACAACTCAGAGATTTGTTCAGCAAATGTGCCAATTTCGATGCGGAAATGGACGACAAGCTACAGCACTCGTTTGTCATCTGCAATCAAATAATAGATTACTTTGAAACCAAAATCTTCGACAAAAACCCCAACAACAATCTAATTGAGCTTCTGAAAAAAAACTTCCAAGAGTATTTTTATTTAGAGACAGACTCGGATTTGTCGGAAAAAAGCTTGGACTTTCATACTTTCAAAGAATTGCTAATTAAATCAATCAAACAAATAAGACCTGGCACGGAACCTAAAGCAACTCAGATCAAGCGAAACTCTTATTTGTGTGACAAAAAATTAAGAAACCTCAGATATTCGGTGAGTTGTAATGAAAAACTGAGTTCCATTCACACCAACGGAATGGAAGACGAATTTAAATTTAAAAATTCAAATGAATTCAGAAAAATAAGACTGTCAAATAAATCGCTGTCTCTGTCTGACAACGAGCTGAATCAATTCAGTGAATATGACCTTTTGGACAAAGATTTAAAGCTTGAATTGAGCCGGACCAAAAATGAGCTGGCAGACTTAAAGTCCGAGAATTTCAAGCTTCGCGATCAAATTGAAATTTTAAGGGATCAATTGTGTCTTGCCGAGGACACTAATTCTCAAATAGGCACCGAATTGGAGAACCAAAGTGTGATAATCAGTGAGCATATAAAAAAAAACACTGATTTTCAAAGCAGAGTTTTGTTCTATGAGAGAGATATTGATGATCTACGCACTACAAATGATGAGCTTAAAAAAAAATTGAGCCTTTTGACTGATCAAAATATTAATCTTAATCAAATGCTTGATGAAAGCTCATTTTTAGTCAAAGATAAAGAGCTCCAATTGACCAAAGTGATCGAAGAGAGTCAGCTTAAAATTAAAAGCTACATGTCACATCAAGACGAACAAAAGGTAGATTTTCTGGTGATTTTTTTTAGATTAAATAATTTTTTCAGAAAATTATTAGTGTTCTGCAAACAGCAAATGCCAAATTGGAAAAAAAAAACAATGAAGTAATTTTTTTTCTAAAAATAACAATGATAATAAAATTTTTAAAATACAAGCCTTTTATTTTTAGCTGGAATCAAAATTGTCTCATTTCGAGGAGATGATCTCAAAGCCTTATTGGAATGATAAAGTAGGAAAAATTTGTTCTTCTTCTTTTTTTAATAAGTTTATAACTTTAGGAATTAAAATTCGAAGTTGACCTGTTGCGAGAAAAATGTTCCAATTTGGAAAATGAGATGAAAAAGTAAAGCAAATAGCTCATAATGAAACACACTCTAGTTACTCTTTTTAAGTCTTAACCAAAAATTATCCAAAAAAAATTCTTCTGCTAATCAAAACAAGGAAAATATAAGACCATCTAATAGCTGTGAAAATTTTCAAAAAGTCAAAATGAATTGTTCAAAGAAGCCAAGAAATAAACTCGAAAATCAAATAGAAAAAACTGATTTGAAATCATGCAGATCAAATGGTCACCAAGTGAGCCCATTGCCAAATTTGAATTCGTTCATGCTCGAATTAATAGAGACAAATTTATTTCCAAGAGTAAAATTAAAATAGTTTTAAGAATTCAAATCAAAGAATTTTCTAAAGGAATCGTCAAAAAGCGATTTTGAGACTGTTGCTGATTCTGTTGAAGAATTTTTGAAATTCACTGATACCATCAGAAGACAGGTTTTATGCTTAATCAACAGAAATTAAAGAGGAAATTTAATTTAAAAATTTAGCATCAAGACAAATTTTCAAAGTCAGATGTGTTAAAGTTGAGAGACACCAATAACAACAAAACTCCGGAAACCAAGAAAAAACTGAGTTTAATGGAGCAACTGTTCAATTATTTAATTCTAAATGATCATAATAATTTAAATAACAAGTATTTTTATTTACGGAATTAAAATATTTTTGCATCTAATTTGAATGTTAAGTCTGCAAAAATTCATTCAGCAGTCAAAGAGTTACCATAAATTTTTTCAATCATTATCAATTAAAAACTCCTTAACTTTTGTTGAATCAAATGACAAGAACATGATCGAAGCATCGCCGAACCCGAATTCAGTCTCGTGTGACATTGAATTCGATGAAAAAATTGAGAAATCATCGGCCAGCTTTTGTCCAAATCAAACTGATCAAATTGAATATTTTTTGGTATCATCTCCCACAGAGGATCCAGTGTTTGACTCAACAACCCTTAATTCAACCAAGCATTTCGAGGGTCAAATTGGAGACCAATGCAAAGAATTAACTCCAGCTGACAGATGGTATTCAAAGGACAATTCATTAAGTGAAAAAAGAAGGCACAATTCAATCAGTTTGGACAAAAATTTGACCAATTTGCAAATAGTTTCGGATTTGGTACATTCAAGATTTACCAAAAGTGCATTGGACTGTTCGGATTTGGAATTGAATAAAGATGATGAATATTCAAAATCAAAAAATATAGTATCAAACATTAGAACACGATTTATTAGCTATTTGGCCTCTAATTACCAAAAATTGGCCAAAAAAATTCGCAGAGATCCAGTTAGGTTTTTTAAAAGCACTTTTTCTTTACTCATCCTAGGTTTTAGTGTAATTTTTTTTTTGATCTTCCTCTTTCGAGATGATGTGCAAAGACAGTTTATTTATATTTTATCAAATTTTTTCGAAATCAAGAATCCGTTTGATTCTATTAGACCTAATTAAAAAGAAAACTTTTTTAAAAAATTTTTAATTAACAAATTCAGTAGTTACTAAAAATGATTACTAAAAAAGAGCCTAAAACTTTTATAACTTTCTATTTTGAAATCAAAAGCATTTTTTGAGCAATTAAATCGCAGCTTTAGTTCATTGTATTTATTTATTTATTGTAGATTTTGTTACGAACCTCTTCTTTTAAAAATTTCAAAATCAACAAGAGATTAAAAATAGTAGAGATAAGACAAAAAACATTCATTTGATTGATAATCCTAAATAAATTCATTTTACAATCTAAATTTTTTAATAAAAACATTAAAACTAAAAGGAATTTTTTATAAATTAAAAGAAAAAAAAATTCAAAATTAAATCAATTAATTAAAAAAATGATACACAAAAAAAATCTTTTTTAGGAAATGTGATTCAATGAAATGTATAAAAATAATTTAAAAAAATTAAACAAACAAAATTTGAATATATTAAAAGAAATTATTTTTTGTTTCAATAAATTAATTAAAAACAATCGATATTTTAACAATATAAACTTGGATAACAAAGTGAAAAATTTTCTCTTAAAAAAATGCATAGACAAACATTGATACAAAGAATTGATTGTAATCTAAACGAGTATAAAAAAAAGCTGTGGCCAAATCTTGTGAATCAAAAATACAAATTTAAATCGATTACAAAACTTAAAACTCAAAAACCAAAAAAACAAATTTTTAGGTCAATAATTGAAAATGTCCTATGTTAACTATTCTAACAATGAACACTCGAGTGTGAACAAAAGCGAGTTGAACAGTGTGGTAGAAAATGCTCTGAGAAGTGTTTCGGCAGCGAGTATTTCACAAGGATACACTCAAAGCTATCCAGTTAGTGGAGATCAGAGTGGTGTGGCCAGCAGTTCATATCAAAATGTTGAAGTGGTATCAAGTGGTCAATCGAATGCTCGATTGAGTGGTCAATTGAGTGGTCAGTTGAGTGGTCAAGCAAGCGGAAATTGTAGATTTTTGCCACCGATATCATTGGATCAATACAAATTGAACAATGATCCAAATCCAGAGTTGATCAGAAAGAAACCAAGCGAGAAAATAAGATATGTTCAAGATGTTGCGTTTAGATTTTTGGAGCCACCAAAAGCGCCAAAGCCAGGCGACATTGTTGTGAGACAATTGCCAAATAGACAAATAGCTCCAGCTCCTCCACTGGTTGTTCGTCAAGCTCCGCCAAAGCCTGCCAATCCAGCTCCATTGGTATTGCGCGAAGTTCCACCACCACCACCGCCTCAAATTCCAGACCAACAAGTGTTGGTGCCAGGCAAAGTGTTGGCTCCACCAGCTCGTAAGGTTGTTGTCGAACGCTTGCCACCAATTCCACCAAAGCCACAGCAAATATTCTTGGAAAAGTGGTTGCCATTCAAGCAATCAAACCGAAGAGTTGTTTATCATCGAGCTGAGCCAGACTGTGTTTTGCCAAATCCAAGAAATTTGGTCATTCAATGGGAAGCTCCAGAAGTCGAAGTGACTCGTGAGTACAGAAATCTAGGCACTCAATTGGCAAATCCAGATGAATATGCGAGACGATTTGGCTCGGAACTGTTGAGACATGACGAATTCAAACAAGCTGCCTCCAAACTCGGTGCTCCACAAAGTGTTGTTGTCTCGGACAGTCACAGAGAACACGACTTGCCACAACTAGAAGGTGAAGTCGAAGCATTGAGCTTAGTTGACGTGAGCCGAACTGATTTGGCCGCCTATGCTCAATACTTAAGCCAAAACGGAATCACATACAATGCTTCTTTGTTTTCAAGTGAAGCTAGTCCATACGGATTGATCACATCAACTGAATCAGCCAATTTGTTGTCATATCAAGAAGCTTCTTCCATTGCAAGCAACATCGAATTGAGTAGTGAAAAAGTAATCTCTGAATCTGAATTGAGAGCTTACTTTGCTTCAATTGACACCAATGGTGATGGCGTTTTAAGCTATGAAGAATTCAAAGCTGCTGCTGCTTCTTCTTCTTCTTCATCTCCTATTTACTAGATATTATTTTAGTATTTAACAAACAAAGCCACAATGACAACAACATCAACAACATCAACAACAACAACATCAACAACAAAATGACATTATTATAATTTTAAATTTAAAAGACTTTTATTTTGGTTATGGCAAAAATCTCAACAATTAAAAAATTTCTATTTATTTTCTCTTTTTTTTTTAATAAAAATATTTTATAATTAAATCTTTTTTCTCCAAATTTCAATTTTTCTGGTTTAATTTTTTAGGGACGATCCGCTTTTTTAAAATATGTACAACGACACCAATATGTTATTGGTTTAAAATCACTAAAATATTTAAGATTCAAAAGCGACATTTTATATGAAATTTATTTTTTTTTCATTTATAACAAAATAATTTAACTAAACAAAAAAAGGGTGTTTGTCTACAATATAATTTTAGATTAGTGCTTTAGCCATGTATAATGCTTGGTTTGAGATGAAAATGACGTTTTATTTAAATCGTTTTCAAAAAATTCAAACTCATAGTTTTTGTCAAAAAAATACTTTAAAAAAAATAAATTTTTTCATTTAATCTTATAAAGTTTTCGATTTTTATTAATAAAAAAATAATTTAATTACGTTTTTAAAAGAGTTACCATAAATTTTATCAAAAGGAATGAATTGATCGAGCTAATGCCCCTTCAGAAAAATTATATTCAAAAGTAAAAGTAAAAAATACAAGAAATGCATATAAAGGAAAAGTTAAAATTTTTTGTCTTCGGTTTGAAGGAAAGAAAGAAAATAAAATAAAAGTATAAAACAAAAGTTAGGATTGAAAATTAATATTACAACATGAAATAATCTTCAAAAAGTCCTAAAATTGCAAAGAGAAGTTGGAAAATTGAGACAGCGGGATTGAAAACCTGAAATATACTCTTTTACTAATTGTACTTCCATATTTACACTTTTTTCCAAACCACTCCTGACATAACGCTCATCGAGTTCATCTAATCTGTGGTCAATTTTTTGGAGGAAAAGTTGTGACCAGAATGAATTAACAAACCTTGAATTACAGCGCTCTTTTAAATGATCCACCAGTGGACTAAATGTAAGTTTTGAGTCTGATGTGATGCCTAAGAATTTGACTTTTTTCTAGAGTCGTTTATGAGCCCTAAATTAAAGTCCAAGTCCGAACATTGAAACTTGCTAGGCCGTCACAGTAATCAGTGATTCTGACTGTTGGACTGCCGATGCTATTTATTTGACTCAGTTTAATTTAAATATTTTTTTAAATAATCAAAAAAAGTCTTTGGCTCGGACTTTTGAAAAAAAAATTTTTAGTCTGGACTTGGACTCGACTGCTTTTCTCTTACTATTTAAATTGTTGCCATTAAATTTAAGGTCAAGATTGATTTTACTTTTTTAATGTGAGAGAGAGATATTTAATTTTAGAGAGATTAACTCTCTAGGTTGTTCCTCATACAACCTCTTTTGTAATGTAATCTTTAAATTTCCAATTTAAGCTGAGTAATTAATCTTTCAGGCGGAGTCAACGATGTCAAGGCCAAGTGCAACCAAAATTTGAAAAAAAAAGCTATTAATTTAGATTTGAAATGATTTCTCCGCCGTTCGACACTGTTCAAATGTAACATGTGACTGTCTGCATATAAGTATTTATACTCTAATATCAATAGACTTTTTCTTGTAACTTAGCCAATTTATCATGTCAGAAAAAAAAGCCACTGTTGAAAACGGAATATCTGCGGCAAAAAAAGCCGCCGGACCAAAAATGACCGTAAAGTCCAAAAAAGATCATCCTACTTATCTGCACATGATAATCGAAGCCATTCGTCATTTCAAAGAAATCAAAGGCTCATCTAGAGTAGCAATCTACAAATATATCCAAAATACTTACAACATTGACCGACGGTTGGTGCTGCTCAAAGCCAATATAGCGATACGCAATGCACTTAAAGATGGCCATCTCAAGACTGGCAAGACTACCAGCTCATTCAAAGTGGGCGATAAGCAGAAGGAAGAGGAAAAAGCCAAGGAAAAATTGATCAAAGAAAAGGAAAAAGAAAAATTGGTTAAAGAAAAAGAAAAAAAAGAGTTGACTAGGAAAAAAGAAATTGAAAAGGATGCAGCTAAGAAAACCAAGGCTAAAAAAGCGGTTGTTGCCAAATCGGCCAATAAGTCTGTTCTTCAAAAAGTCAAAGAAAGAGCGGCTGCGTCTAAAGCAAAAAAGTTGGAGTCCGGCAAAAAGACAACCAGCACTGCTTTGAGCACCAAGTCAGCCACAGAGCAGAAAAAACCCACTGTGACCAAAAAAGATGAGAAAAAATCGCCTAAACGCAAAATTAACGACGAAGCCAAGCCTGCCATTGAGCCAAAGAAAGTGAAAGCAACCAAAGAAGCAACCACTGCCGAGAAGCCCAAAGCCGCTAAGAAAAAATCTGCAAAATAGACTTTTTATATTTGGGTGCACAATTTTCTAATTTTTCTTTTATCGGCGATTTTGTACAAAATGTAGTCAGTAAAATACACATTTTTTATATGAACTGATTTTTTTTAAATATCTTTTGTATGTCCTAATAAAATTTTTTTATTTTTTTTCAAAATTAAAATTTTCAAATCAATAAATATTTTGATAACAGCTAGACTTGTCCGAGAATAATTTTTGCTGCTTTACAAACAGACTTTTTTTTAAGTCACAAGTATTAAGTCAAGTCAAGTCGATGGCCTGAAATTTTTTTTTCTTTTTAAGTCAAGTCAATGATTTAATAAATCCATATTTGATACCAATAAAGTAGTTGCTTCCAAATTCCTGACTGTTAATCTTGACCTATGTGCTCTGTAAATGTAACCAGATTTAGAAAAAATTCTTTCAACTGTCCCAGATGAAGCAGGTACTGATAAAAATTTTTGTGCAAATCATAACTTTGACTTAAAAAAAAATTAAGTCAAGACATGGCTTTGACTTAAATTTTTGTGACTTGGACTTGTGAAAACTGTGACTTATAAACAAGCCTGTAACAAAAAGGTAAGAAAATCAGTCAAAAATCTTCTTCTATCGGTACTTATTTACTGTAAATTTCTCGAAGAGCTGCGTACACTAGAAGTTAAATACCAAATTTTAATAAACGTTGGTCCCTGCTTAAAATAAATCAATCTAGAGCTTTTACACGAAATTTTGATTTTTAAATTTCATCACCGCATCAAAAACCCAAATTTAGTCTCTGCAATAACTCTGCAATTTAATTTTAATGATTTTCTAATACTTTTAGTGCTTTACCAACTTGCAGAGTTTTTGCAGAGACTAAATTTGGATGGTACAAAGTTTGTACCAGCTGATACATTTTGCAGAACTATTTTTAGACTTTTAGTAAAAAAGTTATTTCATTTTAAGATTATTGTTTTTGTTTTTTGCTTCATAATTCACAATGCCTCACAAATCAAAAATTGATTTTTAGTAGTAAAAGTAGTAAAATTGGGGGTTTCAACTAATTGATTTGGCAGCGAGTTCCATATGTTAGCGGTTCTGTTGAAAAAAAATTTATCTCTATGTTGGAGCCTAGAAATTTCTTTGTGATATTTGAAGCAGTGACCTCTTCCTTGGATTTTTGTGACATTAAAAATATTGCTTTTTTAAACCAATTCTATTCCATGCATGAATTCGTATAATTGAATTAGATCAACTCTTTTTCTTCTTTCCACCAGATTTGGAATGTTTAAAGCCTTAAATCTGCTTCCATACGGTTTGTTTCTAATTGAAGAAACAAATTTCGTAGCTCTGCGTTGAATCCTTTCAACATTCTCACAGTCAAACTTAAGAATTGGAGACCATACAGGCACAGGAAATTCCAAAAGAGGACGAACAAAAGTTAAATACAATGATCTAAATTACTTACAATCAAAACGAGCGAATGATTTCCTGATGCGACCTAACATTTGATTTGCATGTTTGTAGCCTCTATCACTTGATTTTTCCATTTAAGATTTGTATTGAAGATACCTCCAAGATCTCTTTCGGTTTCTGACGTTGATAACTGTTTACCATTAATAAAATAAGTGAATTCTTTGTTTTTTTGAAGAGAAGAAGCCAATCTTGAGTCCACTTGAAAATTAAATCTAAATCTGATTGTAGTTTTACTGCGCTTATTTCTGATACCGTTTGCGAGAATATTTTTGTATCATCTGCATACTTTTTGACAATATTCTCTATTCCTTTTGGTAGATCATTGATATACAAAACGAACAATAATGGACTAATCACTGAACCTTTTGGTACACCGCTTAAAATCTTAACCCAATCAGTCAAAATTTCACCTTGAACAACTCGTTGTCTTCTATTTTTTTTCAAGAAAGATTCAATCCATTTTACCATCAAAGCCATACGCTTTCAATTTAGCAATAAGTCGTCTGTGCGGAACATTTTCAAATGCTTTCGCAAAATCTAGCAGAATTACATCAATAGAAATACTTTTGTCTAGACTCATAGAGATGACTTATTTTGCTTAATATTTTGTCTATTTTTAATTTTATGTGATGAAAATTAAATCTATTGTGCAAATCAGAATATGATTTTACTGAAATAATATTTCTATTGTTTTCACATTTGGACTTTAAATTAATATAAAAGTAAAAATTAAGTCTTTGACTACAACTTTTGAAACAAATAAGTCCGAACTTGGATTTGACTTGATACTTGTGTCTTTTAAATAACTCTGGGTATTACTTTGACTAAATCTGGCCTTTAAGGATTAATTTTTTTATCCAGTAATATGTAAAAAATACACGCTTGGACTTTAATTTTGGACTTTTAAGCAACTCTGGTAACACCTATAGGACAGAAGACTTGGAAGACCAAAAAACACTTTGGAATGCTTACAGCATGATGAACAAGTACTTGACTAAAGTGACAATAGTATGTACAAAGATTTTCTATGTTAAAATTCACACATCAATAATTCAAGAAATATATTATGTGAATATCACATTTTGTATTTTTTCAAATATTTTAATAAAGATAAAGTGAACTTAACACAAATTTACCATGCAAGAATCAAATATGGGTTATCCAAACAGAATTAAAATAAATCTGAATTCGAAAAGTAAAAAATTTAAAACAAATATTTTAATATTAATAAAATTTAAAAAAATTGATTAAATTTCAAATAAATTTGAATATTTTATGATGAACATTTCGAATTTAAACTTTGTTGAATTCTTATTGATGTATGCCATTTTTGATCCCATCACTGATTTCAATCAAAATGACGTAATTGACTTATTTCTAATAAATGATTGTTAATAATATAAAAAATTAACCGAAAATCTACTTTTATTAATAACTGTAAATCATCGGATATTTTTTTAGATTATTTATTTAAAAATTAGCTTAAAATTAAAAGGTCTCAAAAAAATTTAACATCAATTAATTATTTGAAAAAAAAGGAATTAATTTAAAAAAAAAATTGATTTGACAAAATAAATTTTAACAAAACAAAATAAAAAGTTTGTAAAAATAAAATGATCAAAAATGATACTGTTCAAAAAATCAAGCTGTATTATTCATTTCACAAATGTATGGCTCAACATAGGCTGCTACTTCTCTTTTACTATTTGTTTTTGAATGAGCGGTTATTAAAGGATGTTCCAACAAAACGCTGTACTTGGGTCGAACTTTTTCGTCTTTGATTAAACTTGAAAAAATAAATCATGTAAAAAATCATTCAAAAATATATTTTAATAAAATAAAATAAAAAAATCCAATTGACACTCACCAACTATTAACAAAATTTTTAAATTCCCCACTCAAACGTTCAGACTGCAGCGTTGGCGCCTCTTTTTCAACAACTATACTCAGCTGATGAAAAATGCTTTTCCATTGAGGGTAGGGAAATTGTCCAGTCGAAAGCTCGTAAAGCGTGATGCCCAGACTCCACACATCTGACCTTATATCATAGCCCTGTTTGCTGGCCTTGTAAGGATCAATTCTCTCCGGCTAAAATTCAAAAATTCAAAACAAATACCCTGAGACTTAAAACCTCTTACGGCCATGTAGAACTGCGAGCCAGCATCACGGCTCGCCGCAATCGAATCAACCAATTTTCCACTAATACCAAAGTCACACATTTTTATATCTCCTTGTCTATTGATCAAAATATTGGAGGGCTTCACGTCCCGATGAATTATCTTGTGTTTTTCCTTCAAATAATTGAGCGCGTTCACTGTGGCCACACACACTTTTGCCAAAAAGCTCTCTGGCAACTCTTCTTCTCTAACATTGTAGACATACTTGTAAAATTTGTCCAACGAAGCGTCCATTAGCTCCATGCAAATCAAACAATCGGCTGGCTCATTGTTAAATTTAACTCCATAGAAATTTACAATGTACTCGTACTCGTGACATTCGAGCACGAACGCGAGTTCTTTAAGCACCTTTTTGCGCTCACCTTGGTTGCCTACAGTCGGCCCAACTCGTTTCATGGCCATCATTGTGCCACTTGGCCGGTGCAGTACCTTTAAAACAGTGCCAAACTCTCCATTTCCAATCAGAGATACTTCCTCCAGCTCTGACTCGTTGAAGTCGTACACTTTAGTCTTGGAGAAGGTCAGCTTGCCGCCCTTGGTGACATAAATATGATGATAGTTTTTTTTCTGGTCACGGTTCATTCCTGTCGCCTTCTCTTCGTCTGCCATTTCGGGTCCATTGTTGTCTTCGCTTTCGAGTGGTTTGGCCACAAGCTTCGCCGAGTCGAACACATAGCCTGTTTTTTTGATCCCTAGACTTTTGATGTTGAGCTCGGGCTGCGAGCTTGGGATGTGCTTGGAAGGAAGCAAGGTGCTCATCTGGCCTGGCTTGGGTCTAGGCATCGAAAATGGCTTTGCAGGCGCTTTTGGACTATCGGACTGCATCTTAATTGACGAAGAATTGACCGAGCCAATTGATGATGAACTGGTTGATATTAGAGATTTTTTGTCAAGCTTGTCTATAAAGTCCTTGGTTATGTAATCAGGTGTATTTTCTACTATGTTTTGATAAAAAGAGTTTAATTTTGACTCGAATGAGTTTTTGAATTTTGGAGCGTCTTTTTCGGCCTGGTCGCCAGTGTCCTCTTGTTCAATTGAGTTGGTTCTGTCGCGATTTTTGTTTAAACAAGTATTGAAAAAACTGAAGCACATTACTTTTGGGTAAAGATTAAATGCATTTTAAAATTACATAAAATAATTTTGGCTAATATTAACAATCTAGAAAAAAAATTAAAATGACCATTTGATTTTTATCTAGGGCCCCTACACCAAAATAGAAAAAGTATTTTTTTGGATTTATTTTTAGACAACACTCTCTAAATAAAATATTCAAAATTATTGAAGCTTTTTTTTTTATAACAAAATTAAAAAAATCAATACATTAACTTATTTTATGCAGAAATTGGGATCAGAAATTATTTGGCCCAAAGAAGTGGAATTTTTAACGAATATTGTTTATCAATCTACTAATTTTATTTGCAAGATCTGAATTAAATTAAAATCATTAAAATCTGCCCCATGCACGCTAAATCTTAAGATTTCGATAAAAATTTTAAATATGAAAATTTATAATTTTATTTATTATTTTCTACCAAATTTTTATATACAACCATTTAACATAATTTATAGTTTCGTATTTTTTATACTCTATTATAAAAATACCGAAAATATTTTTTTTCATAATGTGCCTCTTCGGACTTCTAAGAACCCGATTTAAACTCTTTTTAGCGCCTGTGTTTACTTTCATGCTTGATTTACTTTTTACTGAACTAGAAAAAATTAAAAAATAAAAATATAATCTTATATTAAAATACTTGACGATACTGGAATGTCTAAAATAATACTATTGCGCTTTTAGAATAGACTTGTTCAAACTATTTAAACATTTATAATGAAAAAATTATTTATAGATTTTTTTAATAACGAAAAAATGAAAAAGTAATATCAAATAATTATAGATAAGCTTATTTAACTAAGAATATTTTGCTTATTATTCTTCTTTTAAATTATTATTAAAAATTGCAATAAAAATTGTTCAATCAAAAATAAATGGATTCTTTTTCTAGGTTTAATTCATACTTAAAATTTTATTAAATTATATTTAGACTCAAATAAAAATTTAAAATAAAATAATTAAAAAATATAAGCTCAATTGAAAAGTACTTTAATTTAATTTTGAAACAACAAAAATGCTTAATGTTAAGCTTATTTTTTTAAGAGGGAAAAAAATAACAAGAAATAATTTCAAATTTAATTTTTTATAAATTAAAATATCAGGGATTTATAGATTTATATTTTATTTAAAATTACAAAAGCATACATAATTATTTTTTATTATTACTTTTTTTTTAAAAATTGCATGCCTTGAAGGAATTTAAAAATAGGTAAAAAGTATATAAAATTTAAAATTTTTAAATATGACGAAGAAATTTGACAATATCGGACAAAACTTGATCAACATCATCTAATGTTGGCCAGTTGGACCCTCTTTTGATAGGAATTGACTCATTTTTGAAAGATGATAACATTTCTAATCTTAGAGGAATTGATTATATTATAAATTGATTATATAGTTTCGGAAATATCAAGAAATGTAAAAAAAAATAATTTTCTGTTTGAATAAATGTGAGCAATAGTAAATATCAAAGTGTCGTTTAAAATATAATTTTTTTAGTAAAATAACTAGACTAGTGGAAAAGACTGAATGTGTGATTGAAAAATTTAATTTGTGGTTGTTTTATTAAATTAGTGGTATAATTTACTATTTTGGTTAGATAATATTATCGCTCATTTAAATAATAAAAGCTGAATTAGTTAATTGTTTTTGTTTTGTAACTAAATTAATTAAAAATTCTTAAATATGATTTATACTCATGTACTCCCAATCCTTAAAAAACCATTGAAATTTTGTTAAAAAAGTTTCATTCAATAATTCTTTATTTTTCAATAAGACAAAAAAAACTCAGTACCAATTTTTCTCAAAACTCATAGTCAAACATCTATAAATAAAACATACAAAATTTTCTTAATATTTTATTTACTTATTATAATAATAAAATAAAAAAATTTGCTAAAATAATTTTAATTCAAACTAGTAATCTAGAATCATCAGAATGGCAGTAAGTTTGTCCACGAATTCATATAACAGACAAGCCTGGGAATCATCTGTAAGTTTCATCCGCATCACTTTATAGCTCAGCCAAATTGATTCACTTTAACTTTGCTTCAAGGAATTTCCAATTCTCTGCGAAACATGCCTCGGACCCAATCCCTATGTTCGAATGGTAAGTGACTATGATTTTTTACCTCCAGTTTAATTGACAATATTCAACTTAGATGAAAGAAAAGTATGGCCAAGAATGCAAAATTTGCAATCGTCCATTTTCTGTGTTTCGATGGTGCCCAGGAACAGGAATGCGCTATAAAAAGACTGAAATTTGCCAGACATGCTCAAAAGTAAAAAACGTGTGCCAAACATGCTTACTGGACTTGGAGTACGGTCTGCCTGTGCAAGTCAGAGATGCAGCGCTTAAAATAAATGATGAAATACCAAAATCCAATGTAAACAAGGAGTATTTTAACCAACAAGTTGAAAAGGAGTTTGCCGAAGGTGACGGAACTGTGGCTTATGGTCAACTAGGCAAGATAAAAGAGAAAAATGAAATGCTCGCCAAATTGGCCAGAAAAGCGCCCTACTACAAAAGAAATCTGCCGCACATTTGTTCTTTTTGGGTTAAGGGTGAGTGCAAAAGAGGCGAAGAGTGTCCGTACAGACACGAGATGCCAAACGATCCCGAAGATCCGTTGTCTCAACAGAACATCAGAGATCGTTTTTATGGATCCAATGATCCGGTTGCAGACAAGATGTTCAAGCGAATGCAAGACTTGACAAAAGAAGAAAAGTACAAAGCAAGTGGACAAAAGATTTCCTTAGATAGCAAAAGCAGTGAGGATGCGGACTCGTATAAATTGACACCTGGCTTGCCGGGCGTTCTGCCCATGCCGTCAAACGATTTCAAAAATGATTTTTTTAATCTTGGCTCTTCATCTGCACCGAATTTGAAGGCACCATCTTCTAAAAAGACGCCCAGTGCCAAATCTTCTCACAAACCATATTAAAAAAGATGTACATAAACTTCAGATATCTTTATTATTGTTGTTAAATAAACTTTTAACACTTGATACAAATTTGTTTAAATTCTTTTATTTAATAAACTTTTTCAAACGATTTCGAGTATTGGTATTTTTTTGACCTTGACTTTTATTTATTTTAAAAAAAAATCAATTTTATAAAAAAATTTAATTTTATGTAAATTAAAAATCTAATAGATATTTACTTCTAATGGAGTACATGCCCGTTACTGATGTTATTTATATGGAACTTAGGTGCATAAAATTTTATCAGAGTAATAAATTTATAATATTTTAGTTTTGGCTATTTTTTTTGTGTTAAAAAGTTATCCTTTGGAAATTTTATTCTAAAATTTTTTTTAAACTAAATTTTAGCAGACAATTGTGTACAATTTTTTTCATCATGGTGAAAGGTTTTGTTATTTTTGTATTTCTTTTGGTTAAACTTCATGTGCCAAGTGTCAGCCCAGTTAATATAATGCACATAATCTTCTTGAACAAGTTCAAATTACGTATTGTGGAGATAAGTTTCCCAAGCAAAAAGTTTACATGCATTTCGCACTGATTTCGGAGTGTCTTTTATGAAAATGATAAACAGTAATGGTCGAGAACCGATCCTTGAGACACACCATTAAGGACATTCAGCCATTTTGAGCTAGAGTACCAACAGTTACTTCTTGTGTTCTATTTGTAAGAAAATCTTTGAGCCAGTTTAGATTTTTACCTGAAAAGCTATAACACTCATCAACTGTGCATTAAAATTGTTCGCTAAAATATTGTTGTGTGTAGAAAAAATTACGTGTATGTCCATAAGTATAAAAAAAAGTGCACTAACATTAAAATTCC
This sequence comes from Brachionus manjavacas, assembly GCA_019054805.1. Lineage (NCBI taxonomy): Eukaryota > Metazoa > Rotifera > Eurotatoria > Ploima > Brachionidae > Brachionus > Brachionus manjavacas. The sequence continues at coordinate 1,730,176 of JAHQIY010000015.1, read as the reverse complement.
TTTTTTTATTCTTTATCCGAATTGCAATTACTGGATACAAATAAATGATTTAAGATTTTGATCTGATTTTTTCAATAATATTTCCTTTTGAATTTCGGCGGATTGTCAGTCATTAGTAAAAAAGTAAAGTATTTTTTTCAGAAATGCTAGTTCAGTATTCGAAACTTGCTAAAAAAACAAATCAATTTGACAGCCATCTTTTTTACCACCTAAGACATAAGACGTAAAAGTAATTAATTTTTTCTTTGAGGCGACATACCATTTTTAAAGGCATCTAAATAAATTCATTAAAGCAATCGAAAAAACATAGTTATTTTTTTGTAAAATAAATTCATTTTTATAAATATGAAATCAATCAATCAATAATAAAAGGTTCAACTCAGTTTAAATTTTTTTGTTAAGTATTTAAATAATTAATGTTAAATGAAAATTTAACATCTTCAGTAATTTTTTTACTGTGAATGAACTTGTTCGATAAAAGATGCAAAGTAATAATTAATCAATTTTTTTCTAATGTTCATTTCACTAAAATTTGGCTAAATTTGAAATTTTTCTTTCAGAGTCAGCTATAATGGCCAGACTTCAAAAGATAAGTCCATTAAATGTGGAGTCCCTCAAGGAAGTTGCCTATCCCCTACCATTTTCATTCTGTTTTTTAGCGATATCGCTAATAGTATTCCTCCTCATGTAAAAATAGCCTTGTTCGCAGATGACGTCTGTATCTGGGTATCCAGGACCAGTAAAAAAGAAATTCAAATAATTCTTCAAAAGGCAGTGAATAGAATCATTGAGTACTGCAAAAAATGGGGATTTAAAATTAACGAAAAAAAAACTTGCTACACAACATTTACCAAAGCTGGACTTCGAAAAAATTATGAGAAAAGATATGGAATGAAAATAAAAATTGGGAACTGACATATTCCTCTTGACCCAAATCCAACATTCCTTGGTATTAAACTAGATCCCAAAATCAACTACAAAGAACATTTGAAAATTATCAATTCAAAACAAATTTCCAAAATAAACCTAATCAGGAAAATTAAAAGTTTTAAATGGAGATCATCTTTTAAAATCAACAGAATTTTATACATGTCGCTCATACGATCATTATTCGACTACTGTTTTATAACACTTCAGTCAGGCACTCAGAACATAAGAGCCGAAATGCAAAAAATGCAAAATCGAGTGTTGCGAATCATAAAGTATTTTCCTCTAAAGACAAGTATCAAAACAATCCATAAAGAGCTAAGAATCGACTTGATTGATGACAGAGCAAACAAGCTTTTTCTAAATTTATCACCACAAGGCAAAGCCATGAAATAATAGCTCAGGAGATCCAGGACTTTCTGCTTCAAAACTCCTCCAGAAACAATTTAAAGTACAAAACACCCTTTGATTCAATCATTAACACGCCAAACTTTTAGCAAAAATTTAATTTAACAATTTATATTTAATCTTTTATATTCAATTTATATAATTATACATATATATATATATGTATTAATTATATGTGGCACATATAATTAATACATATCTTAATCATATTGCAATCATGTGGGCTGAAAAGAAGGCTCTGCCATTCGGAACTGCCCTGGAAAAAACTTTTCCTAAATTATTTTTTTAATAAAAAAAAATAAATTGAAATTTTTTAATTTCTAATAAACTAAAGTATCATCAAGATAATTTTGCCAACAAAATTTGAACAAAAAATTTTATGAACTACAAAATTAAGCAAAAAGAAAAACTAATATTTGCAATTTAGACTTAAATTTAGATTCGTATAATTTAAGGAAAATAATTACTACACTTGGTGAGTAATGAATTTTAATTTTTGGTTATGCATTTATTAAAAATATAAGCAAACACTTAAATCGAGACTAAAGTAATGCAGCTTTGCGACAAATAGATTTATCATTTTTTGCTTGTTTAAATGAATCCAATAGTTTCAATATTCGAGTCCTGTAACTGCATTAGCAAGAGAAAGTTAATAGCTATATTTGCCACAATAATAATGTAAAAAATTTATTTAAAAAAACCATACTTATTTTTATCAAATTAAAGTATAGCAATCACTTTTTTATATTTTGAAAATTTCTACAATATAACATATCATTCAAAGACTTTCTTTGGTCAGAATACAGCAATTCCAAATGAAACTGAATTGCCTGACTTGGAAACAAAAGAGACCAAATCGGGTAAAATAGAATTAATCATTTTAAAAAATCAAATTATTAGGTTTTTGTGTCAAGATCCCTTAATAAACTCTATTAATAACGATAATAAAATGGACCAGCATTCTAAAAAATGTTTGAATGACGAAAAATACAATTTGGTTGAAGCTTGTCAACGATGTGATTCATTGCTCAGATCATCGTTGCTCGCTTGCAAAGAAACAGGCTACCGAGAAGTTATTAGTTGTGAAAGCCATGGTCTTGTGTCCCGAAGCTGTCCAGTACCAGTCCACATTTTAAAAAAACACTACTGGGCTTTTGAATTTACTTCTCTATTTATTTGTCTCGTATTTACAGTCATCGCAAAACGAAGGAAACGCTATCTCGATCATCTGGCCACAGAAAAGGTCCGGAGACAAATTCTATCTGCATAATTCCTGCGCCTCTAATTCAACTTGAAATTTAAATTTTCTAATTTATAAATAAATAATTTTATTTTTTTGTCCTTAATTTTTATAAATACTAATTTGATGTAAAACTCGAAGATGAATGAAAATATTATTAATTTAAAATTATTCTAAAACTTTTTTGGTAGGAATGTCGTCCGAGTTTGACTTGAAGGGCTTGAGCGATAAAATCGGCTCAACAATCTTCTTTACTTATTTTGATGAAAGCTATAGAGGAACTCTGTTTTATGTCGATGAGGCTGGTAAACGTTTAACTATTCAAAACGTTTACGACCTAAGCACTAATCAACCATATCTTGGCTTTATGGAAATTTATCCAAATGACATCAATAGCGAAAAATTTTCTAGTAAAGTCTTATCATAATTATCTGAATCTTTTTTTAGTAAAATTTTCTTTTTTTCTAGTAAATTCAATAAATAATCCGAAATCAGATAGAAAAAATCTTTCACGGTAAAATTAAGATTTTTTAATGAAAATTTTATTTTTGTTTTTTATATTAGGCAAGAAAAAGACAAATTAGATGAAGAATTGCTGAATACTTCAAATATTTCCATTCTAAAAAATAGCTTTAACCAAGTGGTGCCAGTGCACAAGCAAATTTCTGACATAAGTCTTAGCAGCATAGCTAATAGTTCAGCACACGAAGAATGGCATGAGGAGAACTCATTAAAACGTGAGAGTTCACCAAATCTTTCCACGGAAGATTTTCCGTTCGGCATTATCTCTGACTTTGATTCAGCCATTTCTGTAACTTAAATTTAAAAAAAATTAATTTATTTTTTTCTGTATTCTTAATAGATTTTAGACTTTCAGCTTAAACAATCGGATAAAATTGGACTCAGGGCTTTTACTTGTCATCAAAATAAATTGTCTTTAGTGTGTTTAAAATGTGATGAGTTTATTTGGTGCTTTGATTATTTATCTATTAAGAAACAGTCAACTGATAATGCCAAACTTTTTATTAATAAATTAGAGAGTATCCTGAATGATAATAAAATTGGAAAAATTTTTCATGACTACAGTTCTTTGGAAAATTTATTTAGTACTCGGATAAGAAATTATATTGATCTTGACGTAAACTAAATGATAAATTAAATTTTTTTGAATTAAATTTTTTCTAAAGACATGCTATAAACAATTGTATCATGATCAATTCGGCCAGAGCATCCATTCGAATTCCAATATGAGAAGACTGATTGAGCTATATACCGATGACTTTATAAATGAAAGACACTATGAAAATTTAGACTGGTCTAAACGACCATTTAACATGCACCAAAAGAATGTGTTTACCAAGGAAACAAAATATCTCATTGACTTGTACAATAAAAGTCTCGAACTAAAAAAAGCCATAAAAAATTTAAATTTATTAGTCAATGTTTTTGAAGAAGTATTTTAAAAAAGAGCAATCCTTTTATTATTTAATTTAATTCAATTTTTTTTCAAAGCCAAAAAAAAATAATGAAATCAAAAAAGAAAATTGCAGTTCAAATCGAGCTAAGATCTCGGTCGTGCCGACACCAAAGCTTGACGAATTAGTGGAAAATTTTTCAAAGTGGATTCCGAGTGATAAAATATTGAATGAAAGCAAAGAAAAATACCCACAAAAGTCTAAATATCCTAATTATATATTCAGACCGGCTGGTTGTCCACTTGGTAATCCATATTCTAAAAAATCTTTGTATATTTACTAAAAAAATGTACATTAATTGTTAAATCCAACTGTTTCTTTCAAATGTTATATTTATATACAGCTAATCGATGATTAAAATAATAAAATAAATAATTAATCAAGGTTCTTTTATTTAAAAAAATTAGTGATCAGTTAAAAAATATAAATACAAAAATTCAAAAGTATTAATTTTAAATAAAATCAAAAAAAAATAAAAATTAAATAAGCAATAAAAAGATCAAGACAAATTGACGAATGCCTATGATGATAAAATAAAAAAGGAATTTAAGGAAGGCAAAAAGATCTATTCTAAAAGCACATGTCTAAACAAAATATCAAAAAAAAACGGAAAAAAGAAAAAGAATAAAAAAAATGTCACTTTTGTGCGTAGGTTGCTCAGATGTATGTCCGAACACTACAGTATTAGGAGCATTGATTCATTTGACTGAATTGGAAGATTACTTGAGTTTTATTCAAAGACCATGCTCACCAAAAGATGGTTTAAGCCGACAGTGTCCGAACACTAAAGTATCAGGAGCATTGATTCATTTGACTGAATTGGAAGATTACTTGAGTTTTATTCAAAGACCATGCTCACCAAAAGATGATGTAAGCCGACAGTGTCCGAACACTACAGTATCAGGAGCATTGATTCATTTGACTGAATTGGAAGATTCCTTGAGTTTTTTTCAAAGACCATGCTCACCAAAAGATGATGTAAGCCGACAGTGTCCGAACACTACAGTATCTGGAGCATTGATTCATTTGACTGAATTGGAAGATTCCTTGAGTTTTTTTCAAAGACCATGCTCACCAAAAGATGATGTAAGCCGACAGTGTCCGAACACTACAGTATCTGGAGCATTGATTCATTTGACTGAATTTGAAGATTACTTGAGTTTTATTCAAAGACCATGCTCACCAAAAGATGATGTAAGCCGACAGTGTCCGAACACTACAGTATCAGGAGCATTGATTCATTTGACTGAATTGGAAGATTCCTTGAGTTTTATTCAAAGACCATGCTCACCAAAAGATGATGTAAGCCGACAGTGTCCGAACACTACAGTATCAGGAGCATTGATTCATTTGACTGAATTGGAAGATTCCTTGAGTTTTATTCAAAGACCATGCTCACCAAAAGATGATGTAAGCCGACAGTGTCCGAACACTACAGTATCAGGAGCATTGATTCATTTGACTGAATTTGAAGATTACTTGAGTTTTATTCAAAGACCATGCTCACCAAAAGATGATGTAAGCCGACAGTGTCCGAACACTACAGTTTCAGGAGCATTGATTCATTTGACTGAATTTGAAGATTACTTGAGTTTTATTCAAAGACCATGCTCACCAAAAGATGATGTAAGCCGACAGTGTCTGAACACTACAGTATCAGGAGCATTGATTCATTTGACTGAATTGGAAGATTCCTTGAGTTTTATTCAAAGACCATGCTCACCCAAAGTTGATTTAAGCCGACAGTGTCCGAACACTACAGTTTCAGGAGCATTGATTCATTTGACTGAATTGGAAGATTACTTGAGTTTTATTCAAAGACCATGCTCACCAAAAGATGATGTAAGCCGACAGTGTCCGAACACTACAGTTTCAGGAGCATTGATTCATTTGACTGAATTGGAAGATTCCTTGAGTTTTATTCAAAGACCATGCTCACCAAAAGATGATGTAAGCCGACAGTGTCTGAACACTACAGTATCAGGAGCATTGATTCATTTGACTTATTTGGAAGATTACTTGAGTTTTATTCAAAGACCATGCTCACCAAAAGATGATGTAAGCCGACAGTGTCCGAACACTACAGTATCAGGAGCATTGATTCATTTGACTGAATTGGAAGATTCCTTGAGTTTTATTCAAAGACCATGCTCACCAAAAGATGATGTAAGCCGACAGTGTCTGAACACTACAGTATCAGGAGCATTGATTCATTTGACTGAATTTGGAAGATTACTTGAGTTTTATTCAAAGACCATGCTCACCAAAAGATGATGTAAGCCGACAGTGTCTGAACACTACAGTATCAGGAGCATTGATTCATTTGACTGAATTGGAAGATTCCTTGAGTTTTATTCAAAGACCATGCTCACCAAAAGATGATGTAAGCCGACAGTGTCCGAACACTACAGTATCAGGAGCATTGATTCATTTGACTGAATTTGAAGATTACTTGAGTTTTATTCAAAGACCATGCTCACCAAAAGATGATGTAAGCCGACAGTGTCTGAACACTACAGTATCAGGAGCATTGATTCATTTGACTGAATTGGAAGATTCCTTGAGTTTTATTCAAAGACCATGCTCACCCAAAGTTGATTTAAGCCGACAGTGTCCGAACACTACAGTTTCAGGAGCATTGATTCATTTGACTGAATTGGAAGATTACTTGAGTTTTATTCAAAGACCATGCTCACCAAAAGATGATGTAAGCCGACAGTGTCTGAACACTACAGTATCAGGAGCATTGATTCATTTGACTGAATTGGAAGATTCCTTGAGTTTTATTCAAAGACCATGCTCACCAAAAGATGATGTAAGCCGACAGTGTCTGAACACTACAGTATCAGGAGCATTGATTCATTTGACTTATTTGGAAGATTACTTGAGTTTTATTCAAAGACCATGCTCACCCAAAGTTGATTTAAGCCGACAGTGTCCGAACACTACAGTTTCAGGAGCATTGATTCATTTGACTGAATTGGAAGATTACTTGAGTTTTATTCAAAGACCATGCCCACCAACAGATGATTTAAGCCGACAGTGTCCGAACACTACAGTATCAGGAGCATTGATTCATTTGACTTATTTGGAAGATTACTTGAGTTTTATTCAAAGACCATGCTCACCCAAAGTTGATGTAAGCCGACAGTGTCCGAACACTACAGTTTCAGGAGCATTGATTCATTTGACTGAATTGGAAGATTACTTGAGTTTTATTCAAAGACCATGCTCACCAAAAGATGATGTAAGCCGACAGTGTCCGAACACTACAGTTTCAGGAGCATTGATTCATTTGACTGAATTTGAAGATTACTTGAGTTTTATTCAAAGACCATGCTCACCAAAAGATGATGTAAGCCGACAGTGTCCGAGCACTACAGTATCAGGAGCATTGATTCATTTGACTGAATTGGAAGATTACTTGAGTTTTATAAAAACCAACGAACAGTACATTTAAATATTTTTTTGTTTTTCTTTTTGTTAAATTATATTTTCTTAATTAGTTAATAGCTTTATTTTATAATCTTGTTCTTTGATTACTTTTAATTTTAATTAGAGAATATAATAAAATTCCATCCCTAAATGTCCACATTGTCTCAAATTTTTTTTGGTTTCATTTATTTTTTTTAATTATATCGTTGGTTCTTTTTATAGGCTTTTTTTGTCCTTTCAACAAATTAATGGCAATTTGTTTTAATTTGTTATGTTTTTATTATCCAATTTATCTAATTTAATTTTTAGGATAGAATACAAATATTTTTATTTATTGAGATGTTTTAACACATTTTTTCGGTTTGTCCAATCGAGTTTTAAATTAGTGAATATTATTTAATTAATCTTTTTATTTTTGATCCATTTTTTTTTTTATTAGTTCAATTTTTTTAAAAAATTGAAAACCATTTAATTTATTACAAAATTTGTTTGCTACATGTAACAAGACATTGTTTTTCCGAGTGAGAAATGATCAAAATAGTCTCTCCTGACTTATTACTTATAAATGTCTTTCATTTAATATATTTTTACTTATAATGGATACATAATTTTAATTGTTCTTAATCATTTCATCAAGTTTGAGTTTAATTATGCATTAAGTTTATGTTTATTGTATTTAATTTTCTTTAAATAATTTTTTTCAAAATTTATTTAAACACTAGATTTTGATTTTGTCTAAAATTAAAAAAAAATTATTTAAAAAATATCCATGTTCAATATGCAGGTATTTAGTTCTAAAGATGTCCGAACCTTATCCATAAAAATGTTCGAACCAGAACCAAATGGTTCGATCTCTTATGCCAAAGCTGGATGAAAAGAAAATTTTTTTAACTTAAAATAATTAAGTATTTTCCAAAGGTTTTAGGCTTTTAGTATAAATATAAAATTTATTCGCACCTGGGAAATCTAGAATATTTGATTATTAATGCTATACTAGTCTTGAATCTTAAACTTATTCGAAAACATAACCCAGCAAATCAATCCAAATAAAAACTAATCTTACTTGTTTTGAAGGAGCCGATGAAGCAAAATATTTCTTCAATAAAAATATTTAATGGAACTTTCAGTTTTTAAAAGTAAAGTTCTAATAATATGTTTATTTTTTTTAAGCATAAAAATTGAGTGAATAATTTTATTTTTAGGTTTATTTAAAATTTTTAAAATGGTCCTTCACCAGTGTTCCATATTTTAAGCTTCTTATTCTCAAAAGCTCCAACTAAATCACCACTTTTCGTCACTACTAAAGACCGTAAAATATCATAGCTATCATATGAAGATGGGTTATTGAACAATTTTTTTATATACCCAGTATCGGCATCCCAAAAAATCATAACTTTACCTGAATCACCTGTGACAATATCACCACTTTGCAAAACAGCAAAATCTCTAGGCATCCATGGGTGTCCTGAATAATTTATTTTAATTTCTCCAGTTAATGGGTCAATAGATCTGAATATCTTGTCCATTTCAAGAACTAAAAGATTACCATTTCTCAATAAACCCAAACGCCATATTTCTTTAAAATTTCCATTTAAGTCGTATTTCAATAGTCCTGTTTCAATATCCCAAATTTTAATTGTTTTATCTTTTGACCCACTAGCCAAATCTCCACTATTAAGTACTACTAAATCTTGAACATGATTGCTATGACCAAGTAATGTATATATCAAACTTCCATCAGTAGAATTCCAAATTTTAATCGTGTTGTCTGTTGATCCTGAGGCTATATACCCGTTAGGCAAGCTTTTAACAACTCGAACTAAGCCCGAGTGTCCATTTAATTGAATTTTCATCAAATTGGCATCCAAATCCCAAATTTTAAGTTTCTTATCATCTCCTCCACTCACAATATGGCCATTAGGAAGTATATCTATTGACCAGACTGGACCTGAGTGTGCATATATTGATTTTGTTACTGTTCCATTTGAATCCAATATTCTTATGTATCCATTATATCCGGCTGCAACTAAGTTACCATTAGGTAATACTTTGAAATCATTTATATATGTGGTTTCTTGTGCAAAAGCTCTATAAGTGATGTCTCCTTAATTGAATAAAATCAAATAAGGTTAGAAGAGAAAATCATTGATGATTTACTTTGCACAAATGGCTTTTTAGTTGTTGTGGTTATGGCCTGTGTGGTGGTTGTAGGAGTGGATTCGAAACATTGGCACACAGAAGTGTCTTCCAATTTAGCACACTGTCCAAATGGATAAAATTCTCCTCTGCATCTTATTTTGCAAATATCTTGATGTAATGAATCCAATTGATGGCATGATAAATATTTTTCTCCCTCTACTTCTTGATCGTTGCCAGAAAAGATATCCCGAGAACATTGATTGCACTTTGGATAAAGTGATTTTATGCATTTTTTGCAATTTTTTTCTCCACTACAACTCAAGCAATTGGAAATTGCATCAGAACAATGATCACAGGTACTCAATAATAAATGTTTAGAATTGGCATTTGTCTCGATGTAGAATAATGCTAGGCAAAGCAGTATTAAATAAAGATTTTTATTTTTCATTTCGATAAGAAAAATTGAAAAAATTTTGGGGGTTTTAAATGAAATAAAACAATTTAAACATATGTATTTTTCAGATATTTGTCAGTAGAGATAATAAACATTTTACTTGTAAATTAAAAAAATTTTTTGCTTACAAATAAATCGAAAATAAAAACATTTTTTTTATGAAATTATAAAAAAAAAATTTAAAGCATTTAAATTAATTAAAGAATATATTGAAAAACGCGAAAATTAACTAAAAAAACAAATTATCTATTATAAAATAATCAAAATATCAAACTCTGTAACAAAAAAATATTGTTTATTTATTTGTATTTCTGTACTGAGCTTAAGCTCCTTCAGATTAAACAGTGATGTTCCGGATTTAGTAATTTACGATAATTTACGATAATTTACGTAAATTTACTATTTTTTACGTAAATTATCGTAAATTACTAAATCCGGAACACCACTCTTTAAAAAAAAAATAAAAAAAATAAAAAATAAAATTAAGTTTAATAGAATAAAGTAAACATAATATATATATATAATAAATAAAATAATATTATTTATGTAATATTTAAAATTTTAAAATTTCTGAATTTCACGAGAGATATAAATCTCTTAAGAGACCGATCTAAGGTACAAAAGCGTAATTGGTTCGAAGGCTCTGATCGTGGTTAACCGAGTACCAACAACGCAATTGAGTCAAACATTGGTCGATTTTTGAGCATTTTCGAAAAAGACATAGTTATCAAAAGTTCAAAACGAAGAGATGAATTACAAGTTTTCTAATGAACTTTTAATACCGATGCAATTTTGGGTCGATGGCTTTCAAATGAGCTGTACCAAACCAAAACAAGTTTAATATCGGCTCATCAAAAATAGCAAGCAAGTCAGAATTCGAAGCAATAGTCAAGTAATTCAAAAATTTTTAAAGAACTAAATAATTTCATTGTAAATTTTTCAGTTATGGAAAATTGATCTTAAAGTTTATTGTTTTTTAAATTTTTTAAATTAAAACAATATAAAACACAAATTAAAGATATTAAAAAAAAAGAATATTCTTAGAAAAAATTTAAAATAATCGTCAACTCAATATATTTTTAAGAATATTCACATTAGAAGTGTTTTTATTGAAGCACTTTAAACACCTTAAAAACACCTTTTAATTTATTATTTTGTATTTTTTTTAAACTTTTAATACTCTCTTAATTGACTTTTGATTATTTTAGTTCTAAGATTTCAAAAAGTAATTTGAGGTAAAATAAAATCGCGCAACTAATTTATTAATCATCATTACCTTTAAAATTAAGTTTCAATAAAATTTTCCTTTTCAGCATTGATTTCTTTTGCTTCTATTCTAAAAGACGATAATTCCGCATTAATTTGCACTATTTAGAAATGACAGTTCAATTTAAATTTAATTTAAATATAACTTTTTTTAAAAATTAATCTTAGATATTGAATGTGAAAATCAAGAAAAATTTCATTCAAAATAATTTAAATGAAAAAATCTAATATTTACTTAAAAAAAACTTTGTCACTTCTTATTTATTCGAAATCAAGAATGACACACACGGTATGTAGAAAATACATTAAATAAATTTTGGCAAATATTTGAACAAATTTAAATAAATGAAAAGATGAATAAAAATAAAACTCCAAATTGGCAACAAGTTCTATATTTAGCAATTTTTGGACTTGAAAAATACTTTTTAAAACTAATAGATTAATTACTAATTAATCTGTTATTTTTAAAAAGTATTTTCATCAACGATTGCTGTAATAAAAATTAAATATTCAAGCCTTAAAAATTCAAATAAAAAACTTGAGCTAGAAAAAAATTATCGTAATATTTTGTTTAGCATTAAATTTACATGTTACAAAATTACAGCCTCGCTAAACAATTTTAATTTTTACTGAATTAGAAAAAATTCATGAAAATTTAATTCAAATATTAAAATTATAAGGTTTCCTTTTTTTAATGATTTGATAAAAAATTAATAATTATTTAATATCTATCAATAAACTTGTTTTTTTTTAAATCTTAAATGCATTAATGGCAAATTTATAAAAAATAGTAAAAATAACTTTCAATATTGTTTTAAATCCATGGATTTTTCAATTAAAAATCAAGTATATTCTAAATATGAACAAAAAATTTTATTAATTAAAAAATTAGATTCGAAAAAAGAAACAAATTACTTGTTTCTATTTTTGTCGTTAAAAAAAAATAAATTCAAATAAAAAGAACAAATTGGAAAAAAACGGGTAAAAATATACCCAAGATATGCGTCCAACATTGATCGAATTGACTTGAATCTTCCTATTCTACTCTTAACTCGATAAGAGAGTTCTTCGATTGAAGAAATCGTAAAATCGAAAAATAAATGGAAAAGAGAAAAAAGCCTAACTTGAATAATAATTATTGAAATTAAAAGATAATTTTCTTCTTTTACACTCTCTGACGATGATAAGAACTCAAAACGAAAAAAGGCAGTTAATGCATACTTGGTCAAATTAAAGGTCATTGGTATTGTTAGCGATATTGCACATCCAAACATGAAAGGGTAATTAAATAAGACCTACTTACAAACAATCTTTTTTATGGACTAGAGAACCACAATCTGGGTTCAACAGAAAAATTGAAAATTAAACGAATAGAGGGTAACGTCATTAAAAGAATACCAAAAAGATGCAGGAAAACTGAGTTGCTTCTGGCGCTAAACTTAGAGCCAACTTTTATTCGATTCAACACTTTAAAATGTGATTTCTATCAGAGACTCATCCGAAATACCTACACCAGGAAAATATTAAGAATCTTCGAAATAATTGAAGTGAATCAAAGTTTTATTTCTGAAATAGATGAACTACAAAGCTTTGTAGGAGATGACAGCCCTTTGGAACGGAGTGAAGTTTGTATAGTACATAGTAAAGACTAACCTGAGGGCTTCCAAAGAAGATCATATAGTCCTGAAAATTAGAGAGATATTTAGTCATATGAATAGAGAAGAGACCCCAAGAATGCTCTTTGAGTTCACCAGATTTGATCAACAGAGCAGGGTCTAACTAAAACTGCAGAAAAAACTCAATATTATATTTTTTTTAATTAATGTTTGTCCTCTTCTTTTTATCTTTAGGATTTAAAACGACTCTACTAATTTTCTTCTTTTTTTTTTTTACAAACTATATATTTGTTTTTTTTTATTTCTATTTTTTTTTTAACGACACGTTTCATTTTACAGCGTATCGATAGTGCCCCAACTGGTGGCCTTTGCTCAGTAAATAAATAAATACTCTTTTTTTGGCTTGATCTTTTTTTTTTTCAACTTGAATAGAAATAAAAAATAATCTAATTTAACTTAGTTCATTTAATAAACAAATTGTCTAAAATTTAAATCAAATTTTACAAATAGCTTACAAAATTTTATAAAGCATAAGTTTATATTGTTATCTATTCTTTTATGAAAAAGATTTTGCTTCAATTGAAGGTCTTTTAACAAAAACTCATTCAAAAACGTTGAGTAAAAGTACGTAAACGTTGACTCCACATGATCATTGTATTAACCTTTCAGTGGTAACATGTTTTTGTATCATTCAAAATGGAATTCGGTGTGATCATTAAGAATAAATTTTAAAATAATCAAAATCGTTTTATTTAAATGAAAAAAAATTTAATTACAGTTTGAAGTATAAATTTTGAAACTTAAAATTATTATTTATCTAAATATCTTGTTTAATAATTAGCGGATTGTGGATTATTTTGTCATGTATGTGCACAAAAAGGGGTATGTAAGTCAGATAGTCGACAATGTCAAAATAGATTTTGTGCGAAAACTTATCTTTGGCATACTCGACATGTTTGGAAGTGACACCACCTGCCTCGAACTCAATTAGTACATCTTTGATGCAAATTAGCTTGGTCTCTCGGTCGACCAGGTAGCTCCACAAATTTTTAACTTTGAACACTTTGTTCTCAACAGTGAACAAATCATACTGCGGCAGCAGGTTACTAAACCAATTGTCGTCCAAATGACTAATTCTGTTTGCCAAAGACACAATTATGGTAAACAGTTTTATGTCGGCGCCGAACATAAGCGCGTCCACATTGACCAAATTAAGCACACTAAAAAGATAGGTCATTTTTAAATTGTTCAATTTAACTATTGACTCAATTGCTCGTATTAGCTCTTCGCCGTTTAGAAAACCCCTTTTTCTTGTGTCATGCTTGGCAAAGGCTGCTTCGCATCTAACATTTCTGTGATTTTCCAATATGCACCACTTGAGCAGCCAGTCATCTTCAAGTACGAACTGTTCGGTTTTGCCGAGCAATTTTTCGTTCTCCGGAATGCGAAAAGGTCGCTGAAGAGGTCTGAGCTGAAATTTTCTCTGGTTCTTTTCCTCCTCAATTGGCGACTCGACTTGGCGCGGAGTTACTTTTTTGGGCAATTCGGTCTTGTTGACCAGCTGTGGCTTTATAAATGGGGTCACTTTTTTTTGTCTAGGCTTAATGTCTATGTTCAGCGGCTTGAAATCAGTTTTGTACTCGTAGTTGGACAATTCCACTTGTTCTTGCTGGACCTTTTTCTCAATTTGTTCCATTTCAATTTCCAGCTCTTTGAAATCTTCGATTGCTTCTTCTGACTCTGCCTCAGAAAATTCCTGAATCTGCGCATTTTCGAATCGGATTTTCTCGCGCATCCGTCTATTAGCCAGTTGAGCGCCTAACGGACGAGTATTCTGGCTCGTTGTCGGCTCAATATTTTCCACTGGGTCGCTGTCAGACAACGACTCCTCACTGTCCTCTCCCGATGCCATTTTTTTCTTCTTACTCCTCTTTTTGCTACTTTTCTTTGCTTTACTTTTGCTTTTTTTGCTCTTTTCTTCCGTCACTTCATCCACCGGGGTCTCTTCTTCCTCAATTTCGACTTTCTTCTCTTCCGGCGTAGCTTGTTTAGGCAAAGATTGGATCTGCTCAAGTGGCACATATTTTTTAGTGCGTATTAAAGCCGGATAATTGATTAATTTTCTCTCTAGTTTTGGCTTTTCCGCAAAAGTGTACGGGTTGGTGACAAAATGCAGAAAAGTTGTGTTCTCTTTGCGCAACGGTTGTGGATGTATTGGTGGCATTGTGAAGCTTTTTTGGCTCAAGGAAGCATCTAGTTTCGAATGGCTTTCGGTTTTTGTTTGCCCGGGACTCATAGGCCTGTCTAGAGGCTTTTTTTCGATAGGCTTTAGAATACGCGGGTACAGTTTGGTGTCTTTTAGGTTGAACTGAGTGTGAGCTTTTTTCAAAACAGGCATGGAAGATCTGTTTAGACTTTGTGTTGGTTCTTGCTGGAAGGACCTGTCAAGTTGGATTGAGTGTTTAGATGTCGTGATGGATCTGTTTGTTGAACATGCACTATTGGTGGGTACTTCGAAGGTGCCTTTGTGGTTCACTTCGAGCACTGACTTTATTTGCTCCCGGTTTATTGTGCTGTTTTCACGTTTGACCGGGATGCGCCATTTTAATTTCTCGACTTTCAAGCCCTGGTTCTTCAGGTCGAACAAACTGGTTTCGTAGAGCTCATCTTCTTCTTCGCTCTCGTACTCGAATTGTTCTTTCAAAAAAAAAAAACTTGTTTTAAATTTTTATTTAACAATTAATTTTATTTACCAAAATAGTAAATGTCAGCTATGTCCTTCAAATCAGACCAAATATAATCTGAGTATTTCATTTTAAGTAAATTGGGGGCAAAAAAATTTAAATTGATTTTAAGAAAGAGTTCTCAAAATTTTTATAATCATTAGAAACCTTTAGACACTAATTAAATGTTTATTAAATTGAATTTCTTTTCTTTAATTAAGGGTCTTCGTAGTTACTCTAAATATTTGAATTTAAAAA
This sequence comes from Brachionus manjavacas, assembly GCA_019054805.1. Taxonomy (NCBI): domain Eukaryota; kingdom Metazoa; phylum Rotifera; class Eurotatoria; order Ploima; family Brachionidae; genus Brachionus; species Brachionus manjavacas. The sequence continues at coordinate 1,714,235 of JAHQIY010000015.1, read as the reverse complement.
AAAAGATCACATGAAGAACATGGGAAATCATCTAAAAATTTAAATTATTTACCGTAGCAATTGTAGAATTTTGTTCGCGAGTCGTACTTGACTTCGCATATTTTGGGATAAAGTGAGTTGCCGGCTACACTTGCACTGTTCATAGCCAATCTTTGACAATAAATCGGCGAAAATCAGAAGCAATTTAAGCTATTTTAGACAGAGCTGTTACCAAGTAAGAAATTTAAAGCTATAAAAAAATAATTCTTTTTAAATTTAATTTCAGTAATTTTCAAGAGGCCCTTCAAATTGAAATATTGACATAATTTTCTTTTTTTTAACATTTATTTTGTTTATCCTTTTTAAATTTTTTTTCTAAATTTAAGTTTATAGTTTGGTTAAATTGGTGTTCCACTTGAGCCTAATTTTTTTCTTTAAATTCATTAAATTTAAAATAAAGAGACAGCGGAGCTAAGATTAATTTTCTAAGATTGTTTTACAAAGACAAAGGTTTTATAAACAAAATAATTATTTAATACTTAAAAGATTATAAAATGTGTAATTAGAAAATTTCTCCAAAAATAAAGTTAAACACAAATAGTTGATAAAAATAGGCCAAATTCAATTGTCACCAATAACTTCAGAATTATTTAATTTTTTTTCTCCCGAAAATAATTTTTAACTACAGTAGAACAACAGAATTAAACGTATTGATTTATTAAATGATTTTACTCACCGCTATTTAAAAAAAATATCTAACTTAATAAAATTAATTAATAATTGTAATAATCTGTCTCAGCTTTTCAAAAGGATAATCAAGGAGACGCGAATCTCTCTTTTCCAATACCTTTATGAGCGACCGCTCCGATCTGACACAAAGGATACTAGATCAATTAATTACTGCAATTATTACCCTGTCCCCTTTTTTATATTGAAAACCCTTTAAAAAATACGTATAAAAAGTAAAAAAACTAAACAATTCTAGCCCAAAATTATTTTAAAAAATATTAAAAATTTTTCAATTCTCAATTTAAAGTTAAATCAAAAACCTAGAAATCCTATCTTTTAAAATAATTTTTTTGCTCATTTGCAAAATTTTTCATTTCGTAACAAAAAACGGCAACCATTTTGGATAATCACTTATTTTGAAAAAACTAAAAAAAAAAGACACAAATAAATTAAAAAAAAGGAAAGAATTTAATAAATAAAAAAAAATTAGGTAGAGAAATAAAAAATTAAAAAAAAAAGCAAAAAAAAAAATTTAAATTAAAAGAAAAGACAAAAAAAAATAGAGGCAAGTAAAATTCATCGAACCTAAAAACATGCGCAAAAAAATGAGGCGATAAATCTAAAAGCACAGAATTATTTTGATGTGGATATTGAAATGTTGCAATTATTGAAGAAAGTCAATGTTTAAAATGAAGAACCGTACAATTTTAGATAGAAGTGATGATGAAGAAAATGACGAAGTGGATTTACATGGAGATTTTACTCAATTTGCTAGATTTGATACAAGTGTTGGTGAAGAAAAGCCAGTCCATGATCCCAATCTTTTCTTTGGACTGGAAACAACTGACAATCAAGATCATTTGAATAGATCCATTAATTATCAAATAATAAACTTTTCAATTAAACAATTTATTCTTTTATATTTTTATATTTCTTGTTTTGTAATTAAAAAAAAAAAAAAAAAAAAAAAAATAAAAACAATGAATGTTGTTACCCAAAAAAATTGAAAATCTCCACCGTTGTTGGACTGCTCATGTTCTCCTAGTTCGGCTTGAGTCGGTTTGATTCGGTTTGGTTCAAAAAGAAAAAAAAAAACAATGAATAATAATTTTCAAAATTTTCAAAATTTTTTATTTTAATTTATCTTACTTTTTTATTTTTTTTGTAAATATTCCGTTTTTTTTTGTTTTTTTTTGTTTTTTTTTTATGTTCTATTCTTCTTTTTTTTCGTATTTAAAAAAAAAAAAAAACTTATGTGATAATAATTTTATTTTATGTTTCTTATTTTTGTTTTTTGAAACATTTTATTTAACCTTGGCAAAGGAGCGAAAGCTCGAGCCAATATTTATTTATATATTTATTTAAATAAAGACGTTTATCTCTCTCTCTCTCTATCTTAATCGATTTTTATTATGATTTTAGCATATTTACTCTATCTTGATTCTTTTTTTTATCTAATTTTATTAACTTTAATTTTATTTTTATTTTATTTTTAACTTATTCTGAAGGAGCTTTAGCTCGGTAAAGAAAACAAATAAATAGAATAAATAAATAATTATTTTTTTAAATAAAATTATTTTTCTTGCTATCAAAAAAAAAAAAAAAATAAAAGAAGGCAATGAATAATAATTATCAAAATTAAAAATTAACATTCCAAAACTTAAATTCCCTATTGTATAAATACAAAAGCATAATTTCTTGTTTTCTTACTCTATTTTACTTTATTTACTTTATTTTTAAATTTATTTCTTGATTTTTTCTTTTTTTTTATTTTATTTAACTCTATTTTTATTTTATTTAATTTTTTTTTGATTTTTTGGTTTTATTCTGAAGGAGCATAAGCTCGGTACAGTTAACAAATAAATAAATAATAATCAAAATTTTAAATTTTCAAATAATCTAATAGATTTCTCTTTTCATAATTATTAATTATTTATTTAAAAATAATCAGATTGGTAAAAAATTTTTTATTTTATTTAGCTTCATTATTTTGTGCAACAAAAATAGTTTCTAAAGTCCCGATGATTTGAAATAAACTTGTTTGATATTGAATTTCTATGTCGATAGTTTTCTTGAGCCTAACGAACAAGTCGTCAATAGCTGCATACTTCCCAATGTCATTTATATACAAGTCCAATAGAATATTTGATATATCAGTCAGAGTAGCTGTAAAATTAGGATTGCTGATGTTCCTATATACAAAAATAAATGTAAAAATAAACCTAATTAAATTCTGATTAAATACCTTTGTATAAATTTTATTAAAATCCCTAGCGATTTTTCACTTTTTCCTGCCAGAGCAGCTTTTATCGTCCCTCTACGTATCAACTCCTGCATCACGCCAATTGTTATTTGCGGTGTGTGGACCCTTGTCTTCAACGAAAGCGCTTCATCCAGTGCTTTAGTTGAATTGAATTTTTTTAGCTGTTTGTCATAGCTTTTTAAATGAGGTTTAGCTTCGTTCAGAATTAAGTGATCTGTTGCCGATGTAGCGAACATTGTCGGACTCACGTATTTATAAGGATTAAAGCCTTTAGTTCTAGATCTCAGCTGATTTTTTTGATGCTCAAAATCATGTTTTTTTCTGTCTCTAAAAGACAACAAGCCATCACTCATTCCAACAACCAGACTTCTGTCTTCGGGCTTAATCACATCTTAGTTAAATTACAAACAATTATTAGCTAGACAATATTTACCAAAATTCCTAATGATAATATTGAAGATGGGTAGTCGATTGTGCTGACCAAATCATAGTTTGCCAAGTCAAATACTTTGATGTGTCTTTTTAAATAAAATTGTAAAAAACGTTTGTTTTAATTGTTTTTAAAACTTACCTATCAAGGCCTGCAGATAGCAGATATTTGTAGTTATGGCTAAAATTTAAACTTGTCACTGTTTTATGGTGATTGATCATTGTATGGACTAAATTTCCACCTTTAAGTACATCCCAGATTTTGATAGAATTGCCACCACAAGAAACAATCATATTTGAAGACGGAAACATGAGAATATTTTCAACTGGCTCGCCATGGTCAACAGTCATAACCACAGAATTTATCCTGGTATCAATCATTTTCACCGTATGGTCATAAGAACCGGTTAGGATCAAGTCATCACTGGACATGCTGGTGCATCCGCTTCGAATGTAATCTTTATGGGCTTTTAACTTCATAACTGTACTAGAGGTGGCCAAATCGAATATTCTGACATGGGCGTCATCTGAAGCAGTCATTACTTGATACAAATTTCTCATAAATTTACATACATGAACTGGTCTATTTGGAAAATAAATAAAAATAAAATAAATAAATATTTATTCTTTACCCTAGATGGTCATCGAATTTTCTCAAGGGTCTTTTTTTTGGTTTCGCTGCCGAAGCCGATGTTTCAGCTTCTTCAAGGTCCAGTTCTTTTTGCTGATCTTCCATGATTGGATACACTTTAACATTTTTTGAATCAAACCCCACACACATTAGTTTGCCATCTCGCCTAAAACTGGCACTATAGGCATTTTCCGAAAAGCTAAAGCTTTTAATCGCGGTTTTCTTGAAACTGTCATAAATATGAACCTAAATTTAGGCACCAATTATTTGAGCTTGATTAAAGTAATCAGAAACTTACTCTTGATGCATGAGTAGCCACTACGTAATTTGGTCTTGCTGCCGAAACATCTATATGGTTGATACCGCCATACTCGTTGATCACTGTCGGAAATTCGTAGTCTTTCCAATAAAGAGCACTATCAGTCAAAACTTGTCCCGGTTTTGATTGTTTCAATACTTGTATTTGCTTAAAAGAACTCATTTTCGAAAAATTTAAATTTTTATTTCAAAAATTTTATTCAAATTATTTTTTAAGTTTATAATAGCACACACATGCTTAATTTAATTCGAATGCAAGCACTACTTAACATTTCTTAAAAAACTTTTGTTCACTTTATTTAGTTAAAATTTAGAAAGACTTTTTAATCTAAGAAACAATGGGAAAATTTGAATATTTAATTAAAAAAATACATGAGCGATTTTTTAACATTATTAACTAAGAGATGAATTCATTAGAAAATTTAATTTTTTGTGTTTGAATTACAAAATGTATCCAATGTTGAAATTACATTGAAAAAGTGCGATGTCTCAAATTGTTTATTCAGTCTCAAATAAAAAAAAAATTTTAAGTTAATATTGCAAGCATTTTCATATTTGAAATTAAACTTGATAGTGAAACAGAATGAATTTAATTTTTATTTGGAAATTTGAAAAAAAAAATATTTAAAATTATTTTTTTTTAATTTTACATAATCTATTTATTAATTTACATAGTGCTGGTAAAACTGAAAATTTATCAGAAATTAAATTTCAATATATTCTAGCTTCGTGCATTCGTGTAGAGTTTGTTCACATCATTAGCAGTTGGAAAATACTTAATTTCGAATTGTATTAAAAAAAGAATTAAAATTAGGCGAAAAAAATTTTGTTTATGTGAACAAATTGAATAAAACTATTTAATAGAATGCCTAATTTTCAAAGCTAATTTAAAAACAAACAATTGAAGTAAATAATTTTTTTTTAATTTGAAAGAGCTCTAAAAATAGTATTTGCTAAGATCGCTTTGACCTGGTATTACCATTTCAACAATCCTAAATACCCAAATTAGCTCTCTACTTAAATATTGGCCTTTAAACAAAAATTGTAAAAATTAAAGATAACTAAAATTAATTTTTCACCCTTCAAGTGTTTGAATTTAGGGAACATATTTTCATAAATTTTGAAAATTTTACCTACTACACCCAAATTTTAATTATTTTTTTTCCTATCTTATTTTTGAATAATATTCCATTTAGCTTTTTATTCTAAATAGATGAACTATTTAAAAATAGGTAAACAAATTTTAGATTAGGCGAAGTAAAAGTTCATAAAACCCGAGAAAAAGAATTGTTCCAGTAACAGGTGAATCATAGTTCACCTAATCGACTAGATTCAAAAACATATTAAACTGTTTAGACTGTTTTGACACTGATTGTTTTAATATTCCTATATTAATGATTCATAATGCTACAATAGTTCTACAGCATTTTCAGATACATTATCAATAGTCTACCAATTTTGAAACATCTTTATTGCAATAAATTTTCCAATCTAAATGTATTTAATCAATTAAAATAACTAAATTAAGTGAAATCTAGCAATTTATAAAGAAATTTTCAAAATTTTCTTGCTTTTTTTATTTCATACACCTTTTGCCGAGATATTAAATTGGTTCAGAATAATAATATTCAGAATAATTTTTCGCAATATTGACAAAGAGCATTTTTTCAATTTTAAAAAATCTAAAAGTTAACCCGATTAATGTTGCATAAAATTAACACAGCTTTTGTCAAATTTTGATATTGCCACAGTTTGTGTCGGGTGTAACTTAGATTAAAATATTGATATAAAATTAATAATAAAAATTTAAAATATTTTATCTAACGCTTAATTAATTTTTGATTTAAGCTCGATTTGCTAAACGAATGGACAAACCGTTTCACGAATTTTTTCTATAAATGTCAATTCAGACTTACAATGGTTCTTGCTAAAGTGAAACTTTACGTTCCAAAAAGAGGAATGGAATAAAGACGCATTCTTAAAAAAAGCATTCCCATTCCATTCCATTCTGATGGATGTAACGAAACAGAATGGCTTAAATGTATGAAAAAAAAATATCATACCAAAGTCTTTCATACAGAATTTTTTGTTTTCAGAAAATTTAGAAAGTTTGAGGACAGTTTTAATTTTCGGAAAAAAGGAAAAAAAAAACTTCTTTTCTGATTATTTTTGTTTGTTCTTTTTTATTATTTTAAAATTTTTTCTTTATCCAAATTTTAGTGTTATTTAAACTAAATTCAAAAGAAAATAAACAATTTTAAAATTTTAAAAGGTCCTTGGAAATTTTGATTTATTCCATAGCTTTAACCTTTTTTAATTAAGCTTTTAAACAATTTCCTTTTCACAATTTTAAAAGCAATTTGCTTAAATATTTCCTACTTTTAACTTTTTTAATTTTATAAAAGTAAATCTACGATATTTTATTAAGATATTTTCAATTTTTCTAAATTTTTCTTCTGTTTTTTCGAAAAAAATTTTACCATAAAAGCTTTCGTTAGTCATATAAAATAAATGTTGATTTTTTAATTTCAAATTATTTTTTTTAAACTAAGAATTCTAATGATGAAATAATTTATAAAAGATTCTAATCAATATTTGATTAATTTTTTGGTTATGCGTTTTAAAAAAATTTTATTTTTGACAGCTTATTTTAAACATTTTCCGGAAAAAAACACTCGAACCATGTGTTTTTAAGCTTTTTAAAAATTTTTTGGTCTATCTTAACTTTAAGAAATTCTTTTAGGATTTTACTAAAAAATCCTTAAAAATAATCAATTTTAATGATAATAATAATTAAAAGTAATTAAGGTTTTAACTCGTTTACTAGATTTATTAGGATTCAAAAAATTATTTTTACTGCAAATTGAGACTTCTCATTAGTGCTCGATACAAAACTCATTTTTTGTTATTTCAAAAATCAAAAATAAAGTAAAAAATGAATGAAACTCTTTAAAAAAATATGAAATAAAAAATAGTTAAAATTTAATAATAGCGACCTGTAAATTTTATTTTATTTTATAAAAATAATTTATTTAAAGCTAATGTTAAAGTATTAATCACAATCTCTGTGAATTTTTCATTTCTAATACCTGTAGCCTCTATAGCCGAATGGGCTGTAACTTCCTGGATAATAACCATGACCATATTTTCTTTGTTCAGCATCTCTAAATTCGTAATAATCAATTCGACCATCTCCATTTCTATCAATCAGTGAAAATTCATCTTGAGCGTTTCTATAATTAGTGTATGGATGTGAATATGGATTATTACTTTGATAATAAGAATTGTATTCATTTCTATCAATCATATTATCGATTCCAGAAATATATCTAAATTTTTCGTATGACATTTTTTGGTAAAAATAACAGTCCTATAACTTGAATTTTAAATATTGAATAAAATAATTTTTTTTTGATTGATGTCTACAGGGTTTTTATACCGAACAAATGGCATTACAAAATTACTAAAAATTTTACAAAAAGTCATGCTCGAATAGAGTCCTAATTTTTTATGTTAATGACTGAAACTAGAAAAAAATTCTAAAAAAGGTGAAGCATTGTTTAAATAAATATGTATATTGAAGAAGGAATTTATGTTTGAATAGAAACTCCAATTTAATTAAATGAGTCATTTAATTTTTTTATTCAAACTTAATGATATTTCCATTTTCAATCTGTCTAAAGAATGAATTAAATTTTTGAAATTTAATCTTTAAAATTTTGCTGCCACAGAATTTTTAATAAAAAAAAATTGAATACAAAAGAGAGCACAAAATGAATAATAATTTTTGAAATTAAAAAACATTAACATTTATATTAAATGTTTAATTCAATTTTCTTTTTTTTTCTTTTTACTTTTTTATACATCGCCTTTAAGGCGTTCATTGAAATAAATAAATATAAAAAGCGAATTCTTGTCCCTTTGAAAAAGATTCTGTAAATTAAGAAAAATTATTTGATACTCTAAATAAAAATTTGTTGCGTGAAAAAACTTTTAATATTATTGATCATATTTTATTTATTGATTAAAATAAAATTTTCATTTTTTTTCAATTTGGGAAGCTTTTTTCTTTCTGTTAGTCTTTCAAAATAAAAATTAAGAATATATTTACCCAATTTTATGCATTAGAAATAAAAAAATATTAAGTAAATTTATTAAATTCTAAAATAATATTTGAATTGGCAAGATTTTTATTAAGCCCATATTATCGAATGTTTTTTTTGCGAGTCATACAAGCAGAGGATCAAAGGTCCAGGAGACCGGTTTCAAATGGGTAGTAATTGCGGTGTAGTAGATCATCTCCATGTAGTGACCCCGCTGCTCAAAAAGGTTCAGTTTCACGGTTAATCAACAGGCCAGTAACGCTGTCCATAAAAGTTCGATTAACACTTCATATTATTAAAAAGAATAAAATCAATATTAAATTTAGCCGAAAAAAATTTAACATTTTAATGTTTAAATTAAAATTTTTATATTTTTTACAAAATCTGTACAAATTGGGTTAATATTATTAAATTAGAAAACTTAAGTGTAGAAAATTTCAACATTGATCTCTTGATCTCAAAGCTTTTAGTTGAAATTGAGTAAAAATATCCAAATGTTTTTCTCCTTTAATTGTTTTTGGCATTGGTTCGATCATATTAACACTATTCCTTAAAATTATAACTTAAATTTGTTGAGTCATTTTTTAGGAATTGAACTATAATATTTTTAGGTGAATTATAAAAAAAATATTAATTGTCTTATTTAGAAAAATACAATTTATATAAAAGATTGAGATTAGATTTTATCTAATTTAGAATTTTATGAATTATTTGTTTCTTATTTAAAAAATATTTAATTAATTTAATGTGCAGACATGTTTTCTTGCTTAATTAACCATGCTTATCCATTACGTTAAATACAATTCTGTTCAAATTTTTGCAGAGTTTTGCCGCTTTTTTAAAACAAAAATTTTATTACTAAATTTCATAGTTAAAATATATTCAAAACCTTTTTTACAATAATTATCTTGATCATTAGCTTATTTTTGTTTTTAATTTACCTCCTATTATTAATATTTTTATACCCGAAAAATCAGATTTTGCTTAAATTAGATAAATTTTATTATTCTTTACTAAAACAAGAACGATTAATTTACTTATTTGGTCATATGCATTTTAACTTAGTATTGAATGATTTGATTAAATGAGACAAAGACAAGTTAATTTTAATGTTAATAATTTGGTTAAAGTTTTAAAAAAATTTATCTTCTCTTTTAATTATTTTTTACTTAACGGTTTTCAATTAGTTATCAATAAAAATATCTTTTAAATAAGAACAAGTTTATTTTAGATTTTAAAATTTTTTAGAAAATTTTGTTTATAATCTAAACCAAAATATTAGAGAAAATTGAAGTTCATGATCAAATGTAAATTTCAAATCAAAATTTTTAGTTTTAGATTTAAAAAAAAAGGTATTTTTATCTATATTTTGAATAATAAATGGTTAAACTTTATTAAACATGATTTGTTTAATCTTTAATTAGGAAAAAAAAAAAAATTTTTTTGAAATTATGCCATACAAAATTAAATTTTTTTTTAGCTGCTTTATATTTTTAATTAATGTCAAAATATCATTTAAAGCTATAATTCGTTTTCAAATAAAGATTTTAGAAGAATCAATTTAAGATAAATTAGAAAAGAAATTAAAAAAGCTTATTTCATCATTTTTTTAAATATTCTAGTCTATTAAGTTTTGATCAGGTAGTCATGATCATGAACTTCAAGTTGCCAAGATTGAATTTGAACCATTTTTTTCTCATTTTATGATTTAAAAGTTTATTTTCACAGCTAAAAGAACTAATTTTATTTTTTTTTAAATAAAAAAATGATTCCGATTTACGATGGTGGTTTACAATTCGAGTGTAAATCACGCTTTTATTATTCCTCAATTGAAAAATTGCTTTTAAAAACAAATATCTCAGATTTATTGATTTAAAAATAATAGTGGAATAAAAATGTTTTTCATTTTTAATAAATTCAAATTTAATTCTTGCAATATTTATCTTTTGATCAAGATAAATTGTCAAAAAAAAACTCTATTTGAATCTAATTTACATTTTAAATTAGTATAAAAATAAAAAAAAAAATTCGAGAATAATTTACGTAAAACAAAGAATTCAAGCAGCATTTTTCCCTAAAATTAAAATTAAAATCAAATATTTAATTTCCAAATATATCGAATTTTTATTAGTTTGGACAAAATTTAGCTTGGCAATCAATCTCAATTATTAAATAGCTATTCCAATTTGTTTTTTTTTCTGTTCAAATTTCGAAAAATTCTAAATTTAGAACATTTATTTGGATAATTAATGGTAGAGTTAAGAAAAAAAATTAGTAAAAAAAAAAGTCGAATAAAAATTTACTAAGATGGACATAGATTCAAGGACACAAACAAAAAAATCAAAAAATATCTGGACACTTGTCAAATTGTCTATTCCAGTATGCATCAGTAAAATGCCAGGTTTGTTCACTGTGGACCTCTTGATGATTGCGTTTGACAAACCACATGGGTGTCCATGCCGGCATCTCTTGCGATTCCATTTTGCGCGCCTTCTCCCGCTGCTTTTCTTCCAAACGGTGCTTTTCATGTCCAGCATCGTCTATTTCACCTTGTTCATACAGTCTCATGTCAGGTCTGTACCGCGAGTCGGTCGACGGCAGTGGACCCAGACTAATCGCATTGTCCTGCTCAGTAAAAACCACATCCTCTTTCAATTGGGCATGGAATTCGTTTAGTTTCAGGGTGAATTTTGTGAAATTAAAATATTTCTCATTTGGTCTATCTTCTTTGTCCACTTGCCACAACAGCTGTACATCTGAATAATTTTTGTCTTGGCAAACTTGCTCGTAGTTTTTCTCATCCATGGCCAAAATTTTCTCAACCCGCTTGTGAAAATCACTTGGACTGGTGACATTGTTTGTGCAAAAAAGACATTCGTCCCACTTGCCGTAGAGCAGGACAAGTTTGTTGTCGTTGGAGTCGAGGATGTAGCCCTCGCAGCGGTTCATTTGGCGCACAAACCACGAGTACGACTTGTACTCGAGCAAGCACTTTATTTTCAGTTTGTGGTTGACGATCTCTGTTTTTCCAGTGTGCTCGAACCAGAGCTTTCCCAGGACCAGGTTGTGAGTGTTGACTTTGAAATTGTGCCAAGTGTAGAGCTCGTGGTGGTCGGGCAGCTCGGCAGTTTGGATGCCCTCGGGGACAGCTTCGACACTGGCGTTCAGAATGTTGAGTTTCATGTGGGGCAGAACAGAGCCGTAGTACTTCCATTTGGGCCTCGAATCGGACAGCTTTGTTGACTCGGAATGGTAGGCAGAGATGGGGGGATGGTGGCTGACTTGTTCGCAGCAAATGCGGTACTTTTTTTCCGGACAGACGTATTCGTAGGTTTCGCCGAGCAGCGGGTTGAACGGTTTGCTGAGTCGGCCATTGTGGATCGAAGTGGAGCTGACCAGGAAGGCGGCGACGTATTTCATGCGGTCAATGGCGGTCAGCGAGTCGGACGCCTTGTCCAGCAGCTCGTTTGAGTATTTCAAGTTTTCAGCCAAGCGTTGCAGCATGCTGAGCGGCTCGTTCCAAACTATCGGAATGGTGAACCGGTACAGCTCTTTGTCAACGCATTGTCGCAGTATCGACCAAATGGAGTACTTGCTCCGGTCTATCATTTCACTTTGGAGACGCACACGGAACTCGTGGTTTTCATAATTTTTTTGCTCTCTCTCAACTCTTTGGGTTTCATCGCTCATTTTTCCTATCTAGATTGATTCAAATTTTTACAAAAAAATCATACGATTTTAGAAATTAGTAGAGAAATTATTAGAAGAAAAGAGTGCAGCTCTTAACCAAGCATTCTACTTTGGCGCTTTTAGTTTGCTCTTTTTAAGTAGATTTGGTATGATCTAGATAAAAAAATTATATTTCTTATTTAAAATATAATGAGCTTTAAAATAAGCTAGGGAAAAATTAAAATAATTTATTTTTAAAATTTTGCCGATCCAGGTGCAGTTTGACCAAATGTGCGACCAAATTTAGACAGCCTGGCCTCGGACCTACTGTCCATTTTATTTCATTTTTTGTGTTTCTAATTTTGAAAAAAATAAACAAAAAATTTATGTCGAGTCTTGTCAATGGTATGATTTATTTTTTCAAAGAGTTAGCGAAATTTCAGACCTAAAAACAAAGGTGTCTTCGCGTTTTTAAATTGGAAAAAATTATTACTAATTTATCATTGTGACAATGTAATTTTCTATCTTTTTTTCTAAATAATTTCCAGCTAACTTTAGAATCTAGCCTCTACCAATTGATTTAGTTATTTTTGACAAGAAATAAGAAAATAATTTAGTTTAGAAATTTTTGAAAAAAAATTACGTCAACAGATGGTATGAACTCGTGAAAAATAAAAATTATCTTTCATTGAGAATAAAAATAATTAATTATTGAGTTTTTTTTTAAATTAAAACATTAATCTATGCTTAATTTAATTGTTAGAGACTGATATCAAATGGTTCAAAAATTATTTTGGATAATACAATATTTTTAAAATTTAAAATTAAAAAATAATTAAAGAAATAATGACCAGTGTTTAATTTAAAATTTATAATTTTTTTATAGAACTCAAGATTCAAATATAAAGACCGAAATGAAATAGCTCAAACAATTTTAGATGCTTAATGAAATTTGAAAAAGTTTAAAAAAAAATTCGGACTTGGTTCAAGAATTATTTTGAAAATATTTTTTTAAAAATGTCTCTTTTTTCTTTAAAATTAGAGCCCAAAATAATAAGAATTCAATTTCTATATTTTTATGAACTGAAAAAAAAGAAAATAAAGAACAATTACGAGGCACAAATAGTAACATTTAAGAGTTAAAGGTGCAAATTTAAATTATTAACAAAAAATTTTATTTATTTGTTTTAAAATTCAAAATATTTAATAATTTTTTTGTCAAGACGAAAACTTGTGTTTAAAACAAAAATTAAAAAGCTTCCAAGTGGAAAAATATACAAATATAAATATTTCACGTTGTAGATTACCTTCTTTAATTGTTTCATGCTTCAATTTAAAAAATTTCATTGTTTCAAAAGCCAAAAAATTAGATAGTATTTAGTTATCTCCCAAGTCTATTTATAATTTTCCCTCTTGTTTGGCTTTAACTAATTTGATCAATTGGATTAGTAAAAAAAAATTCGATTATAGCAAATATATTTGTGAACAATTTATTTTTAGTTGAAAAATTATTTTGAAATAATAATTCTGGAAAGTTTGACGAGCCAAAAGCGCTCTTTACATTCCTTTTGTTTTAATTTTTTTTGTGAATTAAATAAAGAAAGAAAATAAAAATTAAACAAAGAAAATTAAAAGTTGTATATAAGACTACAAAAACAATTGTGAATGATTTAAAATTAAATTATTTTTAGTTATTTAGTTCTAAGTGATTCACATTAATTAAATAAATTGATTGTGTAAGCAAATTTTCAGAAAAGTCACGGTTGAATTCACATTTATTAAATTCTATGTAAACTTATAATTAAAATTTACTAAAACACTTCTTACAACATTAAACATCACCAGACTAATAATAAACTTCAAGTATTAACAGCCTCGTATAGACTTTTTGAAATGAGTAAGAAAAATGCTTGGACAGAACTAAGTAATTATGTTCAATTGACTATAGACTGATGAATCAAGATTTATCGGATACCCGAAAACTTACCATTTCTTCTTTTTTTTCCGGAAACAAATATTTTAAACCTGCCGTGTGTAAAAAATCTTGACATATTTGAATTTACTGTCATCTTGTTCCTGCTTCTGTTAGATTTTAAATTATTTCTTTGTGAAATTATTTCCATTGAAATCATGTTGTAGAAATTTTTAGAATTTAAAAAATAAAAACTTGAATTTTGCTTATCTTTATTAAATGGCGAACAATAATCGATTTTATTTTAATCAAAAAAAAATTTTTATTTTTGATATTGAAAAATGAATTATCAGTAGTCTTTTAAAATTAATTCATCTAGTAAAAAATTAATTCTAAATTGCAACTTTTTAAGGAAGATGATCTATTTTAAATTTTATTTCTAAAAAAAAATTATTTGATAAGAAAGACAGAAAAGAGTTGACGATTTCTAATTTTTAATCATTGTTATTTTTATTTATTAATTACAGCCTCATAGTCAAAGAAATTTAAAAATTTTTTCTAATTCTTGATCAAAAAAATTTAAAAATTTTTTGGATTCAAGTTTAAATATAAAATTAAAATTAAATTTTTTTCGTCTATTTACGTAATTTTTTGACTTTATAGTTAAAAAAAATGTTAAAAAGAAAATATTCATTTATTTTTTTTTAATTACGTAAATTTGCGTTATTATACGTAAAATTTTTCATAAAAACAAGTGTTATAGCACTACTCTATTTAAATTTAAATTCAAGTTTAGTTTTTTTAGTCCCAAGAAGCTATTGTTCCGGACAGATAAAAAAATTTTCAAAAATTATAAAAAGAACAGACAAATAATTGATTTTTATTCAGGAAAGAGATAAATTTTTCGCTTTGCTCAAGTGAAAAGAAATCGTTTAAATTAATTTTTTAATTTTAAAAATCGCGTGCAAGCATCGGTCAGGCTTTAATTAACATTTAGGCAAATTAGATTAGGATAATGCTGAAATTGCAAATAACTTGTTTTTTTGTATGATCAAAGGAAATAAATTTAAAAGCAAATTATGAATTAAATAAATTAATGTTGATGAGTTTGAAAAAAAATCGATTAAAATAGACACCTTTGAGCCTATTTTTACTGGTCTCTAGCGAATTCTCAAGGTGAAAAGACCTGACAGTAATCGATCAAACAAAATTAAATGCATTATAAGTCTATTTATTTTTAATATGAATAAAAAACTAAAAATAATTTTTTTTAGGAAGTATAACAAACACACAGCTACAAAACAAATTAAACAAAAATCGAAGCAATACACAACCAGCCCAAAGTTAAAAAGCTCAAATGGAATCGAATTTTCTTTCCTCGATTCATAATTTGAACAAATATTTCCATTTCAATTAACAAAACAAAATTTTTTTTATAAGTCTCATATAACCAGAAAGAATGCATCATGAATAATTATTTCTCTTTTATGTGTTTTGGTTTTCGTAGAATTATTATAATTTCTCTCTCTCTCTCTCTATCGATTTAGTTTGTTCATTCAGCTTGCTTTCACACATAGTCCCATCCAAAGTACCAAAATTTTGACATTATTTTAGATAACACCAAAATGTAAACGGGTGAGCACATTAGCCCAAGAGACAAACGAAAAGTACAAATATTCTACGTTTTAAAACTAAATGACTCATGATCAACAGTGTTCATGTGTTGCATAACTCAAAAATTTAAAATTCGGCACATTTTCTAATGAAAGTTCATTTTCATTAATCGATAAAAAATGTCAATTTTATGCGTTATAGGTAAGCTTTTAATCCATCATGAAACATTCCAACATTTTGTTCATTCACTCAAAATAAAAATAAATTTTTGAATTCGATTCTTTGACTGATACATGATATTCAAACAAAATTTCAAAAATCAAATATCAAACTGATCAATTAGCTGTATTAATTTAAAAAAAGAATAAAATAAAATAATAATAAATTTCACCTTTAATTTCTGAATAAAATTGATGGAAAATTTGAATTTTCTAAAATTTTTTAAAAGTAAAAGAAGCGCATATAAATGGACTTGAGAATAATCTTAACACTTATGTGGTGGTTAAAATTGGCGCTGTCAAATCGACTACTAAAGTGGTCCAGGGTGTTCAGCCGAGATGGCACGAGGAATTTTTTTTGTAAGACAAAAAAATACTCTCAGGAAAAGCAGGAAAAAAATTTAAATTATTTTTTTTTAAAGTGAGATTAATGAGCAAGATGAAGGATTAACCATTGAACTATGGAACAGAGGCGCGCTTTGGGACAATCTTTTGGGCTTGTATTGGCTTCCACTCTTTCGAGTTAATCAGTCAAACTGTGCCAATGAGGCATCAAACGATTTACAAATATCGCTTGACTCCGAAGTGTGTCTGCAAGACGGCATAATAGTCGGCACACAAGTTGGCACTGGTCACTTGTTGATGCTGAACGCACGCATCGAGTCCTCAAGTGTTGAATCAAACGAAATCGAGAGCATCGAACTGCAGCAAAAGTTGGATTTGCTTGATCACGTGCTTAAAAAGGTTAATTAAAAAATATTCAATAGATAAAAATAATTTCTAGGAGGAAAATATTTTTTTTAATAGAATGCCAGCCTAGAGTCTGATACTGAATCATTTTTAATTTTTAAAAACATTCAAAATCGGGTAAACTACATTTATTTTGATTAATGTTTTCTTTTTTTTTCAATTTTTTTAATGATAAAAAAATTAATAGACAACATATTGTAAATTTTTGAAAAAAGCTCATCTACTCTTATTTAAAAAAAAAAAAGTTAAAACAATTTACAAAAAAAAAGAAAAAATTAAATTTTATTCAAGAAAAAAAAGTATAAAATGTCATCGTTTAAGAGCTCAATAAACGATTCGGGAAATGGAACTATCAATCAAAATGATGAGTTGAATGAGGCCGAGCCCGGACGCAAACTGCCCGATATTGAGCAACAACAGCATGGTGACACGTCTAGTGAAGAGGAATTTCTGAACGATGCAAATTTGAGCCATAATGCAGCCTGTAAGTTGTTGTTCTTTGACTAATCAGTCCTAAGACATATTGCTTTTAATCAAGTCAAATTCTTTCCATTTTAATTTAAGAGTTCTTTATCAAATTTTTAATCAAACCTTTACTTTATTTAAAATTATTAACTTGCATTATGTTTTCTATATCGTGCACCCTAATCATATTGATAAAAAGAAAGAAAAAAAGCACTTTGGTGCGCGAGACACAATTTTTTCAACAGATACCAAATATGTGGAGCTTGCTCGAAACGCGTCTCTTTTTCAGGGCTTAATTGTGTCAAATGAGTTCTTTAATCTTCTAATGTATGCTCCTCGTTTAATTTTGAGGGTTTAATGAAAAAAAAAATATATGAAAAAAAGTTCGAAAATCAATATTTTTATTGTTATTTCTATTTGAATTATTAATTTTGTTTGAAGCTGGGCTCTCATGCTCTCAAAAAAAACAAAGGTAAATAAAAGATCGGTAAATGCAAGACATTTTGTTCACTAAAGAGACAAAATATTGCTTGAGTTAATCAATTTTAAATTTATTCAGGAGATGCTTTTAATGAGAGGTTCTCAAATTGTTTTTCTAAGGAAACAGGATTTATTTAATAATAATAATAAAAATAATAATGATGATGATGATGATAAGTTTCGCATATATAATATTAGTTCAAAAATGCCATCAAATTACCAAGTTTAATTAATTCGAATTAGGGAATTTTCTTTGAGAATTATTTGTTCAGAATAATTTTTTTAATTTGAAAAACAAGCGGAATTCCTAGGAGAAAATCTATTTTCGAAAAGGTAGTTCAAAATTAGAAAAACAAAATTCAAATACACTTAGGAAAAAAAAAACTGAATTGAGTTACTATTAAAAAATATGCTTTATTTGATACCTTGGAAATTTTCCAAGTCTTAATTTGGTTACACGTCTCTTAGGGCCAAACGTTCTTGTTTAAAGACGACCTGCATATCAAGATACCAAGCAGGTGCCAAACCGTACCACACAGCTTTAATTTTAATTAGCTCAAAAATCGATTTTAATTTTCATGCTGACTTATTATTTTCTATCCCAATGAGCAAAGGTAGTCTATTTTGCACAAGTTGCCCAGTCATCTCTTATGTCAAGAAATCAACAAGTTTTAAGCTATTAAATTTTTGTTTTTTATTTAATTTATTTCATTGATTTATTTTAGTCATCAATGTAATTAATAATTTAGAAATAAAAAAATCATAATTTCTATTTATTTAAATTTATCAAATGGAAGAACTTATTTAACTCTGTTTCTTGGATCATTATTTTTGTTCTCCACATTGCCTCCTAATGGTGCCAATTTAAATCGAAATAAAAATAATAAACATTAGCCAACAAATGTATCAACTTTGTGTGTATTTTTTTAGAATATAAAAATAAATATTATTTTTGCTTTATGGCTGCAAATTATGCAATTAAATCTATAAATATCAGTTTTAATTGTGAGTTTAATTTATAATAATTTTTTGATGATTTTTTAAATTGTTAATGAGCTCGAGAGTGTGGGAAAATGAAAAGCTCATTTTGTCCTCGGACTCGAGAAAAAAACCGATTGTCACACAAAACAGTGAATAATTGATCAAAAATTTGTGTTTTTAGTGAAATTTAAATTTTAATTAAATAATTTATGGCTTGAGTTTTTTTTCTTTATTGGGAGTTAAGAATAGTTAAAAGCTTTGTGCTGAAAAAAAAGTGAAAAAAAGATTAATTTTTGAGTCGAAATGTCATGCATTTGCATTCTTTTTGGCAATAAAATCATTTATTTCGACTCAAAAACACATTCTAGATTCGCAGAGCTTTTTGGAACGGATCAAAAAAAGAGCTTGATTTCAAAAACTCAGTGGGAAATTGTAGCCGGCATGCACACACAACCGGAAGCTCTGTATGCTAACCAGTCTCTGAAAATCTTCCATTTGTCTCTTCCTGCCAACAGAAAAATCAATAATTCAAGTCTAATTCCAATTTCAAGATCAATAAGATAAGCAAAGATATAAGAAAATGATGCGTTTGAAATCTCAGCAATTTTGAAATCGATTTTTCATTATTCGCTCGGAACCAAATTGTTTAAACATTATTTCTGTTTGAATTATGATAAGGTAGTCAATTAAAAGGGGGCTCGGAGCACGCTTTTTTTCACCTGAGCACCCGATGATGACAATAGGCTCAAGCCACAAAAAATGCTCCATTTTAGACTCGGATAAGAAGAGAAAATAAAATATGCTGATGTTATTTTAGTGAAATTTTACACTCAACTTATTAGGAGTTTGTCGAATGCTTGAGTGAGCTAATAGAACTTGGGATCAAAAATTTTCGATTAGAATAATTGAATATTTTTTCCCCTCAACAAAACATAAAAAAATAAAAATATTTTAATTAATCTAATGGAATTTCTATAAGTGCGTTCTAGAATGTCCGCAAGTAAACACTGAGCTGCTTTGTCAAGTCTGAGAAAGAGAAGTGTACTTTGGTGGATTTTTTGCACCAAGCAATTAATTTTTTTTTCAGAGACTAATTGAAATGTCATTATTGGCAACTGATATTTAGCGAAATTTAAGAGCTCAATATGAATATTAACTAGTCCCTATGTCAAACGTTTTAATATAAACAAAATGCCAAACAAAAAGGCTTCTTCCTTGTTTATTTTGTTTTTAGTGACAAATTTTTATTAAACTAAACAGGATAGAATTGAATGTGTTTGTGCTAGCATGTTTATTTGCCAGGCCTTGTTTTTTAAGTATCCAAAAATAAGTAATAAAAAATCTAATATAAATTTTATTTAATAAAAAAACGATGAGAAAAAAAAACTTTTCAAATAAAAAATTCCATCAATTTTAGTAAAATTTTCCTGTCATTGTTACAGATAAATTTTGTTCGCTTGTCTACTTTTAAAGAGTCAAAGGACGTAGATGCAAGCGAGTTTGATAGAGCGCCATGAAAGCGCCCATGTCCCACTTAGAGCACAGAACTAAATCGGGACCGACTTGAACTAAAAGCAACATGTTTAAATTTATTGGCTTGGATAAGTTTGACTTTGGCCTAAATGCCGAAAGCTTTTTGGACAATGTTCAAAATATTTTTACCAAAGGCTTTTCGGACGATTCGGACCTGATATCGGACAAAAGTTTTGCAACTCAGTCAAATGGCGCCTACAACCGCAGCAACTACCCGAATTCGACGGGCACCCAGCGGCGCAAACTGCCTGTTCAGCCACCAGTCACATTTTCCACTTTGTTCAATTCGGCACCTGATAAAAATTCGTCCACAACGAGTGACAAAAGTCCACAAGCGTCTTTGATGCGCAAAACAACCGCTGAACCAAACGCCAATGCCAGTTTTATCTCGTCGAACTATTCATCCACATCACCGCCTCACAACTTCTCGCGCCGAGACTCGGTTCAATCATCGCTCCACTCCGAAGCCAGTCCTAGGTCCATCCACAAGCCTTCTGACTTCGCTCAAAACTTCTCTCAGACCAATCTGCCTTCTCATCGAAGAAATTCAAATCAGGAAGATGTCGATCTATCTTACAACAGCCGGCCACTCGTGCCCAAAGCCAAGAGCCGCGAAACAAATGCCAACAATTCAAGTGATAATTTGAAATCCAATTTGTCCGACGTGCCAAGTGACAACCAGTCTCGGATGAGTCCTAGCATTTTTGGCAACTTTGGTGGCACTGGTTTTAGGCGGCCGTATTTTTTTAAGCACACGGGAAGCTCGCCTAGAGACCGATGGCTCCGCGCATACGAATTTGTCAGACACCAGCTTCCGAATGTAAGTTAATTTCTTTATGCTAAACAGATTTAGGATCATAGAACAATGTTTGAATTAAGAAAAAAAAAAATTTTTTTTTTATTTTTTATTTTTAAAATAATTTGCTCTTGTTCAAGCGTGGCAAATAGGAAACGATAATATTTATCATAGGAGTTATTCAGGTTTTGTTGATGAAATTTTTTTCATATTTGTCTTATTTAACAATCTGCCTAAATGATTTCTATCTTTTCTAAAATTAACTCTGTTTCAAATAAAGTAATAAAATAGTTCGAATTTTGATAAATATTTATTATCAAAAAAATAAAGCAAATATTTTTTTTTGGTTAACTCAAGTTGAGTATTAAAATGCTTTGATTTTTCTATTTGTTTGATATGCTTTTACTGCGAAAGCTTTTGATACAACAAAATATTTTACTTTTTTTTTTTTTTTATTTTAAAATTTGAATTAAAAAAATGCATTGTAAATTATTTTTTTATTGTTCAAAATACAAATGGCTTTAACTGTAATTTAGATTTTTATTTAATATACCAAAAAAAATATCTAAATTTAGTAATTTGACACTTGGCCGTATAATTTATGAAGCTACATTATCAGCTTTTTCAGAATTCGTTTTAACATGATTTTAGTTTCGTATTTAAAATTGTTTTAGATGTTTCACAAAATGAAATCAAAGACATGACAAAAATAGTATCATTTAAAGCTAATTTATTTGGTTTATTAAAATGTCTAAAATTCGATTTTTCTACCAGAATAAATAATTGGCGCACTTTGATAGCCGATTTAATAATTTTTTATCTAATTGTTAAATAAATGGGCACAAAATTAAAAAGATTTAAAAAATTTATTAAATCAAAATGTTTTTAGAGAATTTATTTATAAATTTTACTAACAAAAAAATAAAGTAAGCTTTTTTGTAATCAATTCTTCAATTTTAATTAAGCATCATGAAAAATGACAGATTATTTATTGATTCAATTTTTAAAAACAATAATAAAGTTTACATTTATAAGTTCTTAAAGAGTTTAGGATTATAATTTTAGACTTTTTTTCCTATCAAGTTTTTAAAAAAATTCTAAATAAATTTTTTTAAGAATTTTATTACCTAAACAATGGATTTGTTATTTTATTTTTAATTTATCATAAATAAAACAGGCTATGAAATTTAAGTAATTTAAATTTACATTCAATATTGACGGAAAAAAATAAAAATAGCCATTATTTCCACACTAATAATTTAGTTTAAAATAATTTTTAATTTTTTTCTTATTTTCTTAGAGTTTTTAATTGTGACAGACTAATACCGTCAAATAGTTTTACAAACATTTTGGTCTATAAGGTTTTGGTAGATTCATAGCAATTAAGGCGATTTTTTAGGGGCCAAATTTGTGTTTTTAGAAATGAGTGAAAAAAAGAAAAATGGGACATAGTTGTGATCCATTTTTGCAAAAAATTTAAATTGTAGACTGATGCGATGGTACAAAAAAGCGGCAAATTTTTAGTTTAATTGTGACAAAAAGCTTAAAAACTAAATAAAAACCATAAACAAATAGCCCAAAATTGTTCGAAATAAATTTTTTTTCGAAAAGTTCAAACCCAGGTCGATTTTCATAGTTATTTAGCTCATTAGCCACAAAAGATGAAAAAGAAAGTGTGGCATTAAAATCATGCTATTTTCATTATTATGGAAATTAAAATCTAAAGAGTAACAACAGAAAAATTAGATACCATCTCCTTCTTCTTTTTATTTTTGCATAACTATGCTACTTACCAGGCAAGACCATTAATTGGCAAAGTATTTTTAATTGAAATTTCATTCTAATAGGATTTATACTTAAATCATGCTGGGCTTGATTTTATTTAAATAAACCGGCTTTGAAAAAATAAATTAAGTCTTCAAAAATTTATTTTGGATGAAAAATTTAATTAAAAAACTTTTAGGCATTTAGAGAAAAACAACAATTTTCGACACCCTTATGCCACTAGTTAGATCAATTTCAGCATTTTTTTAATTTTTTTTATTTTTTTATTTTTTTTATTTTTATTTTTATTTTCTCTCTATCACTAATATATGTCATTATTGCCATCTGTGGAAATTGCATAAAAATTTTCTAAATCTCTCAATTAAATCTGCGTCATATGATGTTATCAAAATGTTTAAAAATTTCAGGCGCCTAGTTTTTTCTATCTGCTTTTTTTTGTTTAAATAAAAATGAATGAGTCAGAAGAGCGTTATCTGCCTCGGACAAGTTCGTCGAATTCAATAGGTCCCGTGCTGGATGCCAGAAGGCTCACTTTGGCACTGATAAGCCAGCATCAGGACTCGTCGAGCAACATGAGTCACACGCAGCCACTATCCGAGCTGGAATGGGACAAAGAATTGGACTTTGTGCGCAAGGCCGAGTCGGACACCCTCTCTGTCTACGACCTCAATGAACGCGTCCAGGAATTGCTGAGACAAAGAATCCTCGACTTCGAAATGCTGAGCATTTCTGAGTCCGTGAAAAATCTAAGTTGTTTTGAAGAGCCCGATAGCGAGCTCGATGACCAAAAGTGTCTCACCATCGAGGACATGTTCAAGATGAAGTTTTTCAGCAACGAGTCCAGCCGCATTTGCAGTCCTCAGCACCAATCTAGACCATTTGTATGCTCGCCAATTACATTCGATGTCCAGTCGAGCATTTCTCTTGTAAATAATTCCAATTTAGACCATTTTTCCAATTCAGTGCCAGACTTGAGCTCGAAAAAAAGCAGCGGACAAATTCAAATGGTGTCCAAACACAAATCCCTGTTGGACTTGTCCAATTTTAAATGTACATATGTAAAGAGATCAGAGTGTTCTAGGTATGGTGGGCCCAGGCTGAGCTATGGTTTGCCGCGCATGTCCCGACTCCAAACAATCAAGTGCTACATAAACCGACTGGGAGAAAAAGTGAGAACAATGATCAAGGAGGCTTTTGGGAATCGGCGCAAGAGTGGTGCCAAAGCCAACGAGTTGTATGCCATCAGAGAAGAAAGCTATGACATAATTGAATTGGACTCGTCAATTTTGAAGCAATAATTTATTGCGACTTGCACTCGCAGCCCGAACAACTTTCGCTAATTTGGTTTCTATGTTTCTCTTAATAAATCATAAATTTTTCTATAAAAAAAATAATTTATATCAAAGACAGATTTATGTGTTTTCTTCTTTTATTTTTTTTTTTCAAGGAAAAAAATGAGTTCTAATGCTGTTGACTGAAATGATGTAAAAATAATTTATGATAGGTTTTATTGCTTTTGGTTCCTTTTTTTCTATTGAAAAAAAAAAGTTCTAATCAAAACATTTGGAAATTTATTTGAGAAAAACTATAAAAATAGAAAGCTATGTTCGAGAGTTTTGTTGAAGAATTTCTTCGAAGTGACACTGCCATCGACTTTGTTCTTGAAAAAAGTCTACTTCTGTACACGTCTTTGCCAGTAAGATTATTTATAAATTTACATATGCTCATTGAATTTATTTTGTATTTCTGAAGTATTCTCCGAACTTATCGAGTTGCTTAAGTGGTTTCTGAGCGAGTTCTCTTGAAAATTGGGATTTATTTGCTGAGTCCGGGTGCCGGGCTCTCAAATAAATTCTCTCTCTCTCTCTTTCACACACACTCACTCAAGTCTATTCAATTAATTTTATCGATTATATAATAAGTTCTAATTTTCTTATAAGTAATTTGATCTAATGATATCAATTAACTGTTTGTGTGTCTTTGAATGCAATTTGAAAATTTTAAATTTTTTTCTTCTCTCTGATTAAAATGATATTTCTGACTAGAAATATCAGTAGTTTTGGTTGTGAAAGAATTTTGTTTCAAAGGTGACTTAGAAAAATAAAAAATTTATTTGTTGGAAAAAAAGTTGCTGGAGTTCTTTTGGAAGTGGAACCAGCGCGCGGCGCAGTCTACACATCCAACGTAGGGGATAAATAAATCATCAAGCAACTAAGAAGCTGGATTTAGGCAATAAATCAGAATGAAAATGGCTGTAATTAAGAGCTTTTTACTTTCACTAAGCTTTCCTCAATTAATTTTTTTTTAATTAATTCAATTTAATGTCAACTTAATGATTTATCTAAAAAAAATTTAAATCAGGTAGAAAAATCGATTTGTGTGAATCCGACCATCTACAGTCGGTAAGCCGATTGATTAATAAATACTTAATTATTTTTTTTGTCTAAATTAAAAATTATTGAAAAATATCTTCTTACCAAAATTTATTTATATGGCATTTTTAATTTTTTGGTTGTGCAATTTACATCGATGCCATAACGAATACCTTTTACAGATCTAAATGCGCAATTGCACATTTAGATCGATTCAAACGAATAAATTGATGGAATTTTCTAATTCAAACTTGTTCTTCTTCCCCTCAGACATAATTTGCATTCTTAGCATAATGTAATCTCAAAAAATCTAACCTATGCTGAGAGAATATTCGTTTTAAAATCGCAAATATTTGCCGATTTTAGAGAAAAAAACAATTAACTTTTTTTTAAATATTTTTTAGAATGAACCAGAGCCAATTCTTAAACAAATAACAGAAAAGAGTATGCAACTTATCAAATCAGGAAACATGAAGTAAGTTTTTTGGCTACCGAATGTCTCCCACTATGTGTTGTCACTTAAGTATTCAATATCAAAATACTTGAACATCCAACTCGGATTTCTTTATTCTTTATTAAAAAAATATATTAAAATCTGAGTTTTTTTTTGATTTTTTTTCCTAAAAATAAAAATGAAACAAAGACCAAACCAATGTTGGCTTTGTAAAAAAGGAACACCTAGGTAAGAATTAATAATCCTGTTGAGCAAGACTTTCTTCATACCAGGCGACACATTTTAATTTAAAATTTAAATTAGATGGAGCAGGCAAGCTTAGCAAAAAAATCCCATTTAGTTAAAATTGATGCACTGATGAATAAGGACCATTTGGGCGGAGTGTCGGACGCGAGCTCTGACGAGCATGGTGACTCGATTGGCAAACTCGAGGCGTCCATCAGCATCAAAAATGGCTCAAAAACAGGCAAAAAAGACTCAATGAACGAGCATTTTCAGCATCGCATGTTCTCCAGAATGGTTAATGATTCAAACAAGCAGAAAAAAGAAAAATACAAGAGCTACCATGCTAGACTGCTGGAAAAATATTTGGAATCAGGAAGAAGCAGAGGTAAGATGAGCAAAATGGTTGAGTACGATGCTTACAACAGTGATGAGGACAGCAGTGATTGTTCGGACACTTTCGAGCAAGGTTTGTTCTTCCGGTACGGTCTCGCGTCCCATTTTGTCGACGGCACTGTCAAACTGCCCAAATGGTCAAATAAAAAAGCTAGGTAAATGCGTGCAGTGGTTTGACCTTGTGCATGGACACCCATCAGCCTGCTTGATTAAAATATTGATTAAGATAAATTACAAGTGCCTTGGGAAAATAATTAATTGAATCGGTAGAAATTTTAGCTTAGAATAGACGAAGTCGGCTAAAAAAAGCTGACTGGGGTAGAATTGGGAAGGCTTCTTGAGTGCCACCAAAAAATAAATTAAGAGTTTTTAAAATTTAATTTTAATTAGAAAAAGAGAAAGATCAAGATTGGCAAGCATTGATCTTGACCATAATGCCATTGTGGAATATAAATTTATGCAAAGACATAAAAAAGACATTAAAAACCGACTGAGCCATTTTAAAAACCAAAAATTTCCCAATATTTCCCATAAAACGGACAGTGGCTACATAGGCGACTATTATAAGTATTATTTTACATACAAAAAAAGCCTTGGCGATTCGCCACTAGTCCAAAGGTTTGAAGTGTTGAATTTTTTAGGCTACTAACTTTTAATTTGAACAGCTCGATTAATTTTTTAACTTTTGCATGTTTTTAATTAGGGTCTAAATTAAAATTAATTTTTTTTTACAAGTGATCGAAATGCGTTTTACGCAATCGATGCTATGCCTGACTTTCCACAGCGGCGAAAGTCAATTCCGCTGGTAACTGATTTGGCAATGGCACTGGCGGCCAACAAGCGAAGTACCGGAGTACCTGCTGCGCGGACCACTCTAAACGATGAAGAATTGGTACTTTTTTTTTGCTAATTATTATTTTATATTTAATAAATAAATTTTATTTTTTTAATATTTATTAATAGAAAATGCACGTGTATAAAAAAACTCTCCAAGCATTAATTTATCCAATTTCTTTGACTACACCTCACGATTTTGAAATTTGTAATTTTACCCATCCGACTTATTGTTACGAGTGCCAGGGCCTGCTATGGGGTCTGGCGCGACAAGGTCTGAAGTGCCGCGAGTGTGGAGTAAAATGCCACGAGAAATGCAAAGATTTGCTAAATGCCGACTGTTTGCAGCGTCGTGCCCAAAAAAGCTCCAAACATGGCGCTGAAGACAAGACCAAAAGTTTAATGGAAGCAATGAAAGAAAAAATGAGACTTAGGGAAAAAAATAAGCCCGAAGTTTTTAATTTGATTAGGGATGTATTGACAGTTGACCCCAAGTCGCACATTGGACACATGAAGGCAGTCAAACAAAGTGTTCTAGACGGCACATCGAAATGGTCAGCTAAATTGACCATCACTGTAAAATGTGCTCAGGGTCTAATTGCCAAAGACAAGTCTGGAACCAGTGATCCGTATGTGACTGTCCAAGTTGGTCGAGTGAAAAAACGAACCAAAACTGTTTATTCAAATCTTAATCCGGTTTGGGATGAGAAGTTTTTTTTGTAAGTATTAAACTCTTTTGTTTTAATATTAAATTCTTTAATTTATTGAAGAATTTTTTTTTTGATTATAAAAATTTTAAATTAATTAAATGAGATATCATTTTTGCAATAAGAAAATTTCTTAAGACATTAACTAGATCTCATTTGTCTAAAAAAAGATAAGGTTTACGCATTTCTAATGAATCGTAAATAAATATGTTTTCATAAAAGAAAAAGTTTATTCATTTTAAAATTTATTATATTTAATAAATTGAATTAATAAGTTATCATTAATATTAAAATAATTTTGAAACTATTCAATTATTAAATGGTTCATTTTTCGATTATTGAACCTTTCTTGGCAACAATTAAGCTATTCAAATATTCTAAGTGGTTCGATTAAAATAGCAAAGATCCAACTCAAAGTTTTGAATATTTTAATATTCATGAATAATTAGAAAAGGAAATTCAAAAAATTTTATTTCGATCAAAAAAAGTTTTGACTTAATTGATTTGAAAATTTTTGTCAGTTTTTCTTGAATGACGCAGAGCTGTCTCAAAATCGAGAATATAATTTATATAATATTTCATTTTTTTATAAAGAGAAAAATTTTAAATAGAAAAAAAAGGCACGTTTAAGGCATTGTGAATTTTGGAACAGAGAAAATAAAATCAAAAATTAAACAAAAAAAACATGAATTCATAAAAAAATTAATTTGATAAGTTTCAAATTTTACTTTTCACATAATTTAAAAAAAATATGGAAATTGAACTTGATAAACTTATTTTCCCTGTTTAACTTGGTTAAAAATTGAGTTTTAGTTTTATTAAAATTTATAATCCTCATTTTTTAATTAATAAAATCAAAAACAACTAAAATAAATTTTTAATTAAATTCAAATAATCTAAATCCATTAGATCAGGCATTTTTAAATCGTATTATAAAAATTTCTTAAATAAAAGGGAAACATAAATCATTAAAAAAATTTAATGTTTTAATTCTATTAAATTAAATAAAAATTGTCTTTTAGTTGAGTAATTGAGCTTTGAACTTAGGTTAATTTTTTAGTAATTGGTGAATTTTTTATTGAATTTCATTTAAATAAAATTTAAGAATTAAACTCAAATCTTAATTTCTATCTTAAACAATTTTTTTTTGGATCTAAAAATTAGGAAAAAAAATATTTTTAAAATTGCAAAATTTAAAAATAATCAAAATTAGCCACTCTAGATATTAAAACAAAATCTTCTAACTCGTCTTGATTTCCTTCTGGATTGACTCGGTTATTCGATTTAAGAAATTTATCTAAAAATAACGAGAAAAAAAATAAAAGAGAGAAGAAAAATGAAAAAACTTGAATAATAATTATCGAAATTAAAAGAAAATTAAAAATATTAACGTTTAAAATTTAAATTATTAGAAAATGCTCTTCTTTTGTCTTAAACTTTATTATTTTATTCTTATTTAAATTTTTTTTTTTTTACATCGTCTTTAAGGCGTCCATTGAATAAATAAAAAAAAAACTAAAAATCATCCTTATATAATGCGTTGTAAAAATTACGTCTACTCTTAAATTTTTATTTCTCTATTTTTTTAGATAAAATAAAAAATTAACAAAACAATATTTAATTTTTATGCTTCATTTTTAAATTGTATATCTTAAATGTCTTGTTCCAAAAACGCATAACACTTAATCAGTTAAAAAATACTTTTTAATCAATACAAAAAATTTTGAAAAATTATTTTAATTTATTTTCAAATTTCAATGAATTTAATAATGAAAAGAGGATTTCAAGTGTTTTTTATCACTTCTTCTTAAAGGTGAATCACATTTTTATGTATATTAATCTTTTTTATTTGGTTTTAATTCCTCATTCCAAAATTTTTAATTTCCAAAAAGGCTGGAGAAAAAACAAATTTTTTTTATTTTTTTTTTTACATTTTTTTTTTGGCGTTTATTTAAAAAATATTTATCAACGACAAAAATTTTATTTTTTTTGTTGCCATTTTCTGCTACTTTTTAATTTTCAAAGGAAAAGTTGTATAATTTTATGATTTTTGCACAAATATAGCTTTGACATTTTATCATTATATTTAAATTGATCTCGTTTGGGCCATAGAAAAATTATCGATAAAAATAAAATAAAAATTAGAGTTAAATTTTGAAATAGGAAAGTATTGCCATAGGTGATTTTTTTGAAAAAGACAATTAAATTAATTGAATAGACCAAAGTAATTAGACTAATAGATTTTTCAAAATATTTTGGCAAAATAATTTAATTTCAATTAATATTTTTTTATTAATCAAATTTATTTGTGAAAAAAATTAAAACAATTTAAATTTAAGTGAGTGTCATAATTCGTGTGACCGAATAAAAGTGAGAGTATGGGACGAAGACGATGACATAAGAGCTAAATTAATGCAAAAACTGACTCGGGAATCGGACGACTTTTTAGGCCAGACCATAATTGAAGTAAGAACTTTGAGCGGAGAAATGGATGTTTGGTACAATCTGGAAAAACGAACTGATAAATCGGCCGTATCCGGGGCGATACGCTTGCACATAAATGTAGAAATCAAAGGTGAGGAAAAGGTGGCACCTTACCATGTACAATACACTAGTCTTCACGAGGTAAACAAAATTTTTTTCTAAAAAATAAATGTATTCAAAAATAAAAATTATTTTTTCTTTATTTTTATTAAAAAGAATATCTTCCATTTTACATGCGAAAAAAACAATGGTCAAGTTAAAATACCGGACGCCAAAGGCGACGACACTTGGAAGGTGTACTTTGACGATCCAGCCCAGGAAATAGTTGACGAATTTGCCATCCGCTATGGCATCGAGTCCATATACCAAGCAATGACTCATTTTTCCTGCCTTTCCACCAAGTACATATGTCCGGGGGTGCCTGCCGTCATGAGCACTCTATTGGCCAACATAAACGCCTACTACGCGCACACCACAGCCACAAATGCCGTGTCGGCGTCGGACCGCTTTGCGGCCTCAAATTTTGGCAAAGAAAAATTTGTCAAGCTTCTGAACCAACTGGAGAACTCGTTGCGCATCGATTTATCAATGTACCGCAACAACTTTCCCAGCTCGAGCAGCGAGCGTCTCCAAGACCTCAAATCAACTGTCGACCTGCTCACTAGTATCACATTTTTCCGCATGAAGGTCCAAGAGTTGACCAGTCCGCCCAGAGCTAGCAGCACGGTGACAAAATGCGTCATATCGTGTCTCGAGGCCACCTACCGCTTTTTGTTCGAAAATTGCTACGAACTGTATCAGAGAAACTTTGGCAGCACGGACCCGAGCGTAGCGGGCATATCGTCAGCTCAGCCGATACCAGACGAGGCCGACGAGCCCAAGGCGAGCGTGGACCCGGACGAGTTCGGTCCGTCGTGCACCAAAAACCTGGACTTCTGGTCCTACTTGATAAACTTGATTTTTTCTGTCATCGAAGAAGACAAGGCCACTTACACTCTTGTGCTCAATCAATTTCCCAACGAGCTAAATGTTGGCAACCTAAGCGCTCAGACAATGTGGAGCGAATTTTGCAAGGACCTGCAAATAGCCCTGCAGGAGCACGAGAAAATTCCCATCCAGCACAGAGTGGTCAAGAGTCCGCTCTACATGAATCTGCAATTTAGAGTAAAGCTATTCTACAATCAGTACATTAAAGCAATACAAAAAGACTACATACCCGACTACTATGTGTGGTTCGAGCCTTTTGTAATGAACTGGCTCAATGACAACGATGACATTTCCATGGAGTACTTGCACAACGCCTACGACAAAGACAAACAAAGCAGCTTTCAGCAAACGTCCGAGCATTGTTTGTTCTCGTCGTCGGTGGTGGACGTGTTCACACAAATCAACCAGTGCTATGATGTGATCAAAAAGTTGGAATGCCAAGACCAGGAGGTGCAGAACAGTTACTTGCGTCGCTTCGCGTTCAGCATTACCAAAATACTGCTTGGTTTTGCGAACGTGGTTCGGCGCGAGTTCGCTTTGTTCACCAGCCAAGAGCAAATAGCGTGCACCCTCATCAACAACATACAACAGCTGAGAGTTCAGTTGGAAAAGTCCTACGAGTCGATGGGTGGCCAAAATCTGGACAAAGAAGCCTCGGACATACTGAACGACTTGCAGTCACAATTGTCCAAAGTGTTGGACGAGCTGAGCGCCATGTACTCGAAGAGCCTTCAGCTCACAATTCAAAAGTGCTGCGAGGAAGTGTCCAAACAATTGCAGAATGTCAAGGGCAGTCAGACAAGTGGTCAGGGCAACAATTCAAACCAGAAGCAAATTCAAATCGAGGCCGACATGGTCATAATGCCGCTGATCGACTTTTTGCACAATATCCTCAGCCAATTTGCCAAGTTGTGCGACAAAACAGTGCTGAAGCGACTGCTCAAAGAATTGTGGAAGTCTGTGATAAACACTTTGGAAAGAGTGGTCATTTTGCCACCCATTTCCGACAAGAGCTATTTGTCGCTGTCGGCAAACACGAAAATTGAGGACGCGTACAAATTCTTGCTGAGCGGCGACTCGGGACGCGCTGGCGAGCGCAATCTTTCGCCCAGGCAGTGTCTTGTGATGGAAAGTTGTCTGGATCAGATAAAGAGCTTTTTTCACGCCAATGGCGACGGTCTCAAAAAAGCATTTATTGAGAAAAGCTCCGAATTGTCCAGTTTGCAGTACGCCTTGTCGCTCTACACCCAGACCACCGATTCACTAATCAAAACATTTGTTCGCACCCAGAACAGCCAGGACTATCCGGCAATAGAGGAAAAGTTCGGCGAGGTCTCTATTCAAATAGATGTATTCACACATCCGGTCACTGGCGAGCACAAAGTCACTGTTAAGGTGGTCGCTGCCAATGCGCTCAAGTGGCGCACCAAGAGCATGTTCCAGCCGTTTGTTGAGTGCACCATTTGCGGACCGCATCTCAGTGACAAGAAAAGACAAAATAAAACCAAGTCAAAGACCAACAATTGGTCACCTAAGTACAATGAAACGTTTCATTTTGCCATTGGCAATGAGGAAACCGCCAATATGTACGAATTGCACATTTGTGTCAAAGACTACTGCTTTGCCAGAGAGGACAGAGTGATTGGCATCAATGTGATAAAGCTGGGAAATGTGGTCGAGCATGGCTCGTATGCTTGTTGGCTGCCGCTTGGCTCAAGAATTCAAATGGACGAGACTGGATGGACTATTTTAAGAATTTTGTCACATCGGACAAATGATGAGCTCGCCAAAGAGTTTGTACAACTCAAGTCCGGACAAAGACACAAAGAGGAAATTTAAATTTTAGTACGGTGCTATTTTATTCGAAATGTATAAAAACATGGTAAATTTTCAAATGACAATTTTTCTTCTTTTTTTTTTTTTTGTTGCTGGAATTTTTTTTCCACCATTCTTATTGTTTTTTCTTTAATAAAATAAATGATTTATTTTTTAAAGTTTTTATGTCAATTTTTTATTTTAGAATTTTGTAAAAATTTTAGTGTTTAGTGGACCCTGAATGGATCTAGTTAGATCCGAAAAAGAATAGTTTATATTATTTATTTTTTGATGATTTGAAATGTAAAAATATATGAATTCTCTTTGAGATATTTTGTTAAATAAAATTAAATAAAATTTTTATTTAATTCAATAATTATTTTTATTGTAATATAATTTTTTTCCCACTAAATATTGATATTTATTTAGAATTAAAATGGTATGATGAAATATTGTACGATTTTTGTTTCTGTTAACAAGGTTAAAAAAAACCAAAGCTCTTTTTAAAGAGCTTTATAAGTCCTACTTCAAATTAATTCAAATGAATATATAATTTCTCTTCTTTCATCTAGAACAAAGTCTAAACATATTCATAAAAACTAGATATTCATTATTAAGTCTTTTTCAAAGGATATTACACTTAATTGAAAAATGTACTATTTTGGAGCTGAAATGCTACGAAATGCACTTAGCAGCATTTTTATGAGATTTTTTCAATAAGTTTTCTATTTGACTTTCTAAAAGTTAGTTTTTTGCCTATTTATTTTTTACACTCTTGTCAGTAGGAGAGAATATTTAATGATAGTAAATTTTCGCTTTCTAAAGTGGAAATTTTTAATTTAATTTACCTCAAAAAATATTGATATTTTTGTTATGAAAAATACTATTTAAAATTCTTATTTTGTTAACATTCTTTTAATGATAATTCATTTTTTGCTGCACTTAAATTAAAATTCATATAATACCTTTATCTTATCCTTCAATTAACTTTTTTAATTTCGAACATCCTAACAAAGAATTTTTAAACCATAAATAGAAAAAAAATTCACCAAAATATATTTATTTAACCACTTTTTATTTTTATTTAACAAAAATTTTATTTATTCATTACAAATATCACAGAAATTAAAAAAAAAATTTTAAATGCATTGTATCATAGTGGGAAGTATACAAAGTCATAGTCTTTTTTTTTTGATGCATTTAAATTCTTTAAATATTAGACTAGCAGTTCAAATAATTAAATTTATTTTTCACCTAATTTTTTTAGTTAAATGCATTAATTTTTAATTTCTGACAATAATTTAATAAAAAAAAAAAAAACTTTCGTTCAACGTCATTGAATTAGTTTTTTGTATAAAAGAAAATAAAATTAAAATTCCACATTTTTTCAAATAATTTTTATCAAAGAAACATGTTTAATAATTATTCAAATCAATATAATTTCTATTGAAAACAATTTTGCTAAGATAACCCAACAGTCTTTTGGGTCATTGCATCACAATTAGCTTTTTTTTTTAATAAGTGAAGATAGCTTTAATTAGATTTGTAATAAATAATTTTCAATAATTTGTGTATGTTGGAAGAGAAGAAATGTCAAAGTAAAAACGCTTTTTTGATAGAAAAAAATCTTAATCTTATTTTAACAATTTTTTTTTTAAATTTGATGTTTTAATTTAATTTATTTTTTTCTAAATAACATCAAAATTAAATTGAGTATTTCGGATTTTTTTATATTTACAGTATTGTCGTGATCTTTGTAATTTTTTTCACTTAAATTTACAAAAAATAACTTGAATTTAAATTAAATTTTACTTATTCGTTAATGAATTTTCCGTATATTTGTGTAATTTATGGTAATTTTTTATTAAAAAATGAAAAAAAAATTGAACAAAAAAAAATATTGTTGTAATTTTATTTTAAAAAAATTCCTTGACAATTCGTTTAAGCTTTTAAATTTTTCAAAAGCACAAGTAAACAAGAATTCATAAAAGAAAAATTCCAATTACTTTTTGGACTAGAATTTAATGTTTCGTTATTAGCA
The DNA here is from genome assembly GCA_019054805.1 of Brachionus manjavacas. Lineage (NCBI taxonomy): Eukaryota > Metazoa > Rotifera > Eurotatoria > Ploima > Brachionidae > Brachionus > Brachionus manjavacas. The sequence goes on along the minus strand of JAHQIY010000015.1, from coordinate 1,679,268 downwards.
AAGTTCGCTTAATATGGACCAAGGATATCTACAATTTTGTCAGTAGTAGAAACTAGATCATTAATTTGATAATAACCAAAAGATTTTTAAAATACTAAATATTTAATTATTAATACGACCTTTGTGGATGACGTATGACTTTTTTGAAGCTTCTTTAATAATTCGCTTTTATTTTTAATAATTAAATCTCATCTAGTGTTAATATTTAAACCAAGATCCTTTGAGGTTGTAGCTCCAGCGAAAGCTTTTTTATAATTTTCAATCTTCTAGGCATAATGTCATAAGAAGTGTGTTTGGAGAAACTAAAACATTTTCTTCATCCAAGTCTTGATCTTACCAGAAAAACTAAAAGACTTTCTTTTAGACTAAGTAAGTGCTTGATATCGATAGAAAAGATCGTAATTTTTAAAATCGATAATTTGTATAGAATTTTACTCTTTTAAAATATTTAAAGTTCATTTAAATTAATTTGACCAAATAATATTCTTTTTAAATATGAATAATAATTTGTCGTTTCCACATTCTTACAGTCTAATAAAATAAAATTTTTATTTATTTAATTTTTCTTTCTAAATATGCTGTTAAAAAAAGCATTAGCATTTAAAAATGAACTTAAAAAAAAAAATTTCTATTAAAAAATCTCTTATAAATTGTCTCAAAATAACTAAAATTACATATTTTGAAATATTTTTCGAAGTTTGAAAAAATTATTGTCAAAAATAGAGTAAACTGAAGCTTAAATGGAACTAGAAATGCAATTTTTGAAAATGTGACCATCAAGTAGTTTTCAGAGGAACCAGTGCAATTTTATAATTAACCAAGTATTTTTAAAATTTTTTGAACGAAAGTAAAAAATATTTGATCTAGTAATAATTTCATATTTTCAAATTTTCTTGAATAGCAGATAGAACATAGCTAATATAATCTTGAAGAGTTTGGTTTAGTTCCAAAATGAAAAACAGTTCAGAACTATTTTGGTACTTTGTTGGCAGTCTTCTTCGGTTACTTATAGCTTCATTATAAAGAGGCAAAGACAATGAAAATATTAAAATCCTATCTGTCCTTTTTGTACTTTATCGTAATTTAAATTTATTAGGCGTTTTTTTTGTACTTTCTGTACGTTTTGTACTTTTTCAGAATATTATTTTGTTTGGCTCTGTTCCTCTTTCTTTTTTTTTGTACTTTTTGTACTTAATGGAAATTAAAAAAAAGATTTTAATTAATAAATATTTTAAAAATAATTTTCAAATTTTAACTTTTATTTTTCTCACCTCCAGTATACTCGATGGGCCGTATCCCTAAACCAGGGCTCGGCCCCGGACCCCGTTTAATTTTTAATTCTAGTTTTTAATAATGATTAAAATTACCATTAAGTACAAAAATTACAAAAAAGAAAAAATAGGAATAGGGCCAAATAAAATAATATTCTGATAAAGTACAAAAAGAAAAGGGCCTAATAAATTTAAATAATGATTAAGTACAAAAAGGAAAATGGTTTCTTAAAAGTTTAGTCTCGTTGTCTATCCATGTTTAAAAATGGCCCTAAACGAATTATCTATAAGAAGTAGTAGGAGTAGTAGTAGTTCTTGCTAAGACACCTAGTATGTAGAGTGTCTGAGCCCATCACCGACGATTGGCCGTGTAGATCTTTAGCAGCCGATTCCATTGAACTTGTCTAAAGCAATTTTAAAATTAGCGGTTGACTTAGATTTCACCACATTTTCTGGCAACTTATTCCAATGTGGAACTACTCTGTTTGAGAAAAATACATGTCTGGCGCTTACTGCAGCTGCAAAATCGTTTCTAATTTGAGCTGGGAAACTTTCTCTCTCTGGACTCTGATGATATTTCCTCTGAACACCCCGGTAGGACCCTTGTTTTCTGATCTATTCACCAGATTCTTGACCAGGCCTACCTTTTCTATTCCATTCACTAATTTCTACATTTCAATCAAGTCCCCTCTAACTCTTCTTTCACTCAGCCTTGTCAGTCCTAATTTCGCCAATCTCATTTCATACGACATGTTTCTTAGAGACAAAGGTATTTATGCTGCCATCTCTTGCACCTTTTCTAACGCATTCACATCCCTTTTCATACTTGGATTCCAAACTTGCACTGCGTAATCTAGATGAGGTCTTACCATGGATAAGTACATTCTTACCCACAGTCTTTCCTCTCTACTTGTAAACGTCCTCGAACCACCTTACCATTTTCTCACCTAACCCATAACCACGTAATTTATAAAGAAGTCATTGATGCGGTACGGTATCAAAAGCCTTTAAGAATGATTCAATTTTTTCTTGTCTATCGATTGATTTATAGATCATTTGGAATTCATTAGAAATAAAAAAATGTTTTAATAATTACAATTCAATAAAAAATAGTAAAATTAATTTTCGATTTAAAACAAAAAGGATTGTTTAATAATTTTTCAAAAATCCTTTTTTTTTTTAAATTTTACCATTTTTTATCTAAATTTTCTAAAAAATTTTATATGCTTTTCAAAGTATAAAATACATTTAATTTTTGATAAAAAAAAAATATTTTGTTGCTTTATCTCAACATTTTTTTAGATTAAAATATCTTTCTTCTTCCAAGACTTAGACGAAAATTAAAATCAATTTCGCCTACAAATTATTAGTCATCAAAAAAAGTTGCTTATTTGAAGTTAACTAAGTTCAATTTTTTTTGGATTATTTAAAATCCAACTTGACAAAAAATGAACTTGTATTATCATAAAAAATGTTGTTTTAAAATTTATTTATTTTTTTGGACCGGATTGATTGTTTGGATGGAAATTATTTAGAAAAAAAAATTATGATTAAAAATAAATAATGTAAGAAAAATGCATAAAAAATTTATTTCATTAGGGCGTCTGTGAGCTAGAAAAAGTTGTACGTCATTTTTGCATGTCTCTAGTATTTTCCTTTGTGCTGCACAACTCATTCTCACAAACATCTCAAAATTATGTAACTTTTAGAACTTCGGAAAAAATGATCATTTTGTTTTAAACTATTTGCAACCAATTTGAATGACCCGAACAGAAACAAAAAGCCATGAACCAAAATTACGACTCGGAGCAAAACTTTTTGCTCAACTTTCCAAATTTGAACACCGCGTCACCCATGGACGACTTTGGTCACCAACAAAATTTGGCTTTTTTGGCCCAGGACCTGCTCAACGAAGCGCAAAAGTTTGAGCCCAAGCAAGAAGCAGTGGATAGCGACTCGGACGAGTCAGTGACTGACCATGAGCCCAAAGCGAACAGCTCCAACGGAACAAAAAGGCGAGTACAGCAAAACAACGGCGAGTCCAAGAAACACAAGAACCAGTACCAGAGAAAAAACATCAAGTATTTTTTTTTCTTTTTTTTCATTTTTTACTCAATTTTTGAACTAATAAAAAAATAAAAAAAATTTTTATTATCAATTTTATTATAAATAAAAAATAATTTTAGAAAAATAATCGGAGAGAACAGACTGAATGAGTCGACCCTCAAGGCGCTTCAAGACGAACAAGAGCGCCAAATGCGTCTCAACATCGACTCATACAAGAATGCCCAAGTGAGCCAGCAAGACCTATTGAACAAGTCGTCCTCGTCGTCTTCGAACCAGTCAGTGCTGATTCTGGACAGCGAGACTGGCGAAACAGGCCCAATCGGCAGCATAAACGAGCACTTGGCAAAAAAACTCGACTCAATCAGCCGTCTGAACAAGGACTTTATGGCACAGGAAAAAAAGGTCGAGTACGAAGACTTGACTTTGTCTGATTGTGAAGAGAACAAGCACACACTGGACGAGGACGACGACTGCCTAATATTGTCCGAAAGCGAGCATCAACAGGAAGAGGCATGCAAAAAGAAGGCAATTAGAGGAATACACATGAGCGATGATCTAAATCAACCGGACCAAAACGGCCAAGTGCTGGTCAACGTGAACCATCCAGCAGAGGATCCGGACATTTACTTGATTCCGTTTTTGGCCAAAAGCATAAAGCCACACCAGATCGGCGGAGTCCGCTTCATCTACGACAACATTGTGGAGTCGCTGAGGCGCGTCCAAGACAAACAATCCGGCTTCGGGTGCATCCTGGCGCACGCGATGGGTCTTGGCAAAACTTTTCAGATAATTACTTTCATTGAAGTTTTTCTGCGGTGTCGCGGCACCAAACGAGTGCTGTGCATTGTGCCAATTAACACAATACAAAACTGGATGAACGAGTTTAACAACTGGTTGCCCGAAGATGGCCAACAAAGACTGGACAACGACACCATAATAAACTACAAGCGTCCGTTCAAAGTCTACCTGATAAATGACACTGCCAAAACGCTCAGACAGCGCACTGATATCATTCTCAACTGGAAGAACAATGGCGGAGTTTTGTTGATTGGTTACGAAATGTTTCGAACCTTGGTGTCGCCCAAAAACAATTTGACCAAGAAAAATTCGGCCAAAAAATTGAGCTCCAATGGCTCAAATCAAAATTTGGCCAAGTACATCAAGCAAAAAGATGTTGACTTGATTGATTTGGAGAACGAGGAAATTCAGGCAAACAAAGCAAATAGTAAGTGAAAATTTTTTTTTTATTTTTTATTTTTTATTTTGGGTTTAAAATTTAGTTTTTAATTTATTGGCAAAATTTACTTGGCATTGTGAATCTATGAACTAAAATTTAGAAAGCAATCTTTTTTTGTTGGGAAAATTTTTTAGCTCTAGTCGCCATCAATTTTGAAATATTGAGACAAAAAATATTGAGTTTTTTAATTTTTATTTGGCAAAAAGTGTTTAAAATAAAAAATTTCTAGATTAAAAAAATAGTTACCAACACATAAACAAAAAAACTTAAAGTTGAGTATAAAATTTTAATTAAAAAAAGGTCAATTGAAGATGTTTTTTGTACCTGAATATCTGGGAAAAAGTTGAACAGGAAAGAATAAATTGGGAAAATGGTCATATTTGAGGAAAAGTGAGATAATTAAGGCTTGGTTTGATATTATGGGGGAAGTTTATCTGGTTTATTAAGGATATCTGAGAAGAGAAACTCACATTTCTGCTAGTACTTAATCTTATTTATTTATTTAAAAAATTTAAAGCCTCATAGGCAAATTGAAAAAGAAACACAAAAATACAAATTACAATTAAAAAAAAAATAAAATTATTTATGAAAATCGCATTAATTTTCATAAATATTAATTAATCTATTTAAAATTAAAATTTTAAAGTCTAGATTACATAAAAGAGAGGTAAAAAAAGAAAAAAATCTAAATACTTAAGAAATTGCAGGCTTAAGTAAAAGATTCAAGTAGTCAAATAAAAGTAAAAAGTTAATTCTAGCTTTTGATCAAATTTTGATATAAATTTTTTTTAAATATTAAATGAATTTTTCAAATGCTATACAAGTAGGACATATTTTAAAAAATTTAGACTCTGTGAAGTTCATTTCTATTCAATAAATAAAAAATAAATTTAACACCTAGATAAAATTATTAACTATAGAATTAATAGACACATTCATAGAGGAAAAAATTTTATCTAATAAAGTTAATCCTATGCTTATTTCAAAATATAGCACAATAATTAGATTTTTGGATTTTTGAAGTTCATTTCTATTCACTTATTTCAGTTCATTCAAATTCTGATAACTTTTGAACAGGAAGTGATAAAATTATTCTGCAAAAGGTTAAATTTTTTAGAATTTCGTTACATCTAAAAATAATGGTCTGCAATAATTCTGTAACTATGAAAAATTTTGCACACCACTAAAAAAGATGCCCGATCAACTCTGCATTGTTTTTGAAGATTCATTTATTTAGGTGTAACAAAATTGTTACAATTTGTGACATTTTATCAGGTAGACTTTGAACGGACGCTTGTAGTTTATTATGGTGTCGTTGACCAGTCTTTGTTGGCCATCTTCCGGCAACCAGTTGTTAAACTCGTTCATCCAGTTTTGTATTGTAGTTAACAATTTTAACTAGGTATTAAATTTATTGTCTAGTAAATAATTGTTTTATTTAGTACATTTAATACATTTTATCTGCTAAATTCATCTTTATAATATACATTAAAGTCGAATAGATTTTAAAGGACTTTTAAAGAAATTTTGGAGAAATTTGTAGATTTTTTTTTAGAGATTATCGTACATTTTTCTCTAAAATATTTTTTAAATTTTCTTTTATTTTTCTCTAAAAAGTATTCAAATTTTTTTTAAAAAGTCTTTAAATTAATATTTTTAATATAAAGAAAATGCTTTATAAGCAATTTAAGAATAAAAAGTTGAAATCAAAATAAGATAAGAAACTAGCTGATTACTTAAAAATTGAAAGCTGATGACAATCATTTTTTATATTACCGGAAATTGATTACCAACAATTTGGTTCTGGTTTAGGTTAAATTAATAGTTTTGATGTCAAAACGGTTAATTAATATTGTTTTCGATAAAAATATCTAAAACTCAACAAATGAACAAAAAGTTAAACATTATCAAAAAAACATCACATTAATATTTTTCTATAGCCTAGATTTTGGTCTTGCATGAAAGCTGATAAATTTTTGAACAAGAAGGATAAGTGGCAGAGCTTTTCTTTTGGAGATAAGTATGAGTCCGTGGTTTAGTAAAAATCCTGGGTACCTCTTCCTTGATTTTGCTAAATGGAAGGATTTATTTTTATTTTTAAATTTTTTGACAGACCAATAATCATTAAAAAATGAATTTACAATTCAAAAAAAGTAAAAAAGAAAATTCTAAATCACAACGAGGTGAATTTTTTAATTTTTAAATTTTCATCTAAATTAAGATAATGTAAGACAGAAAATAGCTAGAATAATTTCCAAAAAAATGAGCATCCCAAGGCCCAAATTAAACAAATATTACCTTTTTGTGACTTAAAATTGTCGTCTTTTTTACTTTTTTTGAACTGGAAAGTTATTTTTTAACAATTAATGGCTTGGTCTGTTTTCAAGACTTTTAAATATAATAATAAGTCTCCTATTTTACAATATTCTACGATTTTTGATTGAAAAAACAGTAAATTTTAAAGATAAATAAAATTTTCTAATTTCTGGTTTAATTTTGAATATTTTGGTAAAAATTTGAAAAGTCTAGCTTGAAAAATGACCAATATTTGAGGCAATCAAAAGATTTTCAATTTCATAAAAAATAGGACATTCTTTATTTCTTGTTTAGTAATGAAGTGGCAAAATAGTTTATTCATCACCAAAGTTTAGAATAAAATTAAAATGACTTTTTTATATTTTAATATTTGATGTTTTTAGTTTCAAGTTTTTTGATTTAAGAATTAGCATAAATTTCCTTAATTAGCAAACAAGATTGATTTCCTAATTGTTTTTTTAAAAATAATTTTATTAATTTAATTTTGACAATGAACTCACTGAAATTTATTTTTTTACATCATTAAATCTACATTAAATCTTCTGCTGGAAAATTAAAGCAAATTATATCTTTGACTTTAATTTTCAATTTCAATTGAAACTAAAGACTAAATCTGAGATAAATCGAGACGAAAGAAATTGTCTAAATATAACGAGTCGATGTTTTTAGGCTTTTTTTTCAGTAAATTTTGACATTAATTTATTTATTAATCTGAAAATTTTGAAAATTGCTAAAATAAAAAAAAAATTCAAAATTAAAAAAAGTCTCCGATATAAAATTTTATTCTAAATCTTTTTTAACTTTATACGAGGAAAAAATAAGCAGCTTGAAGAAAAATATTTAATTATTCAAAATATATTATTTTGTTGACTGACTATTATTATATAATTAAACATTAAAATATTAAACCCTTTCCAAAGGCTCATAGCTAAAATAAGCGATCATTATTTTTTTATTTATTTGTACATCTGTACCGATCCAGTCACAAAGAAAACGATGATTAATCGATGAAAATTGATAGATGAATCATTAATGAGTTAGGAACCACTTCATCTAGATTCATCGATGAAAATATGCATAATTCATCGAAAATAATCGATGAAATTTTTTTAATACACCATAATTTATTTAATTATTAAAAGATAATTTTTTTAATTTTCAAATAATTTTTAAGATAATAAGGAGCAAAAATTTAAAAAGTTTTTTTTTTAACTGATTTAAATAATCAAAATCATAATTCAAAATTAATTTAGACTCTTGATTAAAGCGAACATTAATTCACATTTTCCTCAATAGAAATGCTAAAATTTCTGATTCAATAAGTTTCTTATAAAGTTGAAAATTAGTTAATAGCCGTGAAATCGATTAAAAAGAGAAAAAGATGAAAAATTCTTGGTTTTAATCCAAAAACATTTTTCATGCATTAAAAAATGAGATGATTCATAGATGAAACATCAATGAAGTCATCGATTTTAGCTTGACTGGGAAGCTTAAGCTCCTTCAGTTTAAAAAAAAAAAAATAAAATAAAAAATATAATGAAAAATTAAAATAAGGCTAAATAGAATAAAATAAGAATAAAAAATAAGAAAAAAATAAAGTAAAAATAATATAAGTTAAAAAATAGAGAAATATTAAAATTAAAATTAGATAAGTTAAGATAGAGAGTAACAGGATACATTTTTTAAATATCTGATGGTTCAGGAAAAAAGAAGAAATAGTAAGGTAGCAATTACACAATAGAGTCGGGTACTCGATATTTCTTGACTCGAAACCTTGGGTCTAGTGGAAAATGTGAACAATTGTTCACAAAAAAATGTGACTATGAGCATCAAGTCCAAAATGTGAACATTTTGTTCACATAATCTCTGGTCACATATTTGGTGACCAAAATAGATAAATAAAAAAATAAAAAAACTTTTCGAGTCCAGTTTTTATTTTTTGTGAACATTAATTTTAGAATAAAAGTTTAATTTTAAATGCAAATAAAAAAAAAAGATAAATCCCAATTCATATATTTATTATTTTTTATGTTTTTTTGTCATATGCAACTTTACACCCTTGATGTTTTTCATTAATTCTCCACATAAATCACATGCTACAGGATTTGCATGTTCGCTGAGTGCTGTTTTTACTACATTCAAAGTTTCTTGAGAAGTAGTAATTTCAGTCATTGCTTTTTCTTCGCGTTTAGATTTAACACGCTTAAATTCTTATGTATTGTAATTAAATTCTCACTAAAACTCAACTCGGCATCACTATCTTGATTATTTATTGGTGTATCATCGGATTTCGATTTAACTAAAGTTACGGATTCTAAATCAATATTTTCATCCATAATTTTAACTTTTCAACTAAATAATTTTTTTTTGAATTTTGAATAGAATGATGAAATTTAAATTGTAATTTTTAGCTTAATCATAGTGTAAAGGAATAAGAGTTAAAATAGGATTATAAAATAGTGTTTTTAAAATTATTTTATTTTTTATTTTTTATGTCTAAAATTTGGTGAACATTTTTTTTGTGACCAGCTTTTGGTCACCAAATATGTGACCAGAGATTATGTGAACAAAATGTTCACATTTTGGACTTGATGCTCATGGTCACATTTTTTTGTGAACAATTGCTCACATTTTCCACTAGACCCGAAACCTTTGTTAAATCATTTATTTTTTTCCTTAAAAATTTTACTTCCTAAATACTTAAATAAATTAATTCAATTTCTCACCTTAATTCTTAAAAATTGCAAAAAAATGGCACTGTGAAAATTTTCGGCTCTTTTTGGTTGTTTAAAAAAAAAAAGATTTTTTTTGATTTTTATTTTTGAACCATTGATTAAAAAATTAAAAAATTAAAAAAAAAAAGATTTGGAAGAAATTTTGTTGACCCCATGCCTGGTAGTGTGTGACGAGGGCCATCGCATCAAGAACAGCACAGCCAACATTGCCAAAACACTGCAGCGCATAGAGACAAAGCGGCGCATTGTGCTGACAGGCTATCCATTGCAGAACAACCTGATCGAGTACTGGTGCATGGTGGACTTTGTTCGTCCGTCCTACTTGGGCAACAAGGCCGAATTCTCGAACATGTTCGAGAGGCCCATAATGAACGGCCAGTGCATAGACTCGACCCGAGACGACATAAAACTGATGCGGTACCGTGCCCACGTGCTGCACTCGCTGCTCGAGGGCTTCGTGCAGCGGCGCGGCCACGACGTCTTCATTTGTTCGCTGCCCAAAAAGTACGAGTTCATAATCCAAATCAAGCTGTCGCCCGTGCAAAAAGAGCTCTATCTGACTTTCATGCAGGCCATAGGCGCCATGAACCCGGGCGAAAAAACCAACCCGCTGCGAACCTTTGCCATCTGCTGCAAAATCTGGAACCATCCAGACGTTCTGTACAAATACAACCAGGACAAAGAAAGCGAGCTGGATCTCGACTTGCCCGAGCTGCAGCAAAAGCTCAAGCGCGAAAAAACCCAAGAGTTGGCGGCCAACTCGGCAGAAAACAGTGGCTTCAACCCGTTTGCCTACCAAGAGTCGCGCTACACCAAATCGGGCTTTGACCCCGACTGGGCAAGCGACATTCTGCAAAATTACCAACCTGACAGGCTGCAAAATGGCGCCAAACTTATGGTCGCTTTTTCTCTAATAGAAGAATCGGTCAAACAAGGCGACAAAATTCTCCTATTCAGCCAAAGCCTGCTGAGCCTAAATCTAATCGAGGACTATTTGCAGCGAATGCATGTGCCCAACACCAACCAACCGTGGCAAAAGTACAAGTCGTACTGCCGACTCGACGGCAGCACAAGCGGAACGGAGCGCGAAAAGCTCATCAACTCGTTCAACAAGCAACTAAATGGCATGTGGCTGTTCTTGCTGTCCACTCGGGCCGGCTGCCTGGGCATAAATTTGATCGGGGCAAATCGTGTGATTGTGCTGGACGCGTCGTGGAACCCGTGCCACGACGCCCAAGCTGTTTGCCGCGTGTTCAGATACGGCCAGACCAAGAACAGCTTTATTTACCGGCTGATTGCCGACCACACAATGGAGAAGAAGATCTACGACAGGCAAGTGAGCAAGCAGACCATGTCGGACCGGGTCGTTGACGAAATTCAGTCCGAGAACCATTTTACGCGCACAGAAGTCGAAAAGCTGATCCACTATGTGCAAGGGGAGACGCCGGCGGCCGACTTGTCCCGCTTGGCCCACAAGTACAGCGACCCGGTCTTGGTCAGCTCGTGCTTTAGACACGCCAATGTGATCACCAAAGAGCCGTACACTCACGAAAGTTTGCTCATTGACAAAAAAGAGTACCAGTTGTCCGAGCGAGAGAAGGCCATGGCATTCAAGGACTACCATCATGACAAGAGATTTTTTCCCTATGCGCGCTCAAACTCGCTCTACTACAACAGCAGGTACTCGGCCATGTCCACTGCCGTCTCTTCGGACTACTCCAGTCGCGGCTCCTCGTCCACGTCTGTGGTCGAGCCCGTGCCAGAGCCTGTGCCAGAGCCTGCTGTAGAGCCGATTGTGGCCGAGCCAGCTCAGTCCCATTTCGCTCTTCCTAGTCAAAATGTCAATCAGCTAAAAGATGTCAAAATCACCAGCTTTGTTGCCAATACTCAAATTAGTATTCCCACATCTAATCACTCTCAGAACATAAGCATTCAGCCCGGTGAAAAAGTCTACATTCTCAAGACCCCAAAGGGCTGCTACTTGAGAACGCCGGACAAGCGCTACATAGCGCTGAGGAGCAAGTCTGTGGAAGATTCGATTAATTTTGGTGCAGCAAATGAGAGCCGGACGTATGGCAGCTACGAGGCAAGTGAGAGTTTAAGTCCTTTTGGTGGTGAGCTTGACACGGGCATGAATTATTACCAAGCTTGTCAAAATAATGGCCTAGGCCAGTTTGGCTTGAGCAGCGTGCACGGCAATCAGTCCGGCAGCAATTTGGTCTCTTCGTCGAGCTCATCTGTCGCCTCTTCTCTATCCACTGGTTACAATACGGACCTGTCTGTGCTGTCGGCCGACAATTTTCAAAATCAAATGATGTCTTTTTTTGACCAAGTGTCCAAGGAATTAGGTTAGATGTAACTTGATGTGACCAAATCGTGTACATTAGTTTAAAGAATGAGATAAGTTTTATAATAAAATAAATAATGTAAATTTTTTATTTTTTTTTCATGCCGAATCTTTAAAGATGTTGTGTCTATTCATTTTTTTTTATTTTAGTTTTTTTTTCGTTTTTTTCTCGGAAGAATTAAAATTTTTAAGATTGTTTAATTAAATTAAAGTTTTATTTTTGGATCAAGAGTTTTTTTTTATTCATTGATTCAATCAATTAGTTGAAGAGATCTGCACTTGGTTAAAATTGAATAAAGATTAAAAGTAAAATTTTTTGCGACACAAATAAAAAAGAACTGCCAAAAAGCTACATTGAATTTTTTGAATAGAACTTTGATCAAATCGTATTTTAAAAATGACTACTAACAGGCTTACAATGGACCCAAATCAACATTGGTTTGAAAATGTCTTTTTAAAATTTTTAAATAATTTTTTTCGAATTTTTTTTTACAAAAATTAATTTTTCTAATTATTTCTAATAAATCAAAGCAAAATTAATTTCAGTTATTTCCTAGAGGAAGTGTATTTTAAATTTTAAATCAATTCTATTTATTTGGTTATTGCGAGCAATCACTTAAAAAATTAAATTTTCCAAATATTTTTAAAATTTTTTTAAAAATTTTAAAAATATGAAAATTGTAATTAAAAAAAAATCATGAGTCACTTTTTCAGTTTTATCAATTAATTCTCTAAGCTATTAGTTTTGTAAAAAAAAATTAAATTGTTTCTAAAAATCAAATTAAAATTAATTTAATTAAATCAAATACTATATATTTAATTTTTAAATATTTTCTATTTATTGTTATTTCTATGAATATTTCTTTGAACATCAATGATGCATCAATTCATAGAAAATTAGTTATTAGATATATCATCAAATTTTGTTTCATTTTGATATATCTTATTTGAAGAAATTTTATACTCTGATACATTCACAAGTGTAATTTCTAAAAAGAGGCTAAAGATTTTTGGATCTTATGAATCCTATGAAATTAAAAAAAAAAAATTAACGGGTACCAAATAATTTTTGACCAAATATTCAATTGGAAAAAAAATATGATCCAAGAAAGATAAAATTTTGAAAACTTACAGTCTGATACAGAATTTTATCAATTTCTTGAAAATAATTATGTTTTTTTTTTATTTTTTCGCATGCACATTGTTCAAATGTGAAACACACTCTGACCATGAGCATGTAAATAAATAAAAAATTTAAAAAACCTAAATTATTAAGTTTGTAATGAATTGAAAATAAAGTTCTTTATTCTGATTTCTTCTTTATATAATCTAAATAAGTAAGAGTTTGGAAAACGGCCTACCGTGGTTAAGTAAAATTAAAATAGAATGAGGTAACAAAAGATCTATAAGATTAGAAAACAAGTCTCAAGCGATTAGCTTTATTCTCTCTTTTAGAAATTTACATAAAATCTTTTTAAATTTAAGTCAATTATAGTAAATTTTTTTTAAAAAAATTGGAATTTGAATTTTTTATCAATTTTTTATCTCTCTCATTTTTCAGACCACCAAGTGGGTTTGTTCACTAAATTAATAGACTCTTGTAATTATCCTATTGTCAAAAAATTTAATCTCGCATGTACCTTTAAAAAGGAAGAAAAACTTATAATCTTGTTTAAAAAATTTCCTTTTCCAATGCTTTTTGGTGAATTGTTTGCATTTGATACCGGAAGATCATTCAAGTGAATAAACAATGATTAATTAAACAATGATTAATATTTTATTATTTAAAAGATAAAAAATAAAAAAGCATATTTTTAGTTATTTACAATTGAAACGAAAGTTTTTTATTTACGACCAAATCAAATTAGAAATTATTTTGGTTTATTGTTTTGAAGTAAATTTGCCATCCAACATAATACCTTTATTATTTAAAATTACGATGGGTCCTGTTTTGATTTATTAAACTGTTTTCGAAATAATTTTCATCATTTTCTGTCTCGATTATAATGTTCGGTCTTTCGGCATAGATAGAAGATTCGTGTGTTTTAATAATTGATTTAATCTGATTTTCAGCAAATCTGGGTGTACCAATGGTTGTTTGTTGTAAATTTGAAAATGAATCCGAAATTGATATTGAGCAAAGATTCAAGATCGAATCCGAGGGATTTTTATCTAGCTGAAAAGTCTTAAATTGCTCGTGATTTTGCGAGCTATTTAAACTCGAGGTTGAGTGCGCAACTGTCCTGCTATTTTGGTATAAATTCTGAACCCTATTGTTTGTGCCAACAATCGAATAAATATTTTCAAAATAATCACTCTGCTTATTTTTAACATTTGATGCATCCTGAAGTGATCTTTTTTTGTTACCTTTAAAAAGTATTTCTAATGATTTACCTCTTAAGATTTTCAGAACTATGAAGCCAAAAGTTAGCAGAGTTAGGCCTATTAGCGCCGAGGCAATAATAATGACTGCTTGAAAAGGAAAATTTTTTATTTCAGTATTTGCTATCTTTGTTGTAGTTTTATTTAGATCTATTTTTTCTATTTGAGGATTAGAGGTATTTTGAATTCTAATGAAATAAACTGATGCATCTGTTGAATCAATTTCTTGGTCACATTTTCCAGCTTGACTATGAATATCTGTTTTTGACCTTGATACACATTTTTCAATCCATATACATTCATCATTTAAAATGGGATGTCGCAATCGATTTGCATTGATGCACTCTTCACATGATGTGTGCAATAGACAAAAATCGCTAGCAAGTATTTTAACTTCGTTATCTGCTACAGCAACAATTTTTAGCTCAGATTTACTTCTAAAAATGAAATTTTAAATTTTTTGAAAATTTTAAATTTTAAAATAAAATATTTTCTTAGGTAAGGGGTTCATTATTTTTGGATAAGACATCTTTGCTCAATGTTTTTACATTTTTTCTATTAAATTAAAACAATCCCTAATTAATTTTTTTGTCGAATTTATTTTTTATTAAATATTAGAACTTCAATAAATTTTCAATTAAATTATTGAAAATTTAAAAAAATATCAGAAAACCAAAAAAGCATGTTAAAGTTTTTTAACTGAATTTTTTCATTTTCAGAATTCGTTCAAATAATAATAACGAAAAAAACTTTTATTTATTTCGTAATTAATCAAGTAAAATTTTGTATTTTTAAGTAAAGTTAAAAAAAGACGATATGTTAAATTTCACAAAAATTTTGAAGAATTACACAATTTTGATTTCAATTTAAAATTTATTTTGTAAATTCAAATTTTCCAAAACTCGTGAAGAATCTTTTTTCTAAAATAAAAATTCTTTTGAAACATTTGAAGTTTATTAAATCTAATTTTTAATTTTAAATTTGTGTTTTTATCAATAAAATTTAATATCAAAAAAAAATCTTTTTGTTTTTTTTTAATTCATTTAACTACATAAAAAAAATTTAAATAACTCGACTAGCTTCGCAACATTAGAGTTTTTTCAAAAGTCTAAAATCAAAAATATAATTTTTTTTTCCAAGAATTAAAATTATCGCTCATTAAATTTAAATTAGATTAAACTTAATAAAAAATAATTATCATTTAATAAAGACTAAATCACTTCTTTTTTTTGCAGAAAGATAACAACCATAGCGAAACTACATCTAGTCTCGGTCCTCAGCTTTCCTACCGTAAATTACTATTATTATTTTTCTATGGCAAATAATTTTTTGGTACCGCTATTTTGATTAAAATCTCATTTAAATTAGAAGTGGATGCAGCCATTCGGGGTACGGCAAAGAGCCCTGGTTTAGGGAATAATGTAAGCAGAAGGTTAGGGCCTTTTTAATAAATTAGTCTTAGCTTTAATTTAGGGTTTTTTTTTATCAAAATAGCGGTGTTTTTATTTAGATTAGCGGTGAGGAAAATCATGAACCATTTATTTTCTATTTATTTTAAAAAATTCGTTCTTTACTTTTCCAGAAGGAAATTGATTTCAAGATCAAAACAAAATGATTAAAAATCTTTAACTTTTTTTTTAGAAGTCAAAAATTAGTTCTGTCAATGTAATTTGGTATATTATACTAAGTTGAATCAACTGCCAAAGTCCACTATTAAAAACGATTCTTTCTGTTATAGTATCTAAAAGAATCTTTTTTTTAGACCAAGTGAGTATATAATTATTTCCTTGTTGAATGTATTAGCTTTTATTAATTATTTCTGCTTCTAATCTTTAGACTATTTTTAACTATGTATTGACGATCTGAATACAATCCGACAATAAACTGAATCTTGTGTGTTTTTAATCTTTTTTTTTTAAATGATTAAATTTTATTGAAAATCTCGTTTTATCTAATTTCTTCAGTTTATTCTTTTTTATTTGATATAAAAATTTCTATATATAATATAAAAAATAAATATAAATATATAAATGATATAATTAATATAAAAAAATGAAAATTTGTGTCTTTTAATTTGAATTAAAAGCGACTCAACCAAATATTTAATTTTTCACAAACAGAAGTTTTAAATCAAAAACCGAAAATAATGAATAAACAGAACAAAATGATATAAATAGAACTGCTATGATTTTGTGTTTTTACGTAGTTTTTAGTAAAAAAAAAGTAAATTTTAAACAATTAACAAAAACTCAAAATTAAAAAATATTCATTTATACACAACCCAATATAATTCAATGATACGACTTACCTCCATTTTTTTCTATAACCATAATTTTTGGAATTTTAAAAATGTAATTTTACGTAATTTTAGAAAATTACGTAAATTTTGTAAAGTATTAAAGGACGGTTTGCACGTATTTTCACATCCAGATATTGACCTTTTTTACACGTCCTAATAAAATAGAATTCTTGTGTGTTAAAAATATAAATTTATTTTTTTTCCAAATTGTCTCATTCCAGAAAAATACGTCAAAGTACAAAAACTAACAAAAACTTTGAATTAAAATATCTCACTCATAACAAAAATTTTATTAAATTTTGATAGTGCACTATAAACTAGACTTTATGCTCTTTCATAATTGTATTTGATGCATTTTGTCGAGTGTTCTGTTCTTGAGATTTTCTTGCTCAAAAAAAATGTATTTTTTAAGTATCCCAACTTTGAGTGCGTATATCTCTGGAATGAGACAATTTGGAAAAAAAATAAATTTATATTTTTAACACACAAGAACTCTTTTTTATTAGGACATTTAAAAAAGGTCAATATCTGGATGTGAAAATACGTGCAAACCGTCCTTTTGTTTTGTATTAAACAGATTTTGTAAAAGATTTCTGAATTAAAATCAAATTGATTTTCAAATTCAATTGAATCATTTATTTCCAAATAAAATATTGGAAAAAAAAACAAATCATAAATATTTTGAAAAATTTGCCAAAGATTATTTTCGATTTTTAATTGTTGAATTTATAGAACAAATATTTAACTACTATGAAAAGAAAAATTTAACAGTTTATCTTAGTATGCTGTTTTTTTGATTAAATTTTTTTCCTACATCATAAAAGCGTATTGATAAAATAATTTTACACTAACTTTAAAATTCGAATTTCATTTACTGATTTGTTATTGAATAATTGAATATCTTCTATGACAATGAATTTTTCCTCTTCAGTGCGTTGATTTTGAAAAAAACCTTGGTCAAAAAAATGGACCATTCTCATTAATTTACCATTTTCTAGAAAAAAAACATTAAAAATAATTATGATTGATATTTTTTGTGTTACCTGTTCCAGCTAAAATAACATTGGTAAACCTAAAGTGATCAAAATTTTTTATTGAAGGCAACAAAGTTGAATCTCTGTCTAATACTGTCAAGGAAGAAAGCCTAAATGCATCAGTTGACATAAAAGATGCCTTTCGCTTTTGAACTGGTAAGATAGCTTTTTTCATATAGCCTAATCTTGATGTCAATCGGTTGTAATTGAGTTGATCTGCTAAGGTAAGATTTGGACATGACTGAGGAGAGAATTTATTTTGATTTGAAATTTTAGCTATAAAAAAATACAATTTTTTAAAAATATATTTAATTTAAAATATACAAAATTACAATCATAGCTTGATTGCTTAAAGTTATCATTACGAAAAACAGTTGTAAAATCACTCAAGTCGAAAATACAAATTGCCGTTCCGGTTATCTGATTTCTGATTTATAATAGAAAAAAATAAAATTTAATAATGAATTTTTTGCTTCATACTTTGGAGTGTTAAAAACACCATAAAATAATTTTTTAGTTGAATTTTTTTTAGTTTCGATACTAATCAAATCGGATACATATTCTGAAAAATAAATAGGATTATTAATTTTTTATCTTTGAAAATATTACCTAGAGAATCAAATTTAAAAATTTTGAAATTTGCTGAGTTTGACTTGAAAGCTTTATTAAAACAATATATTTTTGCGGTAAGATCTGAATAGAGTACGTTTGTTCTTTTATTCAGAATATTTTCATCATTTTTACAAAATTGAGTGACTAGAGAAGTTGATATCTAAAAAATCGATTTAAAAAATTTATTAGTGAACAACAGACAGTAATTAATTACCAAAATATCTCTGTCTCTTTCTCCTTCATCGATTTCAAATGATTTTTCATTTTGAAACAGGAATAATTTACCATCGTTTCCCAAAAATCTCACAAAATCTCTCGTTGCTTTGCAAAAAAATAAATTTCATTTGAATTTTTTGCATTGACAATTTTACCTCCAATCTTTTTAAAAAGAGAAGTTTGTTGATAATTATTTCGACTGGTATATGCGGACAAAAACTGACTGTTCTCAGACCAAGATGAAGCCGTATAGAGGACATGATCTTTAGTGTCTTGGGTTGTAGATAAATAAAATACATTATTACTTTTGTAGTCTAAGCCTTTGGGTGCAAGAATCTCTGCTTTGTCAGAAAAATACTCAATAATTCCATTATGCTTAAAATTAATACTTTATTTGAAGCTGAATAAAAATTATTTAAATTATTGCTAAATTTTTTATTTTTCAATTTCAAATATTTTTCTTTTAAAGATAAAAAAAAAATTAAATTATTCTAGTTACTTATTTTTAAAATTAGTATTTTCATCATCACGAAATTTAAATTTAGATTTAAATTTGGAATTCCATTACCATCTGTCTCACTGCAGTGAAGAGAGATTAGTTAAGAGGTATGTAGAGTAAATTAAATAACTACTGTGAGATAAATTAAGATAAAATTAAATAAGAATGAAAAATACAGAGAATTTTTTTTTCTCCGTATTTTTCTCTGTATTCATAAAAAAGCACGAAAAAATAAATATTAAAAATTTTAATCATTCCTAAAATATAAGATTTTTTCCAAATTTCGTGCAAAAACTTTGGTCTTTTCGAAAGAAATAAGGAGAAAAAGTTTAATCTTCAAAAATGACTCAATCATATAATGAATTTCATGTTTCTTTATTTATTTTTTGGATACTAAAAATTTTTTGGCCATTCATTAAAAAAATTCTAAAAAGTATCTATTTGAAAAAAAGATGACATTTAAAGAAAATCTTAGAAATTTTCTTGAATAATTTAAAAAAAATTTTTTGAATATAAAAAGGTGCAAAAAACATTCATGAATAATTAAAATCCTTTTATACCAAATCTTACGACTTGAAGTTCCTTTCGATTTTATCGTTTCAATTAAGCTAAATTTTATTAATTTTTTTTTGAAATCTACAGATGTCTGCAAAAACTCTGCAATTTTCTGCATTTGATTAGATTGCTTTAAATGGACTTTAAAATTCAAAAATTGGAGACATAAACAATAAACTTTAAAAAAGAAAGGGCTTTTTAAAAAAAGAATAAAACTTCATGGTTCTTTAATATAATACTATGCTAGGTTCTTTTAGATTCTTTTAATGATGACTTTAAAGGATCCGGAAAGGTGCAAAAAAAACTTAAAAGAACCAAAGATACTAATTTATTTTTAATTCAAAATAAACTTTAAATAACCGGAAAACAACCTAAATGAAAAATTTATTTTGGATAAAAAGAACCTGTAGCAACCACTAGGTTTTTTTCTCATTGTCTATGTATGGAGGAGTTTTTGGAGAAAAAAGTTATAAAGTACAGCAAAAATTTTACCATGAATTATTTTTCGCTGAACTAATTTATCTTTACTTTTAAAAAAATTAATTTACTAGCAAACTTGAAGCAATTGAATTGGAAAGAACTTCATTTTTCTACCAAACTACATAGAACCAACAAGTTAAAAAGTTTGCATTTTATTCAATAAATGTTTTACATTAAAATTATTAAATATTCTTAAAAAAATATACCATATTTTGAAATGCTTTGATACATTGAAAAAAACCGTAGTAGCTTCCACAGACAAATTTGTTAAATTTTTCATCATTTTTTATTGGAATCAGCATCATAACATAGTTTTCGCACTGCTATAAAAACAAATTGTTAGAATTAAATTTAAATTAGCATTTTTTTATTACTCTATTAGTGCAATTTTTTGCCCCAAGTTCAAATTCATTGTGATTTAAAAAATCAGTTTTGCTGAGCTTTTAAACCTAAATTAATATTTAATAAATTCAAATTTAATTTAGCTTACTTGAATTTGAGAGTCTTTTAGGCTTAAGTTAATTACTTTGTTTCTAAACGTAAAGAGGCCTAATTATTTTAAAATTTAATTTATTTCGCTTAAAAACCTGGCTCCAAGGATCAAAAAATCAGAAAAATCTCCCATCTCGAGTAGGCGAAATTTTTCCGAAGATTCAGACCGGCTGGGAATAGTTGACAATACATTATCTTTAATAAAATTTAAAAATCTGAAATTGAGTTTATTATCAATTATTAAAATTCAAATTTGCAAGGATGACACATATGCAGTTAGTCGAGGAAAAAAAAAATGTTTAGATCACAAATTTACTTCGACTGGCAATTTTTAATATACAAAAAAATCTATAAAAGATTAAAAGTTAAATTTTAAATTTTAAAATTTTTTAAAGGAAATAATTTAACTATAATTAAATAGTTTCATTAGAAAATTTTAAAATTTAAGAGAAGAAAATAAAAAAATTATTGTTGAAAAGAAATTTTTGCATTTATTCAGATAAGCATACCCATAATTTCAATTAAAAAAAATCTGAAAATTTAAAAGTAAAATACAGAATTGTTTGCACTGACTAACTGCAAATTTATCATTCTTGTTTATCCATTTAATGGACCTTTTAAAATTGATAATTAATTTAGAAAAAAAACAATAAGCTTCAATACTTGTATAATTTTTGTTTAATAAATTTATTGATATAATGACGTTGAGTTTATGATGAAATCCGATTATACGTATAGGAAAATACAAAATAAAAATATACACAGTTAAATATACATTAAAAATCATTATTTTTATTGATTCATCTTTAAAATCTAAAAATTGAAAAAAAAGATAATTAATTCGAATGAAATAAAAAGGAATCTAATTTTATTTAAGTTAAATTACATGATAAACTTTTAAAAAAATTATTTTTCTTTGGTAAAATCTAAAAATTGCTAGAAAATAAAAAAGCTAAAATAGACTGGAAAATTTATTTCTTGATTATTTAAATCTTGAGAAAAATAAAACTTTAAAATTAGTGTTCGTTTGCTGATTTTCTAAAGAAAAAAGTCATTCGATTAAAAGACTATTAAACTCACAAGGCTACGTATTTACACTGATTGCTTTGAATATTCATAAACCTTTTAAAATAAAGTGTTAAGAGTCAACAAAATATTGGCTCAACTTGACAAGCTTAATATGAAAAGAATTCATTTAGGAGAAATTTCATTAAAATATGGTCTAAGCCGCTACAATCGTTTGTATTCTTTATATAAATAATTTTTAAATAAAAAATTTATGTTTATAAGATTTCAAGTTATTAATACGTATTCGATAATCACTTTAAACTTTTTTGTTTGCTAAATTCTTTTTATTCAAATGCGGCCCAAAATTCAAAATAAAGAAAAGCCCTTTTAAACTATAAATTGTGTTGAAGCCCTTATAAGTACGAAATACTGGTTTTGTTTATCTGAGCTTAAATGTTTAAGGTATCATTTAAAATTGTGCGGGTTGATCTTGGCCAGTATCGAATCGTCTCGATATAAACTATTTTAGCTCATTTAAAAACACATTTTTTAAATACTAATTAGATTTAATTTATTTTATTTTTTATTTTTGGGAAATAAAAATAAAATACTAATCCGGTCTGTGTGGACTGTGTGAGGAAAATAGAACTCGTGCTGAAAAAGAAAAATGATTTTAAAACTACATTAGACAAATTAAAAGGAAATGGAGCTTTTAGAATATTTTTTTACCTTTTAGATTTGAAAAAACCAAATCGGTCATATTTTTAAACTAAAATCTTTTCGGTGTTATCTGAGTTGAGGTGCTATGATAAAATTGTGTCAAAAGAACCTCAAGTGGTTAAAAAATAACAATTTTCTTTTCAAATCGAGTTTATTAGCTGAGCTACTAAAAATTGTAGAATTGAATCTGAAAAAAAATTGAAATTTAATTTTTGTTTTTGCTAAAAAGATCCCTTAAAAATATGTCTCGATTAGAAAAAAAATTGAAAAAACTTCCCTTCCTTTATTAACTTAAATATTTGAATTTCTAACCAGAAAAATTACAAACATTCAAAAATTAAAATTAAAATCAGCTTAAACAAATATAAGCTAGAATTACTAGTTCAAAATAACTAATTTAAAATCTTAAATTACCTAAAAGAAAAAGATCGATTAAAAAACGCTTTGAGCTGAAATTTCGACTTGAGTTTGATGGAATAGATCAACACGAAATCAATTTTAACATATTTTTTTAGTTGTTGGTTGGTGTCACCATTTTTCAGAGCTAATTTAAATTTTGGACCAAATTTTTCATTATATTTGTCAAGTATTGAATATTTAGTGCCAAGAAAGGTTTCTAATAATAATTATTTCGATTCTTCTGATTGACAAAAAATTTTTAAAAAAAATTCAACAAAAATAAAGCAAATAAAAGTGCGAGTTTACAATCAAATATTTTTTACAATTTTTTTTTTTACTTAAAAAACGCTTTCTCATATATTACCTAAAAATACCTACTGAAATTGGATACCTTACATAAACTTTTTGTCTGCTAGTTTGACAGATTGAAATTTATTGAGATTTATTCTTAAGTATTTTAACAAGTAATGAAATAAAATATTTTTTGTATTTGTTTTTTGTGACCATTTGTTTATCTTTTAATCAATTCATTCAATAATTCTAAATTAATTTTATTTTAATAAAAGCTATTTAAATATTAAAAGTAAATTTTCATAAATAACTTTTTTCTTTAGTTTTATTTAAAGTCTCTAATATCTGCTAACCCAGAAACTAACTTTCATTTCGCTTGGTTTAATATTTAATTTTTTTATTGTTTTGTCAAACATTATGTTAGATAAAGATGGGTATTTTATTTGATCACTCGGTTGAATACGATAGCTTTTATGGAGTTTATTCTAAAAAAAACAGAAATTAAAAACTATTTAAATTTAGGTAAGTGGTGTCCCGTGTTCAAACTAATCATTTTTTCATTAAAATTACTATTATCATGCTTAATTTATTTTAAAAAAATATAGAGCAATTTACAATATTTTTTGAAAGAAATTTTGTTTAATTAAATAAATTAAATTAGTTCACATAAGCTTTTCTTAATAAAATAGCTCAATAATTTATCAATTATATTTGTTTTAAATTACGTTTGCTTAGGTGACCCATGCTGTTAATAAAAATTGTTCTATTTTATAAGTATAATTTTGACAAGTAACCGGGCTAAATCGAGATTATGAGCATATTTTGTGTAGTGTGTTTTCGTGACTAGTTAAATTACCTGTTTATCTAGAAAATAGATACGAGTAAAAAATTAAATATATTTGTCCTAAAATTAGCTATTTCCTGGACTAAAAATGAAAACTAGCTGAAAATACCCAAAGAATTGAACTGATATTTTTGAATTTAATATTTGGTTTTTAAGTTATGGCTAATTTAATTTTTAAAAATAATAAGATTGATATTTTGCAGATTTTTTGATCGAAACTTAAACAATTATTATTAATTGATTTATAATCAATTTGACACTTTAAAAAGATTAAAATGGTTCTTAGAAAAACATAGGTCAAGCCAGTCTAAAAAGCTGCCGAGTTTTCAATCTGTTGGTAATCGGAAGAATGGCACTTTTAATGATTACCGTAATTGTTGAATCGCTACCATACTGATGCCGGTCTGGTTTTTAAAAAAAGGTAGACTTTAAAAATTGAGTTTAGTTTAGGTCATATTTACACGAAAAATTAATTACATTCAATAAAAATTGTTTCCTTTATTTTTTGCTTTAGTTTAATTAAAATCTTGTTTCTTTATTTTTGATTTTCCATTAATAACTTAGTTTCTTTTTTTACAATTAAAAGAGTGAATTTTTTTATTTATTTGGCCCGAAAAAAAATAATTGAATTTTAAATTCCTATCCTCCGATTTTCATAGAAAAATTTTCATTAAACATTTTTATCGACTAGATTTTGTATATTTTGTCGACCATTATTTTTAATAATATCTAAAGAAAAAAATTAATTTTTTTATTCTGAATTTTTATCACAAAAGTTTTAAAGAATCCAATTAATTTATTTCAAAAACAAGTTAAATTAAAATGTTGAAATTGCTTGATGAGACTAATTTTTAGAAAATAAAAAAATTGGAAAAAAAGAGAAAATTAAAATCGTAAATAAATTTAAATTTAAAAAATTTTGATGATTGTATTGACATGGAATTTTAATGTATCTAAGGGCTGGACATCTATTTTCTTCGCGCATTGTTTTAGACGTCAAGTCTTGATGAGCACAAGTTCCATTAATGAGTTGAAAATTGCCAGAATTAACAATACTAGACAAAAATAAAAAATAAAAAAGGGAGGTATAAGAGTATCTTGTTAACCTAATATTCAGTATAAATGCGAACATAGATAGAAACAGAATTTCCTTCAAAAATTTAATAAGCATACATCAGATGTTTTTCAAGGAAATTGAGGCAATTTAAAAATATAAATTATTATTTTTGTATTTTTACTGAATACTTAAATGGAAAATATTCATTTTAATAAATACTACTGTAGTGAAAGCAAAACGACCTGCTGGTTCAAAAAAAATAAAACTGAATATACCATCATTATTCATTTGAGATCAAGTCATTTTTTATAAAGCTCAATTAAATTTGTCCTAAATTTTTGAAAAAATTTAATAATTGCAGCTTCATAAAATATAATATTCTTATTTTCATGATAAAAATTAGATGAAAAAAAAATTGAAAAAAATATACTGTCTTTAATTCACAAATATATTTTAATACATAAAAAATAATAATTTTTTGTTGGTAAAGATACTAAATTTTAGGGCAGTGTGAATTTTAAGGCAAACCTTTCAGAAATTAAAAAAATGAAATTCTTTTTCTTTAATTTAAATTGACAAAATTGAGCTTTTTAAACTTGGATAATGAACAAAATCTATTTCACTAAATTTAAAAAATAAAAATTAATTTTAATTGGCAGGGAAATATTAATGATCTAATGAAATATCAATATTTTGAGATTTGTTTATTTTTTGACTCAATGATCTTTTATGATTAGAATTTTTTCAATTTGTAAATTTATTTTATTTAATTGTTACAATTCTGTCATCGCTACGTAAATAATTTTGAATTGTTTTAAATTGTAAAAATTTTATTTTTTAATTTTTTTTTTTTAAGATAAAATTTGATTAAAAATAATCAATTTATTGGCAAATATTTATTAAATTTTTTTGTTTACATCGGAGTATCAGATATCGAATGCGGTGTCAAAAGCAACAATTGTATCCTCTAAGTATCCTTAGAAAGACGTTCAATTGCTGGACACCGACCATCCTCAGAACCCTCTACACCACCTTTGTCCACCCACATCTAAGGAGAGACATCACCACATCACATAGAGAATGTCCAAAAGAGAGCCACCAAATTGATCAAGTAGTTCAAAAACTTTGGCTACAGTGAGAGACTGGTGAAACTAAATCTGACCTCCCTGGTGGACAGGAGGACTTGAGGTGATCTTATTCAATTTTTTAAATGTTACACAGACACTAGCTCCGTCTGCCCAAGTCAACTGAAGAACAAGAAAAAACTCAAACCAGCACAGCTTTGTCGACCACTCCCAGCCACCAGTCAACTGAGAGAGCACTTTTTCACTTATAGAGTGACTATGCCATGGAACGCCCTACCTCAAGAGATCGTTCAGTCCCTATCCGTCAACCAATTCAAGAACAGACTTTATAAGTACAGACGTAAGGAGAAACCTTCCATGGATGAAGTTCTGAAGCTCGATAGAATCGACACGAGGGAATGGTGACCTAACGAATAACAATCTACAGTGTGATGAAGGCAGAGCTCGGGAAGTGATTGTGCTCTAAACACAGAACACGCTATCACCCTAGCAAACTGGAGCATCGGACCCGAGGCCCTCATCCCTCTCAACATTGAACCAAATTACCAAAAAACCAGTTTTCCACGACACTCTTCTTTCTCTTCAAACATTATTATCATCTTTTAATTAATTAAATACTGACATAAAGAATTTTACTGATTAAGTGTACATACCACAGTTACCATAGATGGAATCCTACTGTTTCCCATCTTTTCAAGTCTAGCTTGCCAGCTTGTTGAAACTTATATTATTATTATTATCATATTATTTAAATTAATTATCTTTTGAAGCTAACAGAAAAATATGCAGTATAAAATCCATATTTCTACTAATTTGTATGAAAATTCAAAATGCCGAATTTTAGGTTAACAGGGTACACTTTAAAGTTAAAGGTAAACCAAAAATCACCATTCACCAACTTACTTTCGTGTTATTCTACAATTGAAATTGTAGAAAAAACTTGATTTTCTGTCCTGCCAATTTTCTATTACCAATAGAAAAAGATTAGTCTTTGGAAGAGCAGCTACATAGTAAAAACCATTCATGCACGGACCGCTCAAATTACCGATCAAAATTTTGCTTTGATATTCTCCCAAAATTGACTCATTTACCGAATAGCGAACAGCGTCCTGGATACAGCCATATTCGTTTTGAAACGACGGAATAGGCCCTCTGTTTTTGTAGTAGTTGTCCTGGTCCTCTGGATTTGTAGGTATTCCTTCTAGAGTTACTTTTGGCTGATAAGGAGAAATGGTGCATGTGCCAGAAAAATCAATATTTTCAAGTCTTCTCAAAAATCCGTGTCGATAAATCAGATCCTTCATTATCTCACCTTCTACCATTCCGAGGTTGACTTGGGAGTATTTTTTCTCCTCCAAGTCCTTTTCATTTATAAACTCTGGTGCCATTATGAGAATGGCATTTGTATCGAATAGGTAGCAACGGGTTTCGCAAGTGTCCAAGCCATTCGGGCACTTGTATTCTTTGCCACATGACTTCAAATTATCACTAGACTTCATTTTGCTCATTATTTTAGTCTGAAAGTCATTGTATCCAAGATCGGTGCCAGTCACTCCAATGAGACGATTGGTGGCACATCTTGGCAAATTAGTATCTGTGCCTGTTGCCTTGCTTACATAACAAACTCCAGACTCACAATCCTCACCTCTGCTACAATGGCATCCGCCTGGTTTTTTGCGCACTATTTCATCGCACATTTCTTTCGATATGTTTTGCATTCCTTCAAAAACAGCCTGAGATATGGTGATGATTTTTCCCGCTCCGGCAGCGTCCAAATAAGGTGAACTTAAAGTTGTTTTTGTTTGAGAATTTAGAGCTCTTTTGTACCAAGATCTACTAACTGGATTGTACAAGCGGACAGATCTGTGGCCCGGATAAGTCCGGAAAACCCCTGATCGCATGCCCACATATGTCCATTTGACTTCTTTTACTGATTCAGCTGGCCGCTGGTTCCAATAGCGCTCAATTGGTTGACTAATTAAAACATAAGCTCGAGTTCCTTTCTTGTACTTGAGATCAGCTTCGCATCCACCATCCACAAACGATTTGTTAAATATGTGACTGTTAATGTAGTTATGGGCGTCGACTGTTTTAGAAGCCAAGTCGTCATCATAGAAGTACGAGTTTGGATCACAATAGACGTTAGGGGCAAAAAAAATGCTCGAATATGGATAGGAGACCCGCAAGCCTGGATATTTGCTTAGGTTGACTTTTACTTCCAATGCCTCAAACTCACCAGGAAGTTCTTTACGTGCTTTTGAACTGTTGTATTCTATTAGTAAGTTAAAATAGCTTTTTTCATATAAAGATAAATCAGACGGTTCACTGATCTCTCTAAAGCTCTACGAAAATTAATCAGATAATGTAATACAAGGACCATGTAAAATTTTATTGCAAAATTAGACCTGATTTTTGAAAAAAATAAAAAAATTTAGAAAAAAACCAAATCTATTATTTACTTAAAAATTTAATTTAAATGTTAAAAAAAAGTATGTTGTCTTTAACCCAACTGTGACATTAAAAAAAGGAATTTCGTGACTCAAATTTTGCCAACAAAAAAATCTTAAATTCGGAGGAATTACGGGCTTGACCAAACTTTAAGTGAAATTGAAAATTATCTAAAAAATTTTATTTCAAAGTTAGAGCTTAAATTAAATCAATGTTATTTGATATTTAGTAAAAAAATAAAAAACCATTCGAAATTTGTCAAATTAATTCAGTTTTTAGTAGATCAATTTAATGTAGAATATTTCTATTAAGCTAACATGCAAAACCAGAGTTGTTTTTAAGTCAAAAGTGTAAAGCTATGACTAATTAATTTTTTTCAAAAATTTTGCCTTAAAAACTTTATTTTGAAAAAATTTTTAAAAGACCATAACTCTGTATCAGCTACTATTACTAAAAAAATCAAGTGTATTTTTTTAATTTTTTTGTAGTAATTAGTCGGAAAACCTCAAGTTGGAAAACAGAAATTTACAGATGTAATTGGAAAATTTAACAAAAAAAACATGGTTCAGAAGAAAGATGAAGATATTTGAATTATTTTTTGTTTGATACAATAAAAATCTGTATTAGGCCAAAAACTCGAGATGGACAATTTGAACTTGCCTTATTCACATGGAAATAGTACATGGTTCTTAGGAATTAAAAAATTACCATGTCTGTATCAGATAAACTATATGCAAAAGAATAATCTGAGCCTTCTAAGCTTGCGTAGTAATACGTTGCTGGTTGAACATTTTTCTAAATAAAAATTAAAAATTAAAAATTAATTTAACCATTTCAGTATTAATTTTCAGCAAATTTTTGTTAAATTTGCTAAAAAAAATTAGATTTTATTCAAATAAAATAGAAAAGATAATCAAGAAGGCATGCATCATTTATTCATATTTAAATAATGGTAAAGACCATAATTATCAATGCTAAAGAAAAAATCAGTGTCAATAAAATTCTAAATCTGTAACAGAGAAGTTTATTGAAACTTAGCTTCGTGATTTACCCCTTTGATTTTTTTAAAAAAAAATTATTATTTCTTAAAATTTTAAGAAATGATTAAGCTAGTTAAAAAAATAAGAAATTCTTGTAATTTTGTCTTGAATTTAAATTTAAAATGTGAACTTTGTAATATTATCTTGATCAATTAGAAGAAAATTTCTGAAATTTTCTTTCGAAAAATCCTTTTTCGTTGCTTATTTAAAAAGAATTATTTGAACTTTTCTCATCTTGATCAAAATTTAAATAAAATTTCTAAAAATTTAACTTCAAACTAAAACCATTACCAACTAAAACAGCTGTGATCTTTAAAGATATGATGACTGCAAAGCAAATACTTTTTTAATAAAAATTTAACATTTATTTAAAGTTATCTTTTCCATTTAAAAAAAATTTTGATTATTTTAAAATATTTTGAATTTAATAAATTTAACTAAAAAAGAGTGTTTAAATGCCTAGGACCATATCACGTTGAATACACCGGTTCTCGTCCGATCACCGAAGTTAAGCAACGTCGAGCCCGGTTAGTACTTGGATGGGTGACCGCCTGGGAATACCGGGTGTTCTAGGCTTTCTTTTTTTCAAATATTTATTACCTTCGGAAGAAGTCTGTTTGCGTTTTTTATTCTTATTTTTCCTTCTTCACCATTAACCATATTTTTCAGTAATTGAGAGAATTCGGCTGGGTTTCCATAATTATCTTGCTCCAATTTGGTTATAGACACTACTATAGGATCTTCCATAATCTAAAAAATAAAATAAATAATTGCAAAATTATTTTGAATAATCTGACACTTATTTTTTGTAATCAGTAAGGGTTTTGAACATTCAACTTTCAGAATTATGTAAAAAATTCATTTTAAAATTTTAAAACCAGGAGTTGTTTATCAGTTTTGTGGCTTTTTTTCAGTTATACCTAAAAAGACGGATACGGATCGAAATTCTAAAAATAATTTTCAAAGAAAATTTTAGTTTAATTTAGACTTAACTGCAATCAATTTTCTTTTAATATTTTTTTTAATTTTGTACCACTTTTTAAAAAATATATGGGTCAAATTGGAAAGAAACCAAAATAATTAAAAATATTAAAATTATATGTAATTTTTTTTTTAAATTAAGTTCTAGTCCTTAAGCCACGTTAAGAAATTCATTCACTTTTTTTCTTTAGTCCTTGACGAAGTTTCTTTCTCTATTATAAAAATATTAACTGTCTGATACTGAATGAAATATTTTTTTTCTTTAATTGATAATAAAAATCAAGAAAAAAAAAAATTTTTTAATTTTTATTGATATTCTTCAATTATAATTTATACTGTTAGAAATGATTTTTCCAGGATTTGATTTTTTAATATGCTAATATCTAATGCAGTAGCATAGTCCCCATGTTCTTAAAGTTACCATCCTCAAAAATTTAGGTATTTTTTAAATTTTATAATACTTTCATTAAATTTTTTAAATCAAAAACAGCTTTGAGTATTTTGCATTTCTCTTTGAAACCTTTAGGCGCCATATTTCTTGATATAATTGTCATTTGAATACAGTTATTATATATTCTGAATCACCTCATCGAGATCTTTAAGAAAATACCAAAATTTTTTTTAGAATTTCAATCAAAATTGACCCATATCCATTATATTTGACAAAAATGTAACATAAATTAAAAATTAAAAAATTTTAAGCATACTTAAGATTTTATTCTAATTTTAAATTTTTTTTTTATTAAAAGCTAGACAATTTCTTTTTTAATTGCCAAATTTTATTAAGAAAATTTTTTAATCCGGATCCGTTCTTTATCAGTGCAGTCCAAGTAAAAAAATCCGTCTTTTAGGTATAACCGCTATATTGGACAATTTTTAATTTTTGTATGTTATTGAGTCTTTATTAGAATTAAGAAGAAATGAATTTTGAAATGAAAATAAAACCTTTAAATTTAGTACAGAATCTGGTGACTTTTTTTTCTGATTTTCTACAACTAGTTCTGATAATTGAAAAATTTGGCAATACCAATGTATGATCTAAATTCCATCTCAGTAAAAATTCAAATTTTTAAATTTTGCCAATTTTTTGAAACTTTGAGAGACACATTATTTGTGCCAACTGTTAAGGTTAGTTGAACTAGCTTTATAATTATAGAAAAAAAGATTGTAAGGTTTTTGTTTGTTACCAGAGTAAACAACGACATTAAATTGATTACTTTAACTTACATTTTGTCGTGAAGAAAGTGCTGGATGAAATATTGCTTCACCTTGTTTATTTATCAAAAATGAATACACATCTCCCCATTGATATTGAGTCAAAATATTCTCAATTTCTTCAAGTGTAGCATCTACAGCTGCAACTCCTATTAGCCTAAAAAAAAAAATTCTGAATAAAAAAAATGTAATTCTTTCTATTTTAAATAATTACTTTTTATTCATTTTACTAAAAGCAGGCACAGCATAAGTTATGGTCAATCCAAGATTGCCACCATCTATATACGGTGAAGTCCAAAGGCCTTGCTCGTTTGAATATGTACTTGAGGATAAATATTCGTAGTAATTACTCATTTTTGAAATTAGATTTTCTCCATCGGTTAACTTCTTAAAACTTCCATTATTATCACAAGCCAAGTGTCCGGGAAGTTCTTCACCATCATCTATGGTCAAATAGCTGAATATTCTTGCACTCGGAAACAAATGTCTGTTACGTTCGGATGTCATTTCCCAGACCTTGGTCCAATTATAGATGCAAATTGGGCCAGGCACATAGCCAGACCGAGTATAGTATCCTAATTAGAGGATAAAATAAAGACATTTTTTGAAAGAACCACCACAATACCTTCACCACATCTGACTGTTTCGCCATCTGAGTCCTGTCCATCTGTAATAAATACCAGCATACTTTGACAGGCAGTCCTTTGGTTCGAATTTAATAAATCAAATGCTAAATCGAATGCCATTCTTTTTAATAAAAATTAAAAAATGAAAAATTTTATTATTTTTATTTTACTCTAATTCACTAGTTCCTCCAGCGACTAGTTCGGAGACTTTTTCTTTTAAATCTCTCCTATGAGCTAAAGTAGCCTGAACAATTCTATTCTGCTGGCAGCTTAAGACTTCGGTTTGAAATGACTGAGCCTTGCCCACTTCATTCCAATGACTTGCTCGACCACATATTACATTTACATAATCATGAGATGTTAGAGTGTCAATGACAGCTTTGGCAATGGATTTGGCGATGTCAAATTTTTTTCCAGTCATTGACAAACTGCAGTCAATAATGATCACAACATCTTTGGGTCCACTTGTCGCGGCAATGTACCAATTTCTAACTCTTGGATCGTAGTCATTATAAAAGCCGGCAAAATTTGTGTCCCATTCGCGAGCCGGGTACAAGCGCATGAGGCCTGTGCTTGAGCCAAAATATTGCCACCTCAATGATGAATCTTTGTCCTTATTTTTTTTGAAAACTTCATCAAGCCCTTTGGTGTACATCACAGTCTTGATTGTCTTGGCATCATTGCGAGGTATTTCATCTGATATTTTTACTATCGAGTCCTGAAAGCTCACTTTTTGTTTAAAATATCTTAAAATAAATATTTTATTAATTAAAAAAAAACAAGCATTGCATCAATACGTGGAAAATTGCATGTCAGTTGGTAAAAGATTGGGAACATCTGAATCCCGGTAAAAGTCAGTTTTTAATTCGTGAACTCCTGAATAATTCTTCCAAATTTGATTTTTGCTGCTTAAATAAAGGTCATAAAGTTCCACGGCTTTATTTGCTATTTTCTTCGAAGTTAAAAAAAAATATATAATTGAAAATTTTAAATATTTCCTAGTACCAGTGCAGCCTCTTGTTTATGTGAAAAATAATTGCTCAGCGTGTCTTTAACTTCTTTGACAACATCTTCACCGTTTTTGGCCTCAACCGTATAGTTAGCCAAATCGAACAGTTCTTGAGTCAAGTCCTTATTAATCAAATCGCTTGCTGACTTGAATTTTAAAAATAATTATTAAATTAAAAGAAAATATGGAAACAACTTGAAGAATATAATTTTGAATTATAGTGGCCCAGTTTTGCACATCACCAGTCAGACGTCCATATTCCGGATTCTGACTTGCAGTCAAATCGTCTTCAACTGGACTCTCAATGTAACTATATTGAGCGTTTAAATTATGAAATAAAAATAATAGAAAAACTAAATTTTTTTTATCTTTCATTTTTTATAATTTTCCGATTAAACATTATTGTAAACTCAGAGTTTTATTTAATTTTATATTTTATATTCTTATTATTGATTTTGTCGCTAAAAAGGCTTCCGAATAAAAGAAAAAACTTGAATAAATTATTAAAAAAAAAGATCGATTATAAAAATCCCGTGAGCACATGCACTACAGAAAATATTTTTTAGGCCTACAATTTAATCGAAAAAATAAACAACTCATATAATTTTTAATTAATTTTAATAAATTAAAATTAGAAAACTTATTATCATTGATGAATTATTATCAAGAGTCTATAAATAAAAAATAAATAAATAAATAAAATCAAGAGTCAATTATATTAACACTTTTGTATTGAAAGATTTAAATCTTTAAATTAAAAGATTGAAAAGTTTATTTTTCAAAAAATATTAGAAAACAGTTTAAAAATTTTGTTTCTCAAATTATAAAGTTCGTAAAAACTGTGCAAATTAATACAACATTTATTTAATTTAGCAGAACTTTGCATAGATTTGGTATTCTTTCGCAGCAGGTAAACAAAAGTAAATTAACTCTGGTTTATTTTTGGAACAAGTTTTTGAACTAAAAGAGGAAAAACTATCGTAAACATTTATTAATATCCTTCCAATAATCAAAATTCAAAGTGGGCATAATTTTCATAATATGTTTTTCATGGCAAAAATAAATCAATAAAAATTAAATAATATATTCAAACTTTGTATTTATTAAAAGATTATTGATAAATGAAAAAAATACCATATAAATTTAAGGTAAAAAATTTATTCATTAAATAAGAATCTTGCCAACTTTTATTTGGATTTTCGAGTTAAAAAAGGAGAATAAAAAATCAAAAAAAAAATTTTTTAAATTATTTTGCTGTAAACATTAAACAATAAAAAGATTAATTCAAATACAAATTATTTATTTTCTTTCATTTATTAATAAATAATTTGTATTTGAATTTTTTTAAGTAATGTTATTAAATAATTATCTAAATATTTTCTAAAATTTGGTTGAAAATTTAATTAAAAAATAAAAATACATAATAGAAGTTCAATTTATTTAAACTATAAACACCCGTACATAATTGCGCATTTAAATTACGAATTGGTCACATATATGCTCTAAAATAACCAAAACAACCAAAAAGCTTGTAAATCTCATATATTTATCCAAAAAGGTTGCAACTGCTGCTAATTTTTTTCAAGAAATAAATTACTTTTAACTGCTTTTAATTGATTAAGAAAATTAAGTTTCCTTGTTCATAAAAAGTATGAAATGAAGATTCTTATTGAAAAATATTCTTTATTTTATTCGAATTTCTTAATCTAATATTTAATTTTAAAAAAACATTTTATTTTTAAGAAAATGCATTTTTTTTATTCAATAGTAGTTTCATTAAAAATTCAATTCTTAATCAAATTTTAGATTTTGAGCTAAACAAATGATATTTAGTAATAAAAAATCTCCTTTAAATCAATTTTTAGATTTAAAAATATGGTCTTGTAAATAATGACAAGATGCCGAATTTAGCCAAGTCCAACAAATTCTGTACATCAGTACTTCAAAATTTTGAATTAATAAAAAAGAAAAATTAGTTACTTTCTACAGGCATTTCAAGTCTAAAGAGTGACTCTTCACCTAAAACTATAAAAGTTCTCAACAAATAATTCTTTAGATTTTTTGATACAAACTTCGATAGTAGGTTACTCTGGGAAGTCCGAATAGTTTATTGTAAGTGTTTTTTCTTTTTAAATAATTTAAAAAGAAAAAATAATTTAAATTTTGATGCAAAAAATTTTCTGAACCTTACTAAATTTAATGCTCATTTTTTTTAATTTAAAAAAATGAAAAAAATGTTCTAAATTAATTCAAGATTTGGTAAAAGTTTTCAATTAAAATTATTATTAATATTCGATTTTTCTTAATTCATTCAAAAAACCAATTCGATAAATATTTCTACAAACGTTAGGATTTAATAATTTAAGCAAAAAAAAAATTATTTTAAATTTTTATTTTTATTTAATAGCTTAAAATATTTTAAGCAGTGACGGGAGCGGTTTCTCCTCCTGGCATGTTTCGGATAATATCAGAATCACCTAAAAAATAAAATTTAGATATCCAATACATTTATTTGAAACAAAAATAAATACCTGGATCAGTAATGGCCAAAGCTCCAACATGAAAATATTTACCACAAGCAGTACCCAAATCTACATTGCTTCCGGCATAGTGATGAACACCAGTTTTGGCCAACATAGCATAGTATTCAGTCTCACTCTTTCTTTAAAAAATAAAATTTTTTAATCTTGATCATTTGTGTTTGAATAATTAAGACGAAAAATATCATTCGAATAAAGATCGAACTTACTTTTCATTAAAGCCTAGAAATAAAATGATACACTTTGATCATCGGATCTTTAAAATCAGAAATATTTTCGATATGGTTCGTCCTCTTCTCAGCTTTTCGCTCTGAGGTTTATTTTAGATGTAAAATGATCAAATTTTTAAAGTAAAATTCTAATCGTTTTGATAATCATTTTACATCTTAGCCTCCCAAAATTCTCAAAAACCCAAATTACCTTAATTGAGGAGTGTTGTTGGCCAAGATGACTAATTTAGCTTTTCCTAGACGCAAAGCTTTCAAAGTTTGTCTGAATCCGAGGACATACTTTCCTGATTTGATGACCAATTGAAGTCTGTTGTTAATGTTTTCAGAGCTCTTTTTCTAATTATTCCAGAAAAATTTAAATAAACTAAATTTGAACCATTTAATTAAAATTTAAATGCTTACAGAACTTTTTTTGGGGGCCATTTTTCGAATTATTAACTTTAAGTTAATTAATCTAAACAAAATTGATAAATTTTAAATTTTTTAATTTTGTAATTTTGTCGATGATTCAACAGAGGATTAAAGAGGTAAAAAATGATATAGATCAGGCTAGCAACATTCAATATAGAGATTTTGAAATGCAAATTTAATTTTTAGTTTTGTTTGTGCACTGATTGTGATAAATGCATGTGGATATAGTTCAAGGTAAAATTTAAAGCATTTTTTCAGTAAAATAATACAACTGAGTTTTATTTAACAAAACTAAATTCGATTTTTTTCAGCTTAAAATTTTTAAAAATTAAACTGAAACGAAAAAAAAAATTATGCATTCAACAAAATAATTGAATTTTTGAAATATTGAAAAACCTTTTAAAATTGCATCCATTACTGTTGAAATTCTTTTTTTCAAAAATCTGTTCAATGTCAATGAATCATAGATTTTGAGTAAAAGTTAAGCAACATTAATAATTTTTAAATCATGATTTAATTATTAAAAATTTTTTTTATTGCTTTAATAATAATGAAATAATTTTCTTTTTTTTTATGAACAAATTTTTAATTTTTTTTTAACATCCTCTTGCTTCACCTTAACTATATTCGTAAAACATATTTGAGGATTCTAGTTCAAAAAATAAAATTTTTTTCCTTTTAAAATTTAAAATTTTATTCTGATATACAAGTTAAGGCAAAGACAACAAACTCAGTTTCGGGTTTTAAATTTTTTTAAAGGAGCCCAGTGTACCACAATGGTCTGTTTTTAGGCCATTATTGTTTAGAATCTTTATCAATGACTTGCCATACTGATTATACATTCTTTGTAAAATGCTTGCTGACAATAGCAAGTTTTGACAAGTCTGTAAAGAATTCCAATCCAACATCAACATATAGATTAAACCCTACTCAAATATTTTGAGTGAATCAGTCACACAAAAAAAAATGACCAAAAAAATTGATAAAATAAATAATTTCTAAAATACTAATTTTTTTATTCTTAAAAAATTTTTTCGAAAATTTTTTGTAGCTAGACTAGCAACTCGACTAGGTTTGTAGCTCTGACTTACAAAGTTTGCAGTAAAATATTAGATGATGCATTGATGTGAACCGAATAAGATGCTGAAAAAAATGAAAAAATTGGTGTCTTCCGGAATACTGAATTTCCAATGATGATGAATTTCATGGAAAAACCCTTCTCTTTTGACAATTCAATCATCTTCTCAATGCTTTAACCATTTTCAATATCTGTTTCTCCAGATAAATAAATTTTTATTTCCTGATTCTTTTCCTTAGTTTTTATTTTTCGATTATTGAAGAATTTCCTTGACTTTTGTAATTTAGGATTTCTTCAATTGATTTTTATTCACTCTCAACATCACTTCCGACCTCAGTTGATTCAGCAATATCTTTTGAACATAAAGGGACAAGGCTATAAGGTTTTTAATTTGAAATCTTCTTTCCTGATTGTGGAGTTTTAATAATGCATGACTCAGGCCGATTTCTGTTTGACTCTCTCTGTTGGATCTAAGGCTAATTTGTGTATTTGATTGAGTGAGTTGGGAATTTTGAGAAATTGATATAATAATAAATTCACATTTTAGTAAATAAGGCTTATTGTAGCAGGTAAAAACACCATCTGTTACCTCTCTTGTTTCAAACTTTAAAAAATTTACTATCTAATTATATTTTTTTTACTCAAAATCAGTTGACCAAGACCACACGTTCGAAATCGACGACATGGCGTATGTTTTAGGAAACACAAAATCAGAACTGGATTACAAGATGATCTGAAATGGAAAGAGCATATTTCTACACTCATTCTTAAAGAAAATTTTGTGTTCGAAAAGCTAATGGACATAACAAACTCTACAGACAATTTTTAAATAATTGCTCCGCAAGACACAATATTTTCAAAAATGGAGTGGTACCTGCCTGTAACGAAATACCGAAAAATTTTTAATAACAAATATGAAGAATTTTCAAATAGTTAGAAACTTTTACTAATCCTTTCATTAAATAAAATTTTTTAATTAAATGATCCTGAACAAGAATTGTTTGAAGAAATGCGATGGGATAGAAGATGATAATGAAATTTATCATGATAATGTCATAGCTGAATCCACCTCTTCCTACAAGCGAAATAGAAAACAATTGTGCGGAAATTTAAAAAGCAATTTCAATTTTAAAAGTAAGGAAAAAAAGGCCAGAGCTTGGAATTTAAAACAAAATAATTAGCCTCCTCGTTTTTCTTTAATGATTTTTTTTATTGAGATGAAATTGATCTGAAATTTTTGTCATTATTCAATATTTTTAAATAGAACAATAATTTTGAACATTCTATTTATAAAAATAAAATCATTAGGTAAATTTAGTGAAAAAATCAAAATTAATTCTTAATCTGTAAAATTGAAAATATTCAAAGTTTTATTAAAAAGAAAATATTAGATTTTAAATATTCAGTGTAAAATTTCATTTCTTCTTGAAAATGAAATTCTGATTATTCAAAAAATGCCGAATATGATACAAAATACAAAAATGAGAACCTTTTTTCCTAGAAATTAAAATTATTTTTTGTACTGTTAAATTTGGCATAATAATTTGGTGCAACTTTAATAGAATATAATTTTTTTATTCATTTTTGCATATATATGCATTATTTTAAAAAATTACTGAATTTTTATGAAATATTCAAACTTTTTAGTGTGCCATTATTTATTTGAATTGATTAAATTATGTTTTAGTTAAAATTTATTTAAATTTTTTTTGTCAAAATAAACTTTTACTGAATAAATGTATTTAATAATTTTTTTTTATTAATTTAAGAAGAATAAAATAAAAAACAATGCTAAAAAACTAA
This sequence comes from Brachionus manjavacas, assembly GCA_019054805.1. Taxonomy (NCBI): domain Eukaryota; kingdom Metazoa; phylum Rotifera; class Eurotatoria; order Ploima; family Brachionidae; genus Brachionus; species Brachionus manjavacas. The sequence continues at coordinate 1,639,941 of JAHQIY010000015.1, read as the reverse complement.
ATTTAAGATTTAATGGATCCGGGTGAATTAGTGATCAACGCTCTACCAGAAGAGATACTAGAAAAAATTTTTTCCTTTACCAGTCAATACAGGTAATTCTGATTGCTTTTTGATGCAATTTAAACTGATTTTTATTTAAATTCGTAAAGAGACTATGACAACATATGTCTTGTGAACAAAAAATGGAACAGAATCATAGATGGTCTGCGAAGTTTGAACAAATCAACGTTCGAAGACTCGTTCCAAAATGGTCAAGTCTATTTTAAATGCTTCGATAAACCATCTTCACCATCACACAGGCACTCACACTCAAGTGCAGTTTTAGATCAGATAATGTACATATTTGGCGGACTATCAGGCACATCCACTTCCTACAATGACCTATGGGTCCTTGATTTAAACACAAAAATTTGGTCCCGACCATTGACATCGGGAAATTATCCAAGTCCAAAAGCCGCAGCCACAATGACAGTGTACAACAATTCACTAATTCTTTACGGAGGCTACTCTCATCCGTATTCTTATCCTTTTAATCAGCAAGTCAATTTTTTTGATGAATTACATGTGTACGACACCGGAAAAAATTTCTGGACACAAAATTTGTTCTCTCAAGAAACACCTAAACTAGCCGGTCACTCGGCAAGTATAATCAAATCAAATATATTAGTACTATTCGGTGGGTGCAATGGCTCGTTGGGAAATAAGACAAATTCCATACATTGCTTAGATTTGAGCAAAAATGAGTGGCTTTTTGTGGATAAAATAATCGATGGACCCAAGCCGGATCCACGCTATGGTCATTCTCAATTTACTTTAGATGATGAGCGCATTTTGATAATTGGAGGATGCGGTGGGCCAAACAAGCAATTTGTTGATGTTTGGATTCTCTCCTTTCCATTCGAAGACATTAGCAATTGCTTTTGGACCTGTGTCTCGGTCACCAACTTGATCAACTCACCTATTCAATATTATTGCATTCCATTTGCTAGATGCAATGAAAAATTGGTAACTCTTGGTCGATCTAGGGCGAGCTTTTCCTCGTCGCTTCAGGGCATATGTGGCGATTCAGAGTCATCAATTGGTATGACCATTTATAACAATCGGTTGGAAGAACGCAAATGTACGTGTTCTTCTCAGACGAATTTGGTAAGGGAGGCTGTAGTGGAAAAGAGTGGTCAAAGTGGTCAAAGTGAAGAAATAAATGCTAAAAATTTAAATTTACTTAACAAGTCCCAAAGGAACACAATTAAAAGACTTGAGGCGTTGAAAAAAATTGCCAATCAGCTCAAAAATGAAAAAGAGACTAAATTATCTCAGCAAATAAATTTGACAAATAATTTAAACAATACTCGCACTCATTGTATATTACACTCAAAATATATGCAAATTTTTGTTTTAGACATTAAAAATTTATTCAAAAATGAAAATTTTGTTGAATGGCAATGTCCAGTGGCTCATTTTAGTCCACATTCGCCAATTGAGACAATCTTGTACTCATTGTCCAAAGGAAAAGATGAATTGATTTTATTTGGAGGCATGGAACTCGAGTCGCAACTGAATAGTTTGAAGGCTGTGAACAATGATGATATGCAGCACAAAGTTAGCAAAAAAATGTTTATTTTAAAGCCTAAAGGACTTCATATTACTTCCAGTTAAATCAAGGCGGTTGTTTTTTTTAAATCTTATATTTATTTGATTGTAAAATAAAAATTTATATTTTAAAATTTTGGTATTTGATTTTATTAAATATTTAGTTAAAAAGGCAAAAATTGGCATTGTAAGGAAAATCAAAAAGGTGCTTTCTTGTAAAATCTTACAATTTCTTTAGGATTTTTAAAAAATTGTTAAATTTTTTTAATAGAATTTGACATCTTTTATTTAATCTCTTTAAATTAAATTCTTAAGGGTATATTATTTTAGTCAAATTTTTCAAAGGTATGTCAAATTTAAAAAAATTATTTTGTCAAATTTATTAAAGAAATGTCAAATTAGAAAGTATCAAATTTTTTTGATAACAGTCAAATTTTCGTCAAAAAAAAGTCAAATATTCAACAAAAAAAAGAGAAAAATATTCATAAAAAAAGTAAACTTATTTAAATGTAAAAGGTTAAACTTACTTTGCCAATGCTTTAGTCATTTTTTTGAGTCTCCCAGCACTTGCGACTTTGTTTAAATAGATGGCCTAATTGATTTTTTGATGCTTTTTTATAACAGGTGAAGATAAAGTTTGCGGAATGTTTTCAAAAATTCATTACTCCTTCTTTAAAAAAGAAGGAAGACTAAGGATTTTATCAATATGACTTTTGACACCGTATTGATGTTAGGCTGATTTCACGCAGACATTCTAGTATCCTGAGCTTCAATTGATTCATCTACGTAGCCATCTATGTAGACTTTCCCTCTCAATATTCACCAAAAATCTTCAATAGGTCTAGCTTCTGGAAAATTTGCAGGGTTATGCATATTGTCAACATGATAGCTTGAATTTTCGATCATAAAGTCCATTGACGCTTCTGCGAAATAAGAGCTCGCCAAGTCGAGCTGGAATATAAATTTTTCTCTGAATGATTGATGAAGGGAAGTGATTTCCTGCTCAGAAATTCATCTTGATAAACGATCTGATTAATTTCATTTAAACTGAGGAAGTTATGACAACACAAACTTAGTCTGATAACTTGGTCTTCACCCGAAATTGTTAAAAAGTTTTCTTTTTTTATAATTTGTTTATTAAATAAATAAATAGACAATGTTTTTGTAAAAAGACATTGGGGTATTGGAATTTATATTTCTTCTATTAAAATTATATAAATTTGATATAACACAAAATTTTATTTCAAAAATGTAACATTTTGAGGAAAATTAGATGATTTAAGGTCTACTTTTTTTAAATGGGAAAAGGCTTCAAAAATCATAATTAACAGGGTTATGACAGTGAAAAATGAAAAAAAAATGTAAATATTAAAAAAGTAAATTTTTCAAGAGGTCAGAACTCCGTCAATTTTACACACAGACAAATAATTAATCTCCAAATTCAAGATCTTAATCTGACACTAAACATGCTTTCATGTAGTCAAAAAGCATTTGAAAGAGAGAAAAACATGATTTTTCAAGATTTTCAAAGTGAACTAATGAGCTAAATTATTAAAAAAATTTTAAGAAAAGTAAAATTTTTCTTTCACCTTTGTGCTTTTTTAAGCCATTTAATTCATTATTTTCTATGATTGATATTACTTTTATTGTTATTTTTACAAAAAATTTAGGGATCCAATTTTTTTTGAAGACATTTGATTTTGCTATTCATTTTTTAATATTTAAATTTATGTATATTTTCATTTTTGATATTCATTTGTTGATTTTATTTGGAAGAAAATTAAAATTTTAAATTCTAATGCAAAATGGCAAAATATAATGAAAAAAAATTAAATAAAGATTTTGAAAATGCGATCAGTTCTGACGATAGTGACGAGCAAAATTTAAATGAAGAAAGTGAATTAGAAACAAATGAATCTGATGAAGACAAATTATCCGAAGAAAGTTCAAATTCAGATCAAGTTGAGTCAAGTGAAGATGATGAACCTACAACAAGCAACAATGAAGGATTCCGTAGTGAGATCGCAAGTGAGCTGAATTCTATGACTTTTGAACAGATTCAGCAATTGCAAAACAAGCTTGGGCTAAAGAAATTCAAAGAAGTAATGCAGGAAAAATCATCCTCTGGTGAAATGAAAAACTTCAAGCGACTTAACAAAAATAGACCCCAAGAGCTCAGCTCGAAAAAGCCTGTGTCCACATTCAGAAATGTTTTTCAAGCAAAGAAAAAGGAATTTGTAGATCCGCGCTTTAATCCAGCAATTGGAGATTACAAGCCAGAAGTATTTAGGAAAAGATATGGTTTTATCAATGACATGAGACAAAATGAAAAACAGGTTTATTTGAATTAATTCGTAATTATTTTTTATATATTTTTGTTTATATTTAAGATTTTGGTTGAAGAGTTAAAAAAAGAACAAGATCCTGAAAGAAGGGAACAAATAAAATCTGCACTAACTAGACTGGTAAAATTATTGATTTATGATATTATGAAAATAAAAACATTTTTATTTATTTTATTAAATTAAAGAAACATCAAATTGATTCATTCAAAGAAAGTGAAAAGAAGCAGGATTTCAGTAATAAGTTGAAAAAAATTGCTAACGAAGATGCCAAGGAGGGAAAAAAGCCTCATTTTGTAAATAAATGTAATTTTAGAATCTCTTAGTGATAAAAAAGAAAATTAATATTTTTTTAAAAGCCGAGCAAAAAATTCTTGTGCTGGCCGAGAAATACAAGGAGCTCAAAAAGTCGGGGAAAATTGAACAATTTTTGGCAAAAAAAAGAAAAAAACAACTTTCAAAGGAAAAGAAAAATTTTTACACCAAACATTTACGATTTGTTTAAAAATAAATTTCTAATCAAAAATAACTTTTTAATTTTGTAATTCCTCAAAAAACTCATCGAAGAATTAAGGGCAAAAGTAATTTTCAGGATAAAAACACTTTAGAATTTATATATTTTTTATTCAAAACGTTCACACTATCTCCTGAATCAATTTTCGATCTCTAATTCGAGCTCTCCGTACCTGAAAAACCGTATTTTGAAAAACTTTGAAAAAAAAAATTTTTGACCACTACCTTTCAAAGTCTTTATTTTTTAGTGCATGGTGCTTGTATTCCGAATGAAATATCTTAGGTAAAAAAAGATATATCATTTAAAATTTACATAAACTCTGAAAGCGGAGAAGATAATCTACAAAACAGTGTGTTGAGTTTATAAAATTTGGCTTTGTTCATGTTTTACTATAAGAAAAACCACCAAAACCAAAAAAAATGTAATTTTTTAATAAAAACGAACTTTTCCTCCAAAACACCATTTACCTCACTTTTTTATATCAGATTCTGAAACTAGAGGAAATTCTGTATAAAACGCTGTGAGTAGTCTTTTTATTTCTTTTTTTTGTTTTTCGAGTTTTTCGAAACTAAATATTCACCTATATTTGCTAAAATATTCTTTTTTACTATATTTTCTTTTAAATTTAGACAAATATTAAAAAAATAAATTTTTCAAATATATTTTATTATTTTTAAATAATTAAAAAAATAAAAAAATTTTTTTTTTTTAAATTTTTGTGGGAGGTCAAATGAAAAATAATATAAATAAAGCAAAATAAAGGTAAAGCAAAATATATGTGAATTTTTAGGTAAAAAATTCGAAAAAAAAAAAAAGAAATAAAAAAACTACTCACAGCGTTTTGGACAGAATTTCTTCTGGTTTCAGAATGTGAAATAAAAAAATTTAATTTTGAAGATTTTTAAATTACAAATTTTAAGTTTATATTAAATTTTTTTCAATTAATTTAAATTTTGAAATATTAATTTTTAATATTTTTAATCAAATATTTTATTGATTTTCTAATTAGAAACATTGATACTAAAATCTTATTTTAAATTTTTTTAAAAAATCTAAATGCTTTACAACTTGATACAAGTATAATTTGGCTCAAATGATATTAGTTAAAAATGTATAGCTCAAAAAGTATTTTAGATAACAGTTTTAAAAATGTAACCAACTACGCCGAGGAATTGGAAGAAACCACAAATTTACTAATTTAAACACTAAAAACCACTAATTTTTAAGTTAAATCATGAACAACACCAAAAATTTGTTTATTTAAGCTTGAAAACATTTTTGATTGTTAAAATTTTTAGCTTTTTGAATTTTTTTTAATGCTGGCAAAAAGAATGATGGTGATTTTTTTTTTTAATTGATAACATATTAACTAAAACGGTAACAATACAAATAAATTTTTTTTAATTCCTTCAAAAAAAAAAAAAAAAAATAAAAGGGATAAATTTAAAAAAATAATGAGTTTTAAATGTTAAAGTATTGATGGGTGCTGAAAAATAAGAGGAGATAATAAGGTACCAATTAAACCTTAATTTTTTTGTCAAAGCAAATCTAATGATCAAAAACAAAAAAATATCAAGATATAAGGAAATTTTTTTGTTTTTTTTTATTTTCTATTAATTAATTTTGTTAAATTTAGACAGAGCATTCTAAGTTATTTAAATTTGTAAAAAACATGAATATTTAATTGAACATCCATCCGAATTTATCAGCAGAACTAAAATATAGGTTAAGAAAATAATCTTCTCAGACTAGCATTTAAGTTATCTATTGAAAAATGATAAAAATAAAGCAGAATAGAAAATATTACTGGAAAATAAATCAAAAAAATGAAATTAAAACTATTTATTTTTTTGGCAGCAATAATATTTTGTTTTATATTAAGCTTTTCAGTTTCAATACATTTAAAACTTTTGAAATTAAATCAAGTAATCTTTTAGTTTATTATTATTGTTTTATTTTAAATTTATATTTTTAGAAAGATAGTTTTTCAGAATTAAAAACTATCAGAGCCACGCCAACATTTCAAAGCATTGAAAACGAAGGCGATATTTATTCTTATTCAGCATTTACATTCGATAACTTCTATCCATCGGAATCCGGAATTTATAAAAGAAATGTTTTTAAACTTACCGGAACAAGAAAAAGTGATCTGCATTCAATCATCAATGCAAGTATTCTGCATTTAAATCTAAATTCTGCTAAAAGTCATGTCTGGACCGATTTTGTCATTGGCTTTACCAGATCAGATCCCATAAATGGTTATGAATATAAATTGTTTTTTAAACATGATAATTCAAGTTGTTGCCAAGTCGTTCAAATACAGAGACCACTTGCTCAATTGATTTTCACGGAAAAATTAGAAGATAGAAAACAATGCATAAATTTTTTAGTTCCATTGAATACAGATGATTCTAGTTTTGCCAAATTAAAAAGATTTTTAAGAGTTTTTATTGACATAGCATTGAAAAAAGACCAAGCTGAAAATTTATTAACTTTAATAATTAGCTATTCAGATGAAGTACAGACCAAAAGGTTTGATGATTTGGTCATTCAATTTTCTGATCGCTTCAATTTAAATTGTGTTAGAATACTTAAATTAAAAATGAAAGTATTCTCTCGGTCAGAATTATTGAACTTTGGTGCCAAGAGCCTCGGAGCAGATGAATTAATGTTTTTTTGTGACATAGATGTGGTATTTAATGAATATTTTCTAGAGTCATGCAGATCGAATGTGATCAAAGGAGAGCAAGTATTTTATCCGATTCTTTTTAGCTATTACAATCCAGTGATGTTGGAAAAAGTTTATAATTTAAAATCTGGTCAACAAGATTTTATAATTGATAAATCTTCTGGATATTTTAGAAATACGGGATTCGGTATGGTGTGTGTTTATAACAAAGATTTTCATCAAATTGGTGGATTTGATGATTGGAAAAGTAAAGATTGGGGCGGAGAAGATTTGTTTTTGTACCGGAAATTTTTCAAGTCAAATTTAAAAATATTCAGAGCAATAACACCAGGTTTGTTTCATATTTATCATCCGAAAAAATGTGACAAAAAATCACTTGATCAAAAACAGTTTAAAAATTGCGTTAAAGCTAAAATTTTTAACGAAGCGTCTCATGAAACCTTTGGAATGCTGTATTTTAATTACATAAATTTTTAAAAATAAAATTTTTTAATTTTATTAAACCAAAGCTTTACTAATGAAATGAAAGATTTCGAAAATGATCTCATGTTTAACTCTCAGGCTCAAAAAAGAATCTAAAATCTAAGTTCAATTTTTCAATTTTTTTTAAAAAATTTATTAAATTTTGATATTTTATTTTTCAAACATTTAGGATACTTAAGCTGTTAAAATTCAAAATAGTTTAGATTATAAATGTTTATTCAGAACATTTAGTTTCGAAATTAGACAATTGATCTAAGTTCTTAGGATAACGAAATTAATCAATTTCCAACAATTTTTCAAATATAGTTGCCAAACTAAATATTATTAAATTTTTTCAATAACTATGAAATCAAACAATTTTCCTAGTTGTTTGAATTACTTTATTTTTTTTTAAATTAAAAATTTCAATTTTTTAGTAAATTAAAATATATGATCGTTAAAAATTCAAACATTACAAGGGAACTAAAATTGGCAAAATATATAATCAAAATTTTTAGGTTTTGATTTAAAAAAAGGTTTTTTTATCAATTTGTAAAGAACTAAATTTTTAAAGTTTATTAGACATGATTTGTTTAAACTTTAATTATAAAGAAAATTAAATGAACTTTTATCTGAAGTAAAATAATATCTAGCTGTATTCCGTATATCGGGGAGCTTTCGAAAATTTTTCTATTTTAATTTAATAAAAACTGACTGACTCGTGTTCATCCACCGGCCAGCCAAACATTTTGAAATTTTGCAAAACAAAATTTAACTTTGTTGCGCTGTAATATATTTTAATTAATATTAAAAAATCATTTAAAGCCATAAAATGGATTTTAAATTTGTCTTAAAAATCTTCAAATAAATATTTTATTGAAATCAATTTAAGATCATTTTGGAAAAAAAAGTTTTTTATTTCATTTAATTAAAATAATAAACATCTTGTGTTTAATTAAAAAGTATTCTAAAAAAGCTTTATTCATCATTTTTATTAAGATTTTGATCTATTAAATTTTGATCATGTGATCATGATCATGAACTTCAAGTTGCCGCTAAAATCTTAATATTTAAAACCCAAATGTGAGAAAAAAAGTAAAATTTTCATGCAAATACTTACGATAACTAACTTTAATATTTGAATATAGTGCTTTTAAAATCGTCTTAATCCATTTTTTTAGATTACATAATATTTTTTAATTTTTTACAACTTAAAAATAAATTTTAATTAAAAAATTAAGAAAATAAAAAAACATTCAAATTCATTGAAATTCATTCATTCAAGTTTTTCTTACAAGAAATGTTGTTTGTACAGTATGTCCCAAAAAGTTAGAATCAAGTTGAAAAAAATAAAAATAATGTTTTTTTGCAATTAAAAAAATCGTTAACTATGAATTTTTTCAAATGATATCTTTTTTAAAGTAAGACTATCCAAAAATCTGACAAAATGGGTAAAAATAAAATAACTGATCAACAGAGATGGCAAATTGCATGTTTTTTGAAAAATCAGACAAAGACTGAAAGAGAAATAGCCGAGTTAACGAAATTATGAACAAAAAAACAATTAAATAGAAAAAAAGTTTGATTCTAACTTTTTGTGACATACTGTACAGAAATATTCATTAAATCATTTAATCAATACTTATGAAAAAATTCTTTAAAATCAATTTTTAATAAGAATTTTTCAATTTAATTAATAAAATAAATCAATCAATTAAATAATCAATAATAATTTCTTTTTCTTTTATTTTTGTTATTCTGGCAGCGTAGCAACAGGTAAAACCTTGTTATATTTAAAAATAAAAAAATTTCTAATATTTTAACCTGCTTCTTAGTAGGCATTTCTATTTATATCAATTAATTGAGAAGGAAATTTTGCTATCTTAAATCTACATATTGTTGAAGACAATTTAGTGATTTTTCATGAGTTAAAAAATATTTTGATATAATTATTGAAAACGTATATTCTAATTTAATTTACGTGAAAATATAGTTTATTATTTATTTATTATTTTTTTTTTCTGTACCGAGCAAAAGCTCCTTCAGATTAAAACAAAAAAAATCAAAATAAAATAAAGTTAAATAAGATAGAATAAAAAATAAAAAAAATTAAATGTAATAAAATGGTTTAAAATAGAGGAAAAATAATGAAATTGAACTAGAGAGTTAAAGGATACATATTTTTTAAAAATTGATTGTTCAGGGAAAAAAGAAGAAATTGTACCGTAATTCCGTGTTAGGGAACGCGTGCATTAATACCCAAAGTCATATGTGAAGTGCATGCACAGACATTAACCCCTTCCATGTTAAAAAAAACTATTAAAGGTTCGACGCACTACATGTGCAACTTTGGATATTAATATGTGATACTAATAAAAAAACCAAGTTTAAATGTCGAGTTAATAATCAAAAAATCTTTTTTAGAGCATCATTTTTATTTGAAATTTTTCTGAAATATTAAAAAAAAATTTTTTTATATTTCAACTTTTAGTGCGACCATTCAAACAAAATTATGAAAATGTTTTTTAATATTAAAAATTATTTTTTTTATGCTTTTCTAGTTATAGATGCAGCTTTTTTAAAATAATATAAAAATTAAAATATTAAATTAATATGACAAAGTCTTGAATTAATTATACGAGCGGCGTTTAAAGACAAAATTAAAATGAAAAAAAAATACTATTTGAAAATCTTATTTTGATGATTTGTTTTTTGAGCCCTTTTTGCTACCAAGAGGCTTTCGAACACTCCCATCTTTGTTTAAAACTACAACTGGAGTAATATCAACTCTATTCAAGTTTAAACTTTAAAGAGGTCGACGCATAACTTTTTCTTTTTGGCTCAATATTCTCTTCGTTTCCATAAATTTTTAAGTTTAGATCATCACTCTCTTTTTTATATCTAGAAAAGACTACTGAACACGACTTTTCTACTGATATCTTCATTTTCCATTTAATAAGCCATTGTTCTAGTTCGTTGGTGTATTTATTTATCTTATTTTCTAGGTTCTCCTTTTTGTTATAAATGAAGAATGTAACTAGATCATCTGCAAAAAGCAAAGAGTATTCATTATTTGTTTTGTTTCTTTTTGGGATGTCATTAATATATATACTAAATAAAAGTGGACTAATTACTGAGCCTTGAGGAACACCTGCAGTTAATTGGTATTCTTCGCTTAGGTGATCATTCACATTTACCTTGAATTTCCTAGAATCTAAAAAGGACCTAATCCAGTTAGTCAAGTAATGAGGTGGAGTCAATTTAATCAATTTAAAAAGTAAACCTTCATGCCAAACCCTATCAAAGGCTTTAGAAATATCAAAAAACAGGCCGCAAACTCTTTTTTTTCTATTAAATGATTCCACAATTTTTTGAATTAAAAAGAATAGATTATCTGATGTTCGCCGGTGTTTTCTAAATCCAGACTGCTCCTGGATAAGGAGTGAATTTTGTTCCAAAAAATTGTATAATCTTGAGTATACTTTTCTTTCCAGTAAGTTTCCTAGACAACTCTTTATGCTAATTGGTCTATAATTTAAAGGGTCTTGTACAGTAGAGACCTTTTTTTGAATCATAGTAATGTTCGAAGTTTTCCCCACTTTCGGGACTTAACCTTCTCTAAGAGATAAATTAAATAGTTCTAAGATTTCTATTAATGAATTTCTTGGTAAATTTTTTAGCATCAAATTATGGATTTGGTCAGGTCCTGATGCCGCTTCATTTTTCAATCTTTTTACAGCAATAATTAATTCATTTAAGCAAATTGGATCATTAAAATTAGACTGATCATAATTTCTAAAGAATTCAGAGTTAGAATTAAGTATTTCGAAATCTTTATCAAGATCCTTTAAATCAGAATTAGGAATTAGAAGAAGATTCACTTAAATTAAGTGTAAGTTATAATAAAATTTTATTTTATTTTAACGTAAAATACAAAAATAAAAAAAATAAAAAAGAGATTAACACTTAAACACAGTTTTCACATTTTCAAATTTTCTTGATTGGTACATATGTTCTATTAACACATTATAAATGAAAAGATGATTGACAATTACCACATGAAGTAATTTTTGAATCAAAAAAATAGAACAAATTTTACAATCTTTTGAAAAATTTCAAAAAATTTTACTTGTATTTTCCATCATCATTAAGACATCTGATGTAAAATATTCAACCAAATGATCTATCAATAAAATTACTTTGTAAAATAGAAGTTGAAATAAGTTCAGAATGTTAACATGTGACACATGTAACAATCTATGTCTTCTTAGCTTTCATTTTTTTTTAGCTTATTTACTTTATTTTAATTTTTTTATCTCATTTAATAACTTTAATTTTATTTTTGATTTTTTTTTAAATTTATTCTGAAGGAGCCCTAGCTCGGTACAGAAAATAAATAAATAAATAAACAAATAATAGAATTAATTCATTCAAAGTATTAAAAATTTGATTATTAATTATCATTTTTCGATTTTTAGTATATTTTTCAGTTTAATTTTGGTTTATTTTTCAAAAAATGTCAGTAAATTTATGGCAACAAAAGTTTTTATTAATTAGAAATATAGTATCAAAGAGCTTGAATTCTATTATCTATAATGGTCTTCATGGTTCAAAAAATTAAAATTAAAATCAAAAGCAAAATCAATGTTAAAGTTTTTTTTTATTAATTGACATTACTATGAATAAAATCTCGATTTTACCGACTTGCTTCTATATTTTCGGTGACATGTCATTGAATATCGAACATAGGTTTTCTAAATGATATAATGATATGTCACTAATGCAGAAAATAGCCCAAAATTGACTTTTTTACAAAATATTTGTCTCGACATTTAGCGACATGTAAAGTAAACCCAAAATATAGTCTAAAATAAAACAAAGAATCTTTTTTTTTTAATATAAAATGAAGTTTAATTACCTAATTAAAACTAAATTATTTTTCCTAATAATTTTTTTAAAATGAAAATTATTTTTGAAAGCTATTTTATTAAATTTTTGAATGAAAATTAAAAAAATTACAAAAAGACAATTATATTAAAGATTGTCATAGGAATTTTTTTTTTGCATTAAAATAAAAATATTTTATAGCAAAAATTTATCAATTATAATTATTTTTTTGACTTTAAATTTGATAGAAAAAAAATTGACAAAAATGATTTAATTGAAAAATAAGTAATAAAAACAGAGTATTAAAATGGAACAATTTACTTTCGAAAGGTGATTTTTGAATAAACCAAAATCAAAAGTTTGAATCTAACTCCAATAGTAACCCAATTGATTATTTTACGTCCTTACATTTAATAAATAGAAAATTTTCTCAATACAAAAAACAAAGGCTTAGCAAGTACAGAAACTCGCATTTCTAGAAATCTATTCTAGAAATTTGAGTTTAGGGTTAAAACTATTTAATAAATAAATAAATTAAGGAGTATTTGACATTGATCGGCAGAGGTAAAAAGTGCTACAATGTCATCACAATAGGCTATTATTGAGAGATTTTTATCTTTGATTTTTGTACCGATCTGAAGCTCCAAACATTGTGTTAGAAGGATGCAGATTTCAATGCGAGTTTGTTTGGTAACTAAAATTGATGATAGGTTCTGGCTCTGATCATCTAAAAACAATATAAATAAAAAAATTTATTAAAATTTTAATATAATATTTGTGATTAAAAATAATAATCTAATAGATAAAATCAATTAAAATTTTATTTCAAATTCAAAAATTTGAAAAACTTAATCAATAAAAAAACCGAGTTTTAAATAATTATGTAATTGTTATATAATAACGTAATCTTTTAAACAAAAATAATATACAGGTTCTTAATTTTGTAATTTTCTCAAAATAGCCTGTTTGATTAAATCACGTTGCATTGTTTTTTCACATAACTTTAATGCAGCACAAGTAACATCAGGATCCAAGTCAGAAGCAATCAATTGAATGACATAAGGTCCATATTCATTTATAAAAGCGGAACACTAGTAAAAATTGATTATAAATTTTAAAAATAGATTCTAAAGTTTAGAATACTTGGTCTTTTAAAGTGTCCGGGAACAAATTACAAACCAACAGAAGCTCTTTGGTTATTTTTTCCTCAGTTATGTTTTCCTTTAATTTGTTATCAATCACCTCTGCGACGTACAAACATAAGCTGCATTGTAAAGTTTTGTTTCCCAAGACAACTGGCTCTTCTACATGTCTGACTTCATTCTTGTTTTCGACTGGCTTAGCCGGAACAACATCAACCATGTTTACCAATGCATCCTTGTTGTTTTCAGCTGGACAAAATCGAATCTTGGAACACACTTGAACTGGCTCGGAAAACTTGTCCATAAAGTTAATTAGCCTAACACCATGTCTATCCACCATGGAGTCACAATGAGCCCGGTAACTTTTCGGAATGAGCTTGCAAACATTTGAAATTGTGAACTCAACAGCTTTCTCTGTTTTGTCCAAGCTGTACTCATTGCTTATGTACTGAATGGAAAATTGGCACACAGTGCATCGAATGCTCATGCCCCTTGACTCTTGGACTCTTTCGGCAGCTGATTTTTCCTTTTGCCAAATGAGACTGTTTTTATGCTTGAACAGGTCGGTTTCTTCGCCAAATAATGGGCCTTGTTCACTGCTGCTGCACAGCTTCATAAAAGTGCACACCTTATGTGGTGGCACTTGGCTGGTGAGCAAATTTAGAATTATTTCTCCATAAGTAGTGACAAAATCAGAGCATTCGCCGCGGATCGACGCTGGCATTACATGCTGGCAAACATAGCTCATCCACGCTTCGATCTCCGGAATAGTTGAATTCTGAGTGATGTATTTTTCCAAGACAGTGATCAAAAATTCGCACATGACACAATACTGTGTACTCTGGGCGCTTGGCTCTTGCGCAATAACTTCATTGTGGGAAGAACACATGCCAATCATTACACACAATTGGTCCGGATGAACGTCTCGCGAAATAATGTCTAAGAACAATGGACCATAGGCATCAATCAAAGTCTTGCACAATTCACGAGACTTGCCGATTTTTTGGCACAAATTGCCATCGATATAGGTCAAAATTTTCGCTTGAGACTTCTGGTCAGCGAGCATTTTTTTGACTTGGGTGAATACCACCTTGCACAAAGTACAATTGAGCGGATTTCTCACATTTAGATCATAGAACTTGGGTTCATTTTCTTCTACTTGAATTTTTAGACACAGACCCATGGCACGGCAAACCATCGCCGGATCAACTGATTTTATCAAAAGTTCAATTATTTCAGCGCCCTCTTGCTCAACATACTCAACACATGTATTGTTCAAAGTGCCCAAACGACCACACAACTGATGCTCAATAAAATTCAGCACTTTTCTGCTGTCAGTTCTGGTTTCAATCATGTACTTGGCAGCGTTCATTACAATGGTGCACAATTCGCATCCAACGCCCATGGTGCGTTTTAGTTCGCCCACCAAGTTGCTGCTTTTTTCCTCGGACAATAGCTCAGAGTTTACCTGAACAGTCTGAATTGGACTCTTGACCACAACATTCTTGTCATTTAGAACTGTAAAGCTAATTGAATTAATCAAGTTAATGGTCGGCTCAGAGACTAATTCCAGACTTGCGTCCGAGCATTGTTTCAGCACTCTGCATATGATTCCTGGGTCCATGTTGTTTCTAAGCATGTTGTAGATTTCAGGCAAATAGGTGTCCACTTCTTTGACGCACAAATCTGTCAAGTTCTGCGAAGGCAGGAGTGTGCAAGCGCCCTCCAAGTAGTCTTTGACATTTATTTCTGTCGAATTTTCCAAAATTGATTGTCTCAACTTTTGGAATATGTACAAACAAAAACCACATGTTTTCTCTGAATTTAGTTTGGCGCTTTCCGAATCAATTGAATCTTTGAGCTTAAATTTTAGTCGTGACCATTGGCTAAAGCAGGTGTCGAGAGAGTCGCAGCGTTTGGCTGTTTCCAATGTGTCACACCAGTTTCTCGGATGAATGCCACATTTAAATCTAGAGTCAAATTTATACTCTATTTGATTGTGGTCAACCAGCTTGAGCTCATTGCACTGATCCAACAGACCACAAATTGATTCACTTGGCTTTTTAGATTTTAAATTAGCAAAATTTAGGAAAATTTTTTTTTTTATTTTACCAAATTTTGGTGCTTTAGCTGCTGAATTTCTTGTTTAAAGTTGTCAAATTGACATCTAGACAAGTCCGAGTTTAAGCAGTTGACACAGTTGGAACAAGCGTTTGGCTTGTTGCTTAGTTCTAGCTGCTTTTTGCTTGTATAGCTCAAATGAGTGGTCCATACTGTTTGCAGACAATGTTTGAACGCATTGCATTCATTTGCGTTCTGGATTGATTTACACCAATAGGACGGACCGCGGACACACTGGTCAGCTTTTGAGTAACCTGATAAAAAAGAGATGGTGGTAATTTTATTGACAAATTAAAAATTGGCCAAGAAATACCTAAACTGAAGACAAAAATTGCTAAAAACAAAATTTTTAGCATTGTTCTATTGAAATAAATTTTTTGCGTCTAAAAAAATTTAAAATTAAGCCATTGTTCAAGTAAAGTTTATTTAATATTTTGAATGATGACTAAGGCAAAATTTAATTTTTATACAGGTTTAAGCAAAGAAATTTCCAAGTCATGTGATTTGTGCATCCTAAATAAAGAAATCAAATGATTTAAAAAAAAGGGATTGTTTGATTTATTTATCATATTTTAGAAGAATTTTTGAACAAAGAGTTAATGCATCTTTTAGATTGAAAAGATGTGGTGCAGAATTTAATTTGGATAAAATGGAAAATTGACATTGGGATTTTAAAACAATTGCGTAGTATTTGGTGAATGCAACAGTCTAAAAACAAAACAAACTCGACAAAAATTCATTTTAAATAAATTGAAAGATGTTTTAAAATTTATGCTCAATTTATTTGTTAAAAATTTACATTCTATTCATAATTGACAAGCATAATCAATCACTTTTGATTTTGAAAAAATTGAAAAAAGCTTAGTTTTTTTAAAATTAATTAATTAAAAATTTAGACGACTCTATTAATTATTTCGAATTTAATATAATGAGCAATTTTTAATTCATAATAAATTCTTAGATTAATTTATCTGGCATACAAAATGGCAAAAATTTGGACAATTCAAAGTAAAATATTTAAAGAAAAGTGAAAGAAAGCTAAAGATTTTGAAATCCATGTAAATTTTAGAAAAATATTGCTTTTAAATAAATTCTTGAAAAGGAAAACAATCATACAAAATTAAATTTCATAAAAAGTTATTTAAAAAACTACTCCTCTGCTTGGAACTCTTTTCTAACTAATAAAGTCGAAAAGTATCCAAAGCAATCTTCATTGAAGTAGCTAGGATAATTGAAAAAATGATATTCAAAGAAAACATACTTGTTTAATAAAGTTTTTGAATTTATTAATCTAATTTTTTTTCAAAATTAACAAATTATAAATAATGTCAGTGACATTGAACAAAATATAATTTTTTTGTATCAACATGAATTTTAATTACTCTTCTTCTTTTTTTCTTTATTACAAAAAGAGACATCTTGTTAATTTAAAAGATTTAAAATTGGAAATTAGAGAATTCATAAATGCCTAGGACCATATCACGTTGAATACACCGGTTCTCGTCCGATCACCGAAGTTAAGCAACGTCGAGCCCGGTTAGTACTTGGATGGGTGACCGCCTGGGAATACCGGGTGTTCTAGGCCTTCCTTTTTAAACCTTCTAAAAAAATTAAAAAAAACAAATTTTATCTTTGAAATTTTTGAATTGTTTTAAGTTTTGATACAATTTAAATATTTTAAAGAGAATTTTTTTTATATTTTTTTAATAAAATATTAGATGTATAATTTTTTTTATTTATATTCTTTAATTGTAGATTACATGATCCTAAATTTAAACCGATCAAATTTTTCTTAAAAATCTTACTTTAAATAACCACAAATCACACAAATCGTTCTTGGCCAATTTTAGTTGACTTATTTTGTTCCAGGAATTAAATACTTTTTGGCACAAAATTCCGTGTCATTTTTTTTCATAATTCTTTGCTCATTTTTAATTTTCCATTCATTATCCATATTCGGATCGTATTTTTTTTTCTTAGTTAATTTTAATTATTGTTTTGTCAATAAAACTATTTAATTTTTCTATTTATTTTTTTTTTAATTTAAAAATTAATGTTTCAAAATTCAATTTAGAAAATGTTAATTTTTTTTAATGCAAATTTCAAATTTATACATATTTCCAAAAAATTCCATGAATAAATAAGCAATAAAATCTGGTTTGTAATGTGATCAATTAATTATAACAATAACATTACTTTTAAATATTTCGCCATTTATTCATTTTATTCCATTTGATCTTTTTAAATAATTTAACTCAAGAAATTAATAGTTGTGTCAATATTCGCTTTCAATTTATCTTTTTTAAATTATCTTTTGAAGTAAATTGATTATGCAATCAGAGTCATAGATAATTTTCGACTTATCTAATGTTTTGAAAATCAAAATCAAATTAATCATGTGATTGTACCTATTTTTAATTTTCGTGATTTTTTTTATTATAAATTTGAATAAATTTTATTTTTCAATATTTTTCCATTAAATTCTTATATCATGTTGAAGAAATTATTTTCCTTTATTCTATTGACAACTATTGGTATGATTCAGAGATTATAAAAAATTCTAAAAATTATTTATCGTCTTTAGTTGTTAATTCAAGCGAAGTGCTGAAATCAAGAGATGAAAACTGTCAACTATGCACTCATGTTCTTCAAGCGGCCCAGACTTTTTTAGAACAAAACAGAACTGAGGTATTTTTTATTATTTATTAAATTCATTCACTAATTTACTAATTAAGGCCAGTATTATTAAATTGATCAAAGATGATGTTTGTATTAGACTCGGATCACTATCTAATGCATGTTTACAATATGTTGAAGCGTACGGACCAGTTGCCTTGGAAGAACTAGCTAAAAAAATCGTAATTTATCATTTTAATTGAATAAATATTTATTATTTTCTAAAGAACCCGTCTGATATTTGCAAAAGAGTTGGTATTTGTGGTCCTAAATTGGATAAATTGCCTCATCCTGAAGACATTAGAACAGTCACACTGGTATTCTATTTCTTCCTTGGGAAATTTTGTTATTTTTTTATCTTAGAATTCTAAAAGTGGCACAGTTTGTCAAATTTGTACAGTGGTAATGAGTGCAGCACAAAATCTTTTGGAGCAAAATAGAACAGAGGTGAGATTTAACAAAAATTTTTTTTATTACTTGAAATTATTTTATTTAAGGATGAAATTGTGAATTTTATTGAAAAAAATTTGTGCAGCCGCTTGGGATCCTTGAGCCAAATTTGCGATCAATATGTATCAGCATATGGAAAAATAATTTTATATGAATTGGCTCAAAAAATTGTATTATTGTATTTATCCAATTATTGTAATCTAATAATAAAAAATAGGACCCATCTGTGATCTGTAATCATTTAGGATTATGTGAAACTAAAAATGTGCCATCAAATCCAAAATTGAAAAAAATGGTAAATAAATTAGAAAAAAATTAACCACAACTTTAGTTAAATTAAACTGAAAGTTCAATTCACTGAATTGTACATTATGTAAACTTGTTTTTCAACAAGTTGCCGATCTACTAAAAAACAACGCTTCCGAGGTAAACTTTCAACACCAAATATCCTTCATAGTTAATTTTGGTTTAATCATTTAGACCCAAATAATAGAAATTATTGAGACCAAATTATGCAACGCTACTGGAAAAATGTCTGAATTGGTATTTAAAAATTTTAAAACACTTTCAAAAATTATATTAAATAAAAATGAAGTGCAAAGAATTAGTTGATGCTTATGGTCCAGCAATTTTGAAATATTTAGCTGACGGAGTGGTAAGAAAGAAGCACAGTGGTTCTACAAAAAGTCCAGAATTGGTAGAGTTACGCTATTTTACGTAATTTTACGTAAGCTTACGTACTTTACCGTAAAATTACATATCCCTACCGACTAATATTTTCGTAAGATTACGTAAGATGACCAAAACTTTCGTAAAATTACGTAAAATAACGTAATTTTACCAATTCTGGGCTTTTTGTAGAACCACTGTAATTTAAACAAGTAAAAAAGATTTTAATATGATTTGAAGGATCCGGAGAAAGTATGTGAATTAATTGGAATGTGTTCAGCCAAAACAAAAATAAATCCAATTAAGAAACGTTTGATCGATCAACCAAAATTAGATAATGAAATATTTTGCTATGTCTGCCAGTATGCATTGGCTTTTATAGATCATGAACTGCAGAATAATAAAACAGAGCAAGCCATCATTTCAACCTTAGATAAAGTCTGCAAATTGGCTCCACAAAGCCTCAAACAGCAGTGTGATTCTTTGATAAACACTTATGGAGTTTATCTAGTTCAGTTATTGGAACAATTTGCTGATCCGCAAAAAGTATGTGAAGCAATTAAGTTATGCGTTTAATTGATCAATCAATTTAATGTTTTACAATTTTAAAGATAATCATCCAAATAAATTTATCTAAATGAAACTTTTAATTTACTGAAAGGCACATTGAAATTTCTTTGTTATCAATATAAAATTTTCAACAGAACCAAAAAACAAATGGACACAATTTTAAAATTTGAGTAGATGAAAAACAGATTAAAAATTTAAGATTTCTAATACTTTTGATTCGAACCTTAAAGGAGTATTATTTAGCTATTATTTAATTGTTAAGTTTATTTTTCAGTAAATTCATTAAAATTTAAGTAAATAAAAGTTAATTTCTCTTTGATCTCTTCTGAAAATTTTTTAAAAAAATGTTACAGGTTATTTGTAGAGATAAATTATGGGTGATTCAAGCTTTGTAACAGCTGTTAAAATTTTCAGAAAAACTTTTGGACCTGAATGAAAAAAATTTATTTCTATTTAAAGCTTTTATTTTTTTTTTTTATTTCAAAATTCACAATGCCTTCTTTTGTGTAAGTTCCAATATATTATTGGAAACCATGGAATTGTCTTAACAAATAAAAAAAGATAATTAAAATAAAACATTTTATTAAAAAAAATCAAAAAAGGAAGGCCTAGAACACCCGGTATTCCCAGGCGGTCACCCATCCAAGTACTAACCGGGCTCGACGTTGCTTAACTTCGGTGATCGGACGAGAACCGGTGTATTCAACGTGATATGGTCCTAGGCATTTAAAATCTCTTTTTTAATAATATTTATTAAAATTAACATGTTTAAAAATAACACAAAATCGTTAAGATTTTTTTTAAACTATTTTTGTAAATGAAAAAATATGATCAATCAGAAATTAAAAAAAAAATAAAAAACATTACTGAAGAAAATCTCTTAGTTGAAGAAAAAAATAAATTTAGAAAATAGGAATTTTTATTAACATTATTAAACGAAGAATTCAATTCAATTATTCTTGAAATAAAAAGATTAAAATTAATAATTGTCTTTCATTTATTTTTTCAAAAAACAAATTAATAAAAAAGATAACAAAGGGAATTAAAATAAAACATTTTATTAAAAAAAATCAAAAAAGGAAGGCCTAGAACACCCGGTATTCCCAGGCGGTCACCCATCCAAGTACTAACCGGGCTCGACGTTGCTTAACTTCGGTGATCGGACGAGAACCGGTGTATTCAACGTGATATGGTCCTAGGCATTTAGGAATTCTCTCATTACCAATTTTAAATCTTTTAAATTAACAAAAAGATGTCTCTTTTTGTAATAAAGAAAAAAAGAAGAAGAGTAATTAAAATTCATGTTGATACAAAAAAATTATATTTTGTTCAATGTCACTGACATTATTTATAATTTGTTAATTTTGAAAAAAAATTAGATCAATAAATTCAAAAACTTTATTAAACAAGTATGTTTTCTTTAAATATCATTTTTTAAATTATCCTAGCTACTTCAATGAAGATTGCTTTGGATACTTTTCGACTTTATTAGTTAGAAAAGAGTTCCAAGCAGAGGAGTAGTTTTTTAAATAACTTTTTATGAAATTTAATTTTTTGTCTTGTTTCATTTTATTCAATGATCAAAAAACTAACTTTTATTTTTGAAATTCTTTTAATTATTTTGGGAAACTTTTTAGAAATAATTATGAAACTTTTCGATTTAAAGAGAAGTCAAAAGTTAAAACAACAATTTTTCCTTACTTTACAATCTTATTTTTTTTAAATTTTTTAATCATTTTGATGTTTTTTATCTTATGTTTATTCCTAAATAATCGAAATTGTTAATTTTTTTTATCTCTTATTAATTTTTTAATTTATATAATCATTGAAATTTATTTTCACAGAAATTATCCATTATATTTGTCAAAATATATTTTTAAAGATATGATGATTTCAAATAAATATTTAGCTCTTCATTCATAAACATAGATAATTGTTAATCATTAAAATTATCATTTTATTTTTGAGCAGATATTAAAAAACAAGCTTTACAGTCACAATGACAGAAATTGATATTAATGAGATCAGGATTAACTCGGAAAGTTTTGAAGATTACAATTCAGCAATCGAATACATTAGGGCTTTACCTATGCAATTTCATGAAAAATCAAATTTATTCAGAAAATATGAAAAGATATTTAAGAATTTAAAAAACGATGAAAACACAATTTTAAAAGAGGTAGGCCTAAAAAAACATAAAAATTTGTTTAACAATAAATTTGAATAGCCTTTAAGAGCTGTTCTATCAAGTCGAGAAAAAATCGAGAATAGTTTATCGTTTATATTCAATAAATTGAGTAACTCGATTCAAAAAAATCTTGGCCATGAGACAGCTTCTTATTTTTATTACTCAGATTGGCTTTTAACTTGGACAATAATATCATACTTTCCAACTATTTTTTGCTTTGTCTGTATCCCTCATATAATTTATTGGGTGAAAAATTACTCTATTGTCAATTCAATGCCGAATGATGACCAAATAGTAAAAAACTCGTATTGTCTCAAGAGTCTCGCTGACTTTGATAACTTTAATTTGACCTCTTTGGTTCAAGTAAAATCCAAAAAATATTTAAATATTAAAATTAAAATAATTTTGCTTTCAGAAAAGTGAGTTTTTGAACATTGTTGTGTATGGATGCTTTCCAGGCGATTCAAATAGTGATTTTGGATACAAATTGAGTTACAGTTTACAGAATGCTTATCTTTTAAGTTTGATTGTTTTTTTTCTAATATGGACATTTATAATAGGATCAGCGTAGTTTATAATTCTACTTTAATTTTTATTTTTTAATTTTTATTTTTTTCTAAAAGGGTGGTCAAGTCAATCAGTAATTCTTACATTCGCGAAATACGAATCCAGAATTTGAATATTTTTTCATCGGCTATTTTCTGTTCATGGCCATTTTATTCAAACGATTCCAAGTTTATCAAAAAAAAAAGGACTCAAATAATAAATAACCTCAAAGTAAGAACAAATAAGGAAAATAAAATTTTGTTTAATTTAATTGTGAAAATTGTGATCTAAGATGCTTAAAATTGGTGATGAGAAGAAACTAAGGATCAAACGGGTCATCGCTATTAACATGTTATTTTTGGCTGTGCTTGCTGGTTTCTTGACTGGAATGTCCTATCTGATATTAATCAACTATTTTAATGTAAGAGAATTTTTTCTTATAAATCTTTGACAATAAGGATTTTATTTTAGTTTGCAGATATTGACATGCATAATATTTTATTTATACTCCATTATAACTACAAACTAAATTTTATAATATAAAATAAATAAAAATTAAAGTAAAACATTTTTTAAAGATACGATAACATTATTTAGATTGCTAATACATTTTTCCAGTCCATTATTTTCAAAATAAACAGAAATTCAAAAATTTTTTTAAAATTTTCGTTTTTATAAAAAGTGTTTTAATCATTATTTTGGTTTTGTGAAGTTCAGTACGAAAAAACAGAACAAAGTGTAAAAAGATTAAAAAAAATTTTTCTAAAAGTTTAAAATTAGTTCTGTGAATGTGGCATGATGCAAAATTCAAAGTTGTATCAACTTAAAAAGTCTGCTAATGGTGTACAAAATTTCTGCAAAATGCATTTCGCCCGATTATTTTGAAATTTAATTTCTTCTCATCTCTAAAAATTTAGCAGATCTTGATATTTGATGCAACCTTGAATGTTGCGCTATGTTGCATTTTCAGAACTAATTTCAAACTTCTGGAAAAAAAGTTATTCAATTTTTTAAAAAAAATTTTACTAATCACTATTATGGTCTCCAGAGAAATCAGCTTTTTTCGGTTAGATTAGACCATGTCCTTTTAGAAAATAAAATTAAAAAATATCAGATCTAGTTCTGATTCACGAAAACTGCAAACTAAAATTACTTGATCTTGCAAGGGCTAAGCATTTTTTAAAATTTTAAAAATTATTACTAAAGAATATTGATGAATTTGTGAGTCAAAGAAGAGTTGTGTTAGCTGCATTCTTGACCATTTTCAACTATTTAACTCCATTTATTTGCAGATTTTTATCAAGAATTGAAAAGTGTCCTAAATCTTTTGAGACAAAATTGAATTTGATCAGGTTCACTTACTTTTGAATTTATGAAATTTTTTTTTTAAAAATTTATTTTAGAATGTATTTAATGCAGCATGGATTATTGGGTCTAATAATTGCTTATATAATCATAAATAGAGGAGAAGTATTTTAATATTTATCATCAAGTTATTTATTCATGCATGAGTTTTTAGTAGAACTAAAATCAATTGATTTACATAGATAAATGATTGATTGAGTTTAAAGCTTAAAAATCTTTTTTCTCTTTACAAAAAAATTCATAAGATTAAAAAAATTCAATAACAATTTTTATTAAGTTTCTGCTAAAATATGCATGCAAAAACTTGGCTATTTTTAGATAATTAAATTGATTGTTTATTCTGAATAGTGTTGGGAAGCTGAAATTGGAAAACAAATTTACATCTTCATATTATTTGATTTTGTTTTTGGAATTATTGATTTGATTTTTTCCTCAATTTACTTGTAAACATTTTTTGAATAGATAATCAAATTTAAAAAAATTTAAAAGATTTTGTGTAAAATCTGAGGTTATGTTCGACAATTCATATTACACAATTAACTCATTATTTTCATATTTAATCTTATGGACTGGATTATATTTTTCACCATACTTAGGCCTTTTGTTCATAATTTTCTACATTATTCTTTTTGTAGTCAGAGCAGTAGTTTTTTTGAAATTTTTAAATGTTCATAAAACTGTTTTATTTCATGAAGAACGTTGTGAAAAAGTTCTATAAGCCGTCAACAAAAGCCGGAAATGCATCACAAAGTCAAACTTATATTATCGTAATCACCCTGTTCAGCATTTTTCTAGCAATCTTAATTCTTGGCGGAATAAGTTTTGGGTAATTTATTAGCGCAGATAAAAGATAATTTATACAGCGAAAATTTTTATAGTTTAAAATCTTCAAAAACTTGTGGGCCATTTAATGATGAAAAATTACAAAGACCTTACGACTATTTAATGGCTTTTCAGAACTATTTGTATGAAGTAAAGTATATCGGTCTTGCTTTTCGATTAATTTTGTCATCTGGAATGATTTCTTTTCTCTTATTTGTTTTGAGGTAAAAGCGCAAAAAAGGTCATCGATTTAAAATATAAAATTAATTTTTTCTAATTTTAGTGTTCTAACATACAGTATGGCTAAAATTTTGCTAACTTATAGAAAAACAGTAAAATATTTAAAAACTGTGGTGGAAAGTGTAAGTTTTTGAAAATCAATTTGGATTTTGAATAACACAAGGTTATTTTAGAAAAAAGATGGTCGAAAAAAATTATACAATTCATTGGAAACCAAAAACAAAAAAAGGACTAAAATTTACAGAAACAATACAAATGAAGAAGAAATCGAAATGATAACAATTAGAGAGAGTGATGATGATAAAGAAACTTTTTAGAAAGAATTCTAAAAAGTATACTAAAATAATTAAAAGAATTTCAAAAATAAAAGTTAATTTATTGATCATTAAATAAAATAAAACAAGACACAAAATTAAATTTCATAAAAAGTTATTTAAAAAACTACTCCTCTGCTTGGAACTCTTTTCTTACTAATAAAGTCGAAAAGTATCCAAAGCAATCTTCATTGAAGTAGCTAGGATAATTTAAAAAATGATATTCAAAGAAAACATACTTGTTTAATAAAGTTTTTGAATTTATTAATCTAGTTTTTTTACAAAATTAACAAATTATAAATAATGTCAGTGACATTGAACAAAATATAATTTTTTTGTATCAACATTTGTATCAACATATTATCAACATGAATTTAAATTACTCTTCTTCTCTTTTTCTTTTTTAAGAAAAAGAGACATCTTTTTGTTAATTTAAAAGATTTAAAATTGGTAATGAGTATAATTTTTTTGTATCAACATGAATTTTAATTACTCTTCTTCTTTTTTTCTTTATTACAAAAAGAGACATCTTTTTAATTTAAAAGATTTAAAATTGGAAATTAGAGAATTCATAAATGCCTAGGACCATATCACGTTGAATACACCGGTTCTCGTCCGATCACCGAAGTTAAGCAACGTCGAGCCCGGTTAGTACTTGGATGGGTGACCGCCTGGGAATACCGGGTGTTCTAGGCCTTCCTTTTTTGATTTTTTTTAATAAAATGTTTTATTTTAATTCCCTTTGTTATCTTTTTTATTAATTTGTTTTTTGAAAAAATAAATGAAAGACAATTATTAATTTTAATCTTTTTATTTCAAGAATAATTGAATTGAATTCTTCGTTTAATAATGTTAATAAAAATTCCTATTTTCTAAATTTATTTTTTTCTTCAGTAATTTTTTTTATTTTTTTTTTAATTTTTGATTGATCATATTTTTTCATTTACAAAAATAGTTTAAAAAAAATCTTAACGATTTTGTGTTATTTTTAAACATGTTAATTTTAATAAATATTATTAAAAAAGAGATTTTAAATGCCTAGGACCATATCACGTTGAATACACCGGTTCTCGTCCGATCACCGAAGTTAAGCAACGTCGAGCCCGGTTAGTACTTGGATGGGTGACCGCCTGGGAATACCGGGTGTTCTAGGCCTTCCTTTTTAAACCTTCTAAAAAAATTAAAAAAAACAAATTTTATCTTTGAAATTTTTGAATTGTTTTAAGTTTTGATACAATTTAAATATTTTAAAGAGAATTTTTTTTATATTTTTTTAATAAAATAACTTTAGATGTATAATTTTTTTTATTTATATTCTTTAATTGTAGATTACATGATCCTAATTTGAAACCGATCAAATTTTTCTTAAAAATCTTACTTTAAATGACCACAAATCAACAAATCACATAAATCGTTCTTGGCCAATTTTAGTTGACTTATTTTGTCCCAGGAATTAAATACTTTTTGGCACAAAATTCCGTGACATTTTTTATCATAATTCTTTGCTCATTTTTTAAATTTTCCATTCATTATCCATATTCGGATCGTATTTTTTGCATTTTCTCCTCATAACTTGATTATAATTTATCTAAGAACCTTTGATCATTGTAGTTTGATTTATCAGGCTAATAGTGAAATTTAAGATAAAAAAAAATTTTAAACAATACAAAAACGAAATTTCTCTAAAGACCTTCATATTATTAAGACGCTGTGTAATTAAAAGCATTGATTTGAAGCCTTTTAATATTGGTTTTTGGAAAAAAAAGTACAAGGAAGAATTAAACTTTCGTTTTAGCTTTAATTTCTATTGTCCAGAATTTGCTAATTTTTTATTATGGTATCATTTTAAATGTCACAAATTTACTTATAATATTTAACAATCATTTTCTAGAGTGTCTAGCAACAATATTTAGTTAGTTAAATTTAATAAAATTTTAATTTCAGAAAGTACTTAATACATATTTTTTTGTATTTTCTCT
This sequence comes from Brachionus manjavacas, assembly GCA_019054805.1. NCBI lineage: Eukaryota > Metazoa > Rotifera > Eurotatoria > Ploima > Brachionidae > Brachionus > Brachionus manjavacas. The sequence goes on along the minus strand of JAHQIY010000015.1, from coordinate 1,612,375 downwards.
TTTTATTCAATTGTCTAATTGTTAATTAAATTTTGACTTTAAAAAATAAAAATCTAGACACAAATGCTCGAATTTTCATAATGATCCATGTGCGATATTAAATCTTCATAAATTTATAAAATTAAGAAAAAAAATCTAAAACATTTCAAATTTCTATCATATTTACTTAATTGAACACCATGGCTGAATTTGCTCAGAGAGGCATTGAAGAAATGCTTGTAGAGGTTGAAAAAATGCGAAAAATCGGCATTTTTTCAACCGAAGAGACACGTTCTATAATGAAAAAGCGAAAAAGATTTGAGTACAAAATGCAGCGTCGTACCAAAGAGAAGGAAGTTTATCTTCAATATATTCAATATGAGATTGGAGTTTTACAATTGATTAAACTAAGGAGAGAGGTAAAATTTTGTTATTTTTTTATTCAATTTTGTTGTTGATTTTTGTTTATTTTCCAAGAAACGAGGAATTGAACTCGGAAAAGATGAAATCGAAAAGGAAATTGTCCTTCGAATTTACAAACTTTTTAGAGTAATAAAATTCCTTTTTAAGTTTTTAATTTCAAAAATTTTTTAAATTTGATTACAGATTGCCTGCTTCAGATTTAATAGTGATGTAAAGTTGTGGCTGACCTATGCAGATTTTGCAAAAAAGAATGTAAATAAATCTAACTTCAAATTTGATCAAAATTAATTTCCTTCTTTCTAGTTTGATAAAGAGAGAGTGAGTAAGATTTACACTACTATGCTACAGACTCACAACAAGAAACCAAGTATGTTAAATTTTAATTAAAAAATAAAATAATTGAATTAAAAAGATTTATGGATCATGGCTGCTAAATTTGAATTTGAAGCTAATGAATCAATTGAGACAGCTCGAAATTTATTCCAAAGAGCCATTAGGTTTATTCCAAACAATAAAAAGCTTTGGATAGAAGTTAGTTTAAAATTAAATAGATTTAAATTTTAAAATTTTTTTTTAGTATTTTAAAATGGAGCTACTCTGTGTTGAAGTAATAATGAAGCGCAAAGAGCTTCTTGGAATCAAAGAATCTGAGTCTGACGAAAAACCATGTGAGCCGATAGTAATATTGGATATTTTCCTTAAAATGTCACTTATCGTTTTTTTAGTCAAGAGTCGAAGACGCAATTTTAAGCTGTAAAATCGCTGAAATAATAATTCAAAATGCAATAAAAGAATTTAAAGGTATTATTTTTTTAATTGAAAAAAATTAGATTTACTTTTTGTCATACTTTTAGAAGATGCACCTGAATTGATTAACTCTTTCATACTGGTTGCTAATGAGTTTAATTTTACCAAAAACTTGATTGAGCAAATGTATAACAGGTAACTTAGTAGCTGAGTGAAAATAGACAAAATTATTCCTTTGAAATAAAAATTTTTTTTTAAATAATAGATTATCAGAGGATGAATCATTGAGAATATTAACAAAAACTCAAAATGTTTTGGCACGAAGACATTTGCTAGAAGAGAAAGAAATCTTGAAAAAATGTGAAAAGACCGGTCAAATAGCAGGTGTTTTGATTAAATAAATAAAAAATATTTTTTTAATAAAAAATTGCTTTAGACTTTACCATTGCCGAACTCGAAGAAAAAACAAATAATTCATTTCTGGAATCTGTTGTCGCTTTGGACACCAAGGAAATGCATCTAATTTACATTGATTTTCTCATCGAAAGACTCAATCTTAACTCTCAATATCTTAACGATGAGGTAATTAACGCTTTAATATAAATTGATTAAAAATTAAGAATTTTTAAAATTTTTAAATTAAAAAAGTAGCAAATTTTTAAGGTGCTTAATTCATAGACTTATCTTAGTAGAAAATTCAAAGAATTTTTTTCCAGAAAAACAATCTATGGAAACTTTTCATAGGCAAAAAATTAGAGGAACAAAAATGTTAAAAATTTCTAAAAATCTACACGAAATGAAAATTTTAATTGAAAATTGAAATTTTTATTAATCTCACTAAAGCAATCAAAATTTATCAAAAAAAAGTTAATTTAGTCAAATCTTTAATATTTTTATAAAGTTGTTGCCCAACTTCTAAAAAAAAATTCTATTAAAATCAATTTCAAGGAATTTTTTCTGATTTTTTTTTATTTATAAATTAATTTTTCTATAAATCGATACATCATCATTTTTATAATTAAAAAATTTAGAATGAAAAAAAAAATTAAATTTTTTTTTAGAGATTTGAACGGTTAAACGATGCTTTTATTAAAGCAGAAAATAAAATTCAAATGCCGATTGATTATTTAGTTGAATGGATTCGTTATATGATTAAATTCAAAAAATACGAACAAGCTATTGAAAAAGTTGAAAAATATCTGAACACTTTTAAGGTCAATAAAGATTTGTGGACATTTTATCTGCAGCTAAATATCAGCGTAAATCCAAATGAAGAAAGATTATTTGAAATTTTTCACAAGTCAATTGATAGCATTAAGCAGAATGAATCTCTTGAATTGTGGGAAACGATGCTTGAATGGTCTTTGAGTCATAAGTCCGAAAATACAGAAAAATTGCTCCAGAAGGGTTCATGTATAATGAGACAAGACATTTCCACAATTACACGGTTGAAATATTTAGAATGGGCCGAATCAATCGATAATTTTAAACTCAAAGAAGTTTATTCAAATTTGCGCCAAGTTCCACCTTATTCTTTGCCATTTTACCTAAAGTATGCTGAAATTGAAAAATTGAAACAAGATGAAACACAAGTAGAAACTGCTTATGAAGATGCTTTGCTCCATTTTGGAGCTGAAGTAGTTGATCTATGGATCGATTATATGAGCTATAAGCAAATAAACAACAAGACACAGGACATAGCTGGCTTGTACTGGAGAGCTATGAAGCATCTGAATTCGAACTTGATCGAAGACTTTACTCAAAAATTTTGTCTTTTTAAAATTAATGTATCTGATGAAACTAATTAATTTAATAAAAAAGAGATAAATAAAATATTACGAAAAGTACTCTTTTATTTAATTAAAAAAAAAATTAGTAACTAGATTCGACTAATGAGGCCTTTTGTTCAGGATTTTGTGGAATTAAGTGCAAAACAATTTAAAAAAAGTGGTAAAAATCTAAAAGCTATTTTCTAGTAGTTCAAAATTAGTTTTGTGAGTACAGCCTTTTAACCAAATTCTGAAAAAAATTTATCAGAAATTAAATTCTATAAATCCGAACTGGGTGAATTTTGCATTTGTTTTGTTTTTGACTTATTTTTGATTTTCATTTTTTGAATTTATAGAAAATCACTTATTCAACTTTTTATAAAATTTTATACTAAATTTTACAAAACCTTGTTCAGTAGAATTCAGTAAAAAGATATTGAAGGTAATCGTATAACCGGTAATTTTTTTAATGTTTTGAAATGTTAAAATTTTTGTTTTAATTAATTCAAATAAAAATAAATATTTTGAACAAATAAACTCGATTTTTTTATTGCAAAAATTTATTTAAAAAAATTTTAATCTTATATCAAAAAACAAAAATTTCAATTACTTAGATAATACATGGAATATAGTTGAAGCTACTGAAGAGTCAATTAGCACTAAAACATCAAGCATTTTTCGTGAATTTTTTTGTCCAAAATATTTTTTTAGATTTAAGTAATTTCACACAGTAAAAAGATTTATAAAATCTACATAATTCAAAAAAGATATCCTTATTGAAAAATCTAAAATTTGAAATTTTTTTTTAACAAGTAAAACTGAATAATTTGGTGCTTTTTGTGTTAAAACAATAAAAGGTCCCCTTCAAAAAGGATCGAAATTGGTTTTTAAGAAGGCATAAAATCGCAAGTTGAACTTTTTTTTAAATATTTTTTTTTAAATTAAATAGTTTAATAGTTTATATAAGGAATAAATTTTTAGGAATTTGATGGTGAGAATAAATTTTCTGTGCAAAATTTATTCCTTAGACAATCCGAAAATTTTTTTAGAAAAATAAATGACAAATATAAAAAGAATTTTACTGGAATTGCAATCCTAAACAAAGATTAAAAAGAAAAAACTTTTATTTAATTGAAGACCTAGGTAAATAACTTTGATATTTCAAAAAAGCATATTTGTCTAAAAAAATAAATGAATTAAGATAAATAAAATATTGTAAAAACATTTTATTATTTAGAGATAAACCTTGTTAAAAGGAATAGAATTTTATCAAACTTAAAAATTGTTCTAAGTCAATTATTACTTTTCAAGTTAATTTTAAGATAAATATAAATCGTGATTCATATCAATGTATAATTCAGATTTGTTACTTATAATATTCTATTTGTGGTAAATTTGAAAGTTGCGTCTCAAAAGAGCAAAATAGAATTAAAGAGTTAAGAGATGAATGAAGCAATTGATTTTAACAGATTCAAGGAAGATCTGCAAAAAATTGATAACTACTATGACGCGGAAAATTATATCAGAGACCTGCCTCTCGATTTTAAGTTAAAACGCCAGATTTGTTGCCAAAATAAAGCTCATTTAGAAAATCTGACAGGAAAAGACAAATTCAAAAAAGTAAATAAATTTTTTCTATTTTTTTAATTTTTTAAATTTGTTTAGATCACTAGAAATGTGATTAGAAGTCCGGCAAATTTAGAAAAAACTCTATCGTTTATATTCAATAAATTGAGTAACTCGATTCAAAAAAATCTTGGCCATGAGACAGCTTCTTATTTTTATTACTCAGATTGGCTTTTAACTTGGACAATAATATCATACTTTCCAACTATTTTTTGCTTTGTCTGTATCCCTCATATAATTTATTGGGTGAAAAATTACTCTATTGTCAATTCAATGCCGAATGATGACCAAATAGTAAAAAACTCGTATTGTCTCAAGAGTCTCGCTGACTTTGATAACTTTAATTTGACCTCTTTGGTTCAAGTAAAATCCAAAAAAATATTTAAATATTAAAATTAAAATAATTTTGCTTTCAGAAAAGTGAGTTTTTGAACATTGTTGTGTATGGATGCTTTCCAGGCGATTCAAATAGTGATTTTGGATACAAATTGAGTTACAGTTTACAGAATGCTTATCTTTTAAGTTTGATTGTTTTTTTTCTAATATGGACATTTATAATAGGATCAGCGTAGTTTATAATTCTACTTTAATTTTTATTTTTTAATTTTTATTTTTTTCTAAAAGGGTGGTCAAGTCAATCAGTAATTCTTACATTCGTGAAATACGAATCCAGAATTTGAATATTTTTTCATCGGCTATTTTCTGTTCATGGCCATTTTATTCAAACGATTCCAAGTTTATCAAAAAAAAAAGGACTCAAATAATAAATAACCTCAAAGTAAGAACAAATAAGGAAAATAAAATTTTGTTTAATTTAATTGTGAAAATTGTGATCTAAGATGCTTAAAATTGGTGATGAGAAGAAACTAAGGATCAAACGGGTCATCGCTATTAACATGTTATTTTTGGCTGTGCTTGCTGGTTTCTTGACTGGAATGTCCTATCTGATATTAATCAACTATTTTAATGTAAGAGAATTTTTTCTTATAAATCTTTGACAATAAGGATTTTATTTTAGTTTGCAGATATTGACATGCATAAAAGCTTATTTCGCTTGTCTTGAGTATCGAATTATTTCTGATTTTAAGCCTCAGATTAAAAAATAAAAATTTTATTTACAAAAATATTCCAAAAAAATCATTAAAAAAATTCATTCAAAAATTAAAATAAAAAATATCAAGTATAGTTCTGATTCACGAAAACTGCAAACTAAAATTACTTGATATTGCAGGGGCTAAACATTTTTTAAAATTTTAAAAATTATTACTAAAGAATATTGATGAATTTGTGAGTCAAAGAAGAGTTGTGTTAGCTGCATTCTTGACCATTTTCAACTATTTAACTCCATTTATTTGCAGATTTTTATCAAGAATTGAAAAGTGCCCTAAATCTTTTGAGACAAAATTGAATTTGATCAGGTTCACTTACTTTTGAATTTATGAAATTTTTTTTTTTAAAAATTTATTTTAGAATGTATTTAATGCAGCATGGATTATTGGGTCTAATAATTGCTTATATAATCATAAATAGAGGAGAAGTATTTTAAATTTGAACAGAAATCGATTATATCCATTTTTTTATCATTTTTATTAGTGCTGGGAAGATGAAATTGCAAAGCAATTATACACCTTTTTGGTTTTTGATTTTGCTTTATCATTTTTTCTCGACATAATTTTAATGATGTTGTATCGGTAAATTATTAAACGAAATTCGAAATTAAATTTTTATTTTTTATTTTGTATTTTTTTAAGTTTCATATTAAAACTCGTGTTTCCTTCCAAAGATATTTATTTCAATAGTTCTTATTACAGCGTAAATGTCTTAATAAGTCAATTTTTATTTTGGATGGGATTGTATTTTACGCCTTATTTGGGATTCATATTTTGTATTTCTTCCATTGTTATATTCGTAGTCAGAGTGGTAACTAATTAAAATGGAAAACTAATTTAAAATCTTTTTAAAGTTTTTTGTCAGGTATTTTTATAAGCCCCCAAATAGATCAGAAAATTTGTACCAAAATGAAACCAATATTTTGACAATGACTTTAGTGTCTTTTTTTTTAGCTTTCGTGTTGACAGGAGTTTTTATTTTTCAGTAAAATCTCAATCTTAAATTTGAAAAGATTAAACTATTTTTTAAGATTTAAATCATCCAAGATATGTGGTCCATTCAATAATGAGAAATACGAAAAACCCTATGATTATTTGACTGAGTTTAAAAATTATCTTTTTAGTATCGATATCATTGGATTTGTCTTCAGATTACTATTATCACCGGGATTTTTTGCTTTTATTCTGTTTTTTTCAAGGTTATTTATATTCAATGCATAAATTTTTAAAATTTTTTTACCAAGCTTTTTTAGTGTTCTAGCATATACAATGCTAAAAATTTTTAATGGATACAAAAAATCCATACGGTTGCTAAAATATGAATATATTTTTGTAAATTTCAAAAAAAATTTATAATCTAATTGTTCTTAAACTTTTTTTATAGAAAAAAACACAAATTGAAGGTTTAAAAAAGTTGAGTTTGTCTTCAGAAAATCGAAGCAGCATCATTATTCAATTGAATAATACTGAGTTAAACAGCAAACTAAGTGCAGATGAATAAATCAATTTAAAAAAATTTATAACATTCAAATTTCATTTCAAAACTAAACAAAATTTTTTTTTTTGAAATTCTATTTTCTGACGGAAATATTTTTGAAATAATAAATTTTAAAAAATTTCTAATAAAATTTCTAACAGCTTTTAAATATCTTTTTTATTTCATTAGAAAATTATTTAGAGCATTATTAAGATTTGCTTTGATTTTTTTTAAATAAAATTTTCAAAATTATTATCAAAATAAATAAATAAACTCGTTCTTATCAAGTAAAAATAATGTAATGTTTTCTAAAAATTTTGTTTCAAAATAGAATAAAAAAAAAGGCAACAAAATATTAAAAATAATTATCTTAACCCCTTTTAGGTAAGATAAATAATTAATGAAAATTGCAGCAAAAACATGCAGATATTCACTATCTTAAAAAATCATATAGCAAGCATCTAAAAGTTAAAATACTAATATTATTAATAACTAATAATAATAATAATAAGCTACAGTGGGAGACCTGCGGAGCGAAACTTGATGTAGTTTCGCTATGGGAGTTATCTTTCTGCGAAAAAACAATTAAGTTTAACCATATTCTTAAATTAATAAATAAATAATTAAAAAGGTTAATATTCAAAAGAATGTTTATCTCTCCTTAATTATTGTACAGAAATTTAATTGATAAAAAAGACTAAGGGAAATTATTTTTAAACAAAAGTTGTTCGGGTAAATATTTTCAAAAATGTATTTGGCAAGTTTTTTTTTCTATTTTACATTTTTAGAAATAATTTCGTAATTATTTTTCATATTTTAACATGCTTAAGCATTTAGTTTTAATTAAACAACTTAATTTAAAAATTTCAAAAAAGCTAAATAAAAAAAAACTTGCCATTTCCTTTAAGTATTTTGTCTGAAAAATTTTTTATATAACAAGATATATAATGATTACAGCTCAAACAAGCAGTTTTGCTTCAAATAAATATAAAATAAAAATTTGTAGACTTAAATCAAAAGTTCTAAATTCTTATCCCATGATTCCATGAAATTGGTTCTCTAGTTAATTTAAAAAAAAAAATTTCATTAAGCAAGCCATGCAACAGAAAAGGACTATAACAAAGGTGATGATTTTTAAAATCGCATTAAAAACCTAAGAATTAGTTAAATAATTTACTAATTTAATCTTAAAGTTAGTTTTGATACAATTTTTTTTTCATAAAACAAAAATTTAAATATTTCAAATTAATTTTCAAAAAAATGAACATTTTATTTAATTCCTTTGCCAAAAATCAAAGAGTAATTAGCCATCTTTCAAATATATTGCTCCGTGGTCAAGTAATTAGATATTCGGTAGTTAGATGCAGTCACTCTCAAAATGACGATACTTTTGGAATCGGCAGCAAGTACGCTGAGCTTGATTCAAAGACAAAAAAGCTAGTTGTTCATTCAAATGATTCTGGGAAAGAAAAATTTGAGGATAACTTTGGTACTTTATCTCAAACTCTAGAAGATCCGTAACTAAAATAAAAAAACTGTGATTTAAATTTAATTTTTTGGTTTAAGCGAATTCAAAAAAAACTTAGACTTTATAAAACCATTGCATGAATCTAAAATAGTCACAAAAGACGATCAAGTTGAACAGGAATACGACAAAATAATGAACCACATTCGTTTATCTAATGAAGATAGGCCAAACAATGAACAATATTATGGTCATAAAATAAACGAATTGGTCAATGGTGGCAAGATAAGAGAAGCAATAGATGTTTATTTTACAGAAATGATCCAAAAAGACCGCTTTAAACCAACTTTATGGCTTTATAAAACTCTAATGAGACCTTTGGCCAAGCAAGGATATACTCACATGGTTTTTGAATTGTTCAAAAAAGTATTTTTTTTAATAAAGAAAAAAAAATAAATTCTTTTAATTAAAATTATATTTTTTAATTTTCACTAGATAACCTCGAGTCGAGATGATGATTGGAATGAGAGCAAAAATGTGACCAAGCTTCACCAAATCATAACCATTTTATTTCAATCATGTTCTAATTCGCCATGGAAAGAATACTCAGTACGAAAGTGTGACTCGATCCGTATTTACCTTAAAAACAGACAAATAACACCTAATTTAAAAAATTATGCGGCAATGATTTCGGCTTACGGAAAGGCAGGTGCCATTTACGAGGCATTTAATGCTGTGGACGAGATGATTTTAAACCAAATAAGACCCGATGCGGACATAATTAACAATTTACTGTGTGCATGTATAAGTCAACCAAACTTTGGCTTCCGGTATGCTCTAATGGCCTGGCAAACCGCTCTCAAGCTTAAAATCAAACCAGATTTAAATTCTTTTAATCTAATGCTAAAAGCAGCAAATGATTGCAGCATAAGTTTTAAAAAAGATACTTTTGTCTTTAAAAATGATAAAGCAAGGTGTGCTAATGAAAACAAAAATCTTTTTCCACCTGATTCCCAAGATTTTAAGCAATTTTCAGACGAAGATTTCAAATTTTTGTCTGAAAGTTCGAACAGTTTTGCAGATAAGTCAAATCAGGAAAAAATTTGTCTTTTGAACCAGAGAACCATTGAACAGATTGACCAGGACCCGGATTCTGTAATCAAAATAAAAGAGGATGAGGTTCATATTATTGAGGATCTAAGAGTTGTCGGAAAATCACTAGAAAAAAAAATTAGAAATTTAGAATGGTGGCAAGATATTAAAAGTAATGTGGACAAAGCTGAGCTTCTTGAGGGTCTAAGCAATTTTAAACCGGAGATAAAAAATCTCATACTTGCTCAAAATTTTGATTCATTACTCACTCGATTCAGGGATAATTTGGAAAAAGAGATTTTTGATTATGTCACAGCTGAAATGGATAGTGCCCATGGACATTTGGAAATGTTGGGCGGATTGGAAGGTGTTTTGAAATCTATGACTTTTCATAGAGTCAAACCTGATTTCAAAACTTTTAATTTGATCATTCAAGTAAATTAATGAGAAAATTTGCTGTAGGAAATAATTTTTTTATCTAGCTAATGCCAAATGATCTGGAAAATGATGATAAAATATTATCTGCAATGGAACAATTTGGAATCAAACCAAATATTGATCTGATTAATTTGCTGTTTAAGCGTAGAATGTCCAGAAATGAAAAATTTCAGATCGACGAAGCTTTTGAATTGATGCAAAAAAACAACTTATCACCAAATATTGTCACATTCGGTTGTTTGGCCTATGGAATAAACAATTATGATCTTTTAGTTCAATTTTTGAATGATATGAAAGTAATTTTCAAAAATTGTCTGAAAGATAAATGTTCTTTTTAATTTTAAGGAAGCTGGTTTTAAATTAAATCCCATCATCATTACTACTTTGTACTCGACTGGACGCTTTAAAAAAGATATTAAATATTTGTCATATTTGTTTTGGTTTATTAAAGAACAAGAGCTTAGAATTGATCAAAAGTTAAAAGACAAAATCGAAATGGACATTGAAACAATGAATAAAAATCTAATCAAAATGGTTTGAGAGAGTTTTTTTTGATTCGGAAAAATTATTTATTCTTATATTTTAGGAAAAGTTAGGCCAGAATACACCTAAAGAAAAAATTTACTATTCACGAGTTAATAAGTTTTATAATTCGTTTAAAATTTTGTACAACGACTGGATACAAGATGTCAAAAAAGAAAAATATCAGCATCCATATGCTAAATTTGCTTCAAAAGATGACAAGTTATATCAATACTTTGTCAGCAAAACCCAACGGTTCGAACAATCGGAAAGAAAATGATTTTTAAATAAATTTTTTGAAATTATATTATATTTATTTTATTTTTTAAGTTTAACCAAAAAAATATGCTAAAAAATTTAAATTTTTTATGGTGGACTATTATAGTTGCTTCGGTCCTCTGCATCACTATCTAAATTTAAAAGAACCGGCTTTTTAATAATAATATGAATAATTAAGACAAAAAGCTAAAAAATTAAGCCCAAGATTCTCAATCCTCAAATATTTTTACTAAAAATTCTTTAACTAGAAAATACTCTAAACAAAATATTGAAAATAATTGTTTATTTTTGTCAAATAAAAAATAAAAATTAAACTAAAAAATTTAATTATAAGTCTGTACAGCAGAGGATCGAGGGTTCAAAACCCGCTGAGGGTGAATAAAACTTCAAAATATCTCTGCAATACGTGACGAATGTATAAACCCCTTTCATCATAAAAATTGGGGGACCAATTTCGACTGGGTAATAGCTGAGGTGTAGTTGATCAACTCGATGCAGTAGTCTCTGTGTCAGATCGGAGCCGTTGCTCAAAGGTACTAGAAAAGGAGATGAGCGCCCTTTATGCGTCGCTCTCGGATGGTTGGTAGGCACAGGACTCAGGACTTTCTTAATAATCTAAATAATCTTTAGTAATTATAACTCAATTCTTTTCTTAATCTATAGTGAGCTAAATTTTTTAAAATTAAATAACTATTTAATAAAAAACAAACATAATAAAAAATACTCAGTGGAGAAAAAATAGGACTTAAGTGGGCCAGAGGGCGACAAATTACAATATTATAACCCAAATATAAAAATAAATATTGATTTTAAAATTTTATTTAAAAAAAGAATAAAGAATTCTTGTGAATTTAAAGCCATTTAATAAAAAATACAAAATTTTGATACAAACAAAAATCCTCATAATAAAATACAAATACAAATTTTTCAAAGATGCTAAAAGATTACCAGAAAACATGCATTTTTTAGAGCTAAATTTACAAAATCTTTTATTGTTATTATTCACTATCTATATGAAATACAGCTTAACATATTTTTGCTTAACATAGTTTTTTAATCAAGTCATAAAAATTAAATTAATTTACAAGATAATTAAAAAAAAAACTTATAAAACTTAATTTATAAAAAAATAACAAAAAAATACTCATTGAGCTTGAGAAGGTAAAACTTGCTGATAACTATTATGCATGCTATTCTGAAAGACATTTTCATTTGGACTTGATCCGGCAGCATAGCTCTGCCCTAGTGCCGATTGATTAGGAATATTGACCACATTCGAATAGTTAGATGTTATATTTGCAGATCTGATTACATCCTCACAGTATTTTTTATAGTGCCATGTATCTCCTTTGACTCTTTTTCTCCTAATGCCCAATTGTTTAGTCTTTAATTGTACCACTTCCAAATCAAAAGCTAGTTTCACACGACCCCAGTCATCATACACGCTGATCCGCAACGAAAATCTTTATCAAAAATTTTATAAAATTTTTTATTTTCTAATTATTTTTTTGTCCCACCCTTTTCGTTCATATAACAAATGTTTAGCACTGATCACATTAATTAGCTCTTCCATTATTATCTCTGGATTTAGATTGTTCACTATTGTGATATTGCAAGTATCTCTGGCTTTTCGTGGTGTTTCCAAAGTGGTCAAGCGCTTCCTAGGCGTGAAAATTGTCTTCACTTTATCCAGTCCTCGTTCAATGCTGCCAAACACCGGGGTCTTTTTGTTTGGTGTATCCATTCGGTTCAGTTCGTTGTCTACAGATTGTGATCTAAAATTTTTTAATAGAATGACTTATTTATTTTATTCATTAAATACTACTTTCTGGCAGGGGTACTGGGCGAAAAAACGTTCAAGTCCGAGTCCATAGATTTCGAAGGTGTCACTTTTATTTTCATTGAGTCTAAATCAAAATTTTTGTTTTTTAAAATTTTTTTATTTTTTAAAATTTTTTATTAAAAAAAAATACCAGATTTGGAGACCAATTTTGAAGGGGTTGTGTACTGACTTTCTCTGGTCTTTGATCTGACAGGAGTTTTTGGCGGAATAAAAATGTCCTGATTGTTTGATGTGACTCGGGACGAATGTGCCGAAGAGTTTACCTCTTTTCTTGGGGTCCCGCTACCATCATTTCTATAAGAGAATAAAAAAAATTTCTCCTAAATTTGTGACTTAATAAAAATTAAATAAAATTACTTATTTTTATTTTTGGTTATGCGGCTGGACATGACAAAATTGCCCGAATCCTGAGCATTGGCTGTGGCTGAGTAAGAAGATGATACAGATAACGATTCGGAGGAGGACGACGAAGCAGATGAGGTGGAGGCCGAAGAAATAGGCGATCGGTCTTGTTTGGCTCTTGCCAAATTAGAATCGGGAATCGGAATTTTTGTCGATTTATTGGGAGTAGATTTTGTTTTGGTTCGAACGTCTCGGTTCGACTTGTCACTTTTACAATCGAAAATAAGCTGTTTGGCTTTCTGTGCCGAGCTGGTGCTTAGATTTATGCCAACTTTGGTATGAGGCGTAGCTGTGTGAGTATTCTCGTTATTGGTTCTAGCCGATCTGGCTCTAGTCGAATCTTTGACGCTAGGCGATTTGGGTGTTGTTCCATTACAGCTTAGAGAAGCCAGTTGTTTTTCGACTAGAATTCTATTTGCATTTGTTTGTTGGCTGGATGGCAATGGTGGCATCGAAATCACTGAATTGGATACCGCTGAACTTTGGGTACAAGTGGCAAAATTGATAAATTGACTGTATTTTTTCATATTTTGTTTTATCTTTGGTTGCTTGCCCTGCATTTTCATGAATAGAAGCAAAAAATATGTGGCCGTGAGAAAGTCATAGTTCCATAGATGTAAATGGTCACTTATGTCTTTGATTGCTTTATTGAAGTACAGAGCTATTTCGGTGGCACACTCCCGGTCCAAGTCTTTAAAATAGTAGCGAGTTTGCCAGTCAACTGCCGAGCTGTAGCCCTTCAAAACCCATGGATGATAGACCAATTGTGGCATGGTAATTCTTCTCTTCGGATCAATCTGGAGCAAGTCGCTGAGTAGAGTAATGCTGTCCTGTGATAGCCAAGAGGGTAGCTCGTATTTTCCACTCTGAATCTTTTTGTACAGCAAATTGATGTTGTCATCGTCAAAAGGTAAGTAGCCGCAGAGCAACGCGTACAATAGAACGCCCATGCTCCACAGATCGGCCTCAGCGCCCAGGTAATTCCTGCCGCAGATCAGTTCGGGTGCAGCGTAGGCGGGCGAGCCACAGCATGTACTTAGCAAATGATCCATGCCACCTTTTGGCTTGGCACAAAGACCAAAATCGATCAGTTTGAGGCATTGGTTGTCGTCGAGCAGCAAATTTTCCGGCTTGAGGTCTCGGTGAGCGTAGCCTTTCGAGTGAATATAGGACAAAGCGGAAATTATTTGCCTAAAAAAAAATCTCGCTTCAGATTCACTGAGTCTGTCTTTGGCCACAATGTAATCGAACAATTCGCCACCAGGACAGTACTTAAGATATTTTAGTAAATTATTTATTTATTTTTTTTATGAGAATAAAATTAGCGGGAAAATTATGGTCCAAAAAATAACCTAGAGCTCTTACTTCCAATATCATGAAAATCTTTTCCTCGGTCTCAATTACTTGCATCAGTTGGCAGATGTGTTGGTGGCGCAGTTCTTTCATTGCGTTAATTTCAATTTTAACTCTTGGCAAGTCATCCTTTAATAAACTTAGAATTATTTTTTTGCGCCTTCTTTGGCTCTAAAAGTACCCCTAGAGTCTTTTTGTCCATTATTTTAATAGCCACTTTTTCTCCTGTGAGAAGATGAGTGGCAAGTTTTACTTTGGCAAAACCGCCTGAAACAAAAACAAAAATTAGATTTTAGAAAATTTTATTTTCATTTGAATAATGACCAGAGCCGATTGTTTCATGAAGTTCATAGTGATTCTGAAGTACTGAATACTGTAATGTTGACATGTTGGCGAAAGAGATAAATTGCGAGCAATTTTTTAGTATTCGAACAACACCGTTTAAAAAATTTAGTACTAAATTTAACTAAATGTCGAAGAGTTGTACAGCTTTTAAAAATGAAAAAGAGCTTATAAAAATTTCTAAGTGTGGTTGAATACATGCAAAAAAAGTCAAATTTTTTTTGGTTGTAATACCAATTTTAATTTGAATTGTTAAGAAGGGTTAACTAAAAAATCATCGAAGTTTTTGGTATTTTAAGTAAGCAAAATTTAAATTTTGGCGCCAATTTAAAAAAGAAAAATAAGTTGGCATTTTAATTTAAAATTAAAACCTTAAAAAAAACTTTAATATAATAATAATCCACTGAAATTATGAAAAATTTTAAACATTGTTACTGTCAGAATTCAGCCTTTCGATTTCTAAAATTAAATAATTTGAAAATAAAAAAAAGTTGAAATTTCATTCTTTTTGTTTCGTTATGAAATTGAATTCACTTTTGAATGCTATCAAAATATTTGAATTTATTAAAATACAAAAAATAAATTAAAGTCAAATAAAAAAAAGATATTTGATTCTTTTTAGCAATCAAATTTTGATATTTAAATTTAAAAATTTTATTGAATATTTTGTTTAAAGCAAAATGTTTTTAATTTTATAAAAACTATTTTTCAATAGAAAAATACGAATAACGTTTTCAATTATTTTTCCTTCTAAATTAAAAAATGTGTTATTCAAAATTGTTTGGAATTTTTTGATTTTTCTAAGTTCAAGTCTAAATTGCTTTAAATAAAACCTAATTTAAATCTAAAATTTTCAAATTAGCACTATTTAAATATTATTGAGTCTGAAATCTAATTCAGATTTTTTTTAATTTAAATGTTCGAGTATACATTTATTTTAATGCTTTTTAAATATCTCGTATTTGATTTCATCACTTTTTTAATATAATTGTATATTTTAAATTTACTAAAAAAATGTTAAGTCAGTTTTGCTCAATTGACACAAACTTTTTACTGTTAATTTAAAATTTTGAATTTTTTCTTTTAAATTTTGAAAAATGCTTGAAAATAAAAACAAGTTATTCATTGTTCCAAAATGCATCAAAACACCATGGAATTTTGACGCAATCATTGGTCAAAGTAAGCAAGAATTTTATGTCCATGAGCAAAAAAATTATTTTAGTTAAGTTCAAGATTTTAATAATTTTTTTTCGTTTCAATTGAAATTAAACGATTGGTGCCGAAAAAATTCGGGAAAATATGCAGTCACAACCGATGGATTAAGAATGGGACAAAAAGTTCTAATAAAAGGCGTAAAGGAGACAACTCAAGATGAAAATTTATTCTGGAAAAGATCTAAAATAATATCAATAAATAATGAATCGTAGTGTATAATATTTTTTTATATAATATCTAATTATTTTTTTAAGTCAAAGTATAGTGGTCTTTTTGGTAGATGAATCGTTGACGGTAGAAATCCAATCAACCGATTTAAGGATAGACTTGCCAGAGTTCTACAATGAATTTGAGCCTCAAATTAAAAAGTGCTGTTTGAGAAATGTTGAGCCTCAGGACGACACTGGTCAATGGAGTTCGGAATCAATAGAATATTTTAAAAAGTTAATGGGCCAAACTGGTTTAAATGCTTCAATTTTAGCAGAGAATAACATTAATTGTTTAAAACATACCGAAACAGAGCGAAAATGTTTTGATAAGGAATTTGTAATTGAAGTTATTAATGAGTATGTATTTTTTATTTATTTGAAGTGCTTGATAAAAAAAATCTATATAAAAATCAGTAGGTAAGAAAATTTATTTTAAATAAAAAATGCTAAATATGAAAGTAATAAAAAGGTTTTTGTCCTAAAAGGAGAATCATTTAAATGTTTTATGAATAATATTTATTTAAAATAAATTTTTTTGACTTTTAATTTGCAAAATTTATGTATATTGGCTTGAAATTATTTCAAATTTAAAAAATTTTCAGATTTTTGTGCGTTTTTCCGAAACAATTCTTGAAGATACTCTTGAATTAAAAAATAAATTCAAAAAATTATTCTAAAGTTGTTTTTTTGTTTTAAGTAACATGAGCATAAGAAATCAATTGATATCAAACGGATATGCAAAGGTATTTTGAATAAATTTTAATTTATTTTTGAAAAATTTATTTTAAAATTTTTTGTACCCTAAATTTTATTTTTTTCAGAAATTGTTCGTAAAAATGAATTTTTAAATTAATAATACAATAGTTCTCTAAATCAGGCACTACTGAAAATTATCGAATTAAGAATTTTTATCTTGGTTTAAAAAATTTTATTTTAAAATTTCAAAATCTCTGAAATAATCCATAAAAATTTGAATAAAAATTTAAAAGTTAATTTAGATTTATCAATTTTAAAAAAAAATTAAACTGTGATAAAAGAAAGATAGTTTTTTTATTTTCAATAATCTTCTTGCTATTAAAAAAAATTTGTTTAGTGAATATCTTTATATTATCATTTATTAAATGAAAGAATAAATATTATGCATAAGAATTGACAATTATTACAAATTAAATTTTAAAATAATAAATATTCATAAAACAAGTTAAAAATATATTTTTTCATTCCAAAGATGAGCTCACCGGCTTACATTAATGTTGAACAAAAAGAATCCAACTTGAGCAATCAAGAGATTGTTGAAGTGGAAAAAAACAATGAAGAATTTCAAGTTTATAATCAAAGAATAGATTCAAACTCATCTATAGACAGTGACTCAGATGATTTTGTTTTTTTATATTCGAGTGTGAATGGAGAAATAGTTAAAGATAAAAATTTACCAACTACAGTACCATTTAAACGGGCTTTGCCCAGCGAAGTAAATATCCAAGCAGAAATCAGCGATGGTATTTAGAAAGATAATTTTTTTTCAAAATTAACTTTTTTCTTTACAGAAAGTTCAAGTTCTAGCTTAACCAAAAAATTTAGAATTTCAAACAGTTTAAACGATCTCAATTTAAATTCAGAAAAAGAAAAATCTGAACTTAATACATCATTTGATGCGGAATTAATTGATAATGATGAACTGTACATTTGTCACAAAAATACGGACCCAAATAGGAAAATTATAACACCCCAATCAATAAGTAGCTTAATTTTGAATTTGTGGAGTAATTAATTTTTTATTCTCTATTTTTAAGTTTATAGTGATGAGACCATTGCCACAGGCTATAGACCAAATGTTGATTTTGATTCAGAAGAGCTTACTCAAGCGATAAAGTTTGTTAATTTACAAAGACTCCATTCACTACGTAAGCTAAAGATAAAAATTGAATCCATTAAATAAAATTATTATTAGGTGGAATGCCATTTCCGAACGATTTGTAATTTTGAAAATTTTAAAGAATTAAAAAAAGTAAATACTTGATAGACCTAAGCCAAAAATTTTGACCAAAACAAAGGACCGATTAGCTGAAATAAAAGAAACAGAATCAAGAGTATTCAATGTAAGCTAAATGAATAAATACTAAGAAAATCTAATAAATTTTTATAGATATTGAATGATGAGGCATTAAATCTAGAACTAAAAGTTAAAAAATTAGTAAAAATTTACTCTGGTAATTAATTTCAAAGACTAATAAATAAAAACTGTTTTTTTTTTTTAAATAGAAAATACATCCATAAACTCGATTCTAATCATAAAAAGTGTACTAAATGAAATAGCCAAATCAAACTTCACATGTGAAATTGGAGTTAGCATTTTAAAAGGTAAATTTTAAATTAAAACAAAGCGAAAAGTGTGATCAAAATCATATTTAAGTGAAAATATAAAAACTATTATTTTTGTGGAGTATAGGGACAGCTTATTTATAGCTTTAATAAAAGCATTATTCCTGGTATTGTAAATTTTTATTCAAAATTTGCAAAAATTACAAAAATAAAATTCTTTTTAATTAATTAAAATTGACAAAATTGAGCTTTTTAAAATAAGAAGACACAACAACATGAAACAAAATATTTTTCACTAAATTCAAAAAAAATTTTATTAAATTAAAAAATATTAATGATAAAATAAAATATCAATATTTTAAGATTTACAAACAAATAAATCTGTTTAAAATAGAAATGTTAAATATAATCAAGACTTTATTAGTTCTCATACACCAAATTTTTAATAAAATACCCCAAATTTATTAGAATAACACCAGAATCAAAAGAAAAAAATATAAAATGACACTATTTTTTTCACATTATCACCTAATTTAATAGAAATTCACCAAATTTATTTAAAAAAATATTTATTCAATTTTACCACAAAAATTTAAATTTTTCCCAATATCTTCTTTTAATCATTTTTGCACCACATTTATCACACAACTTTTCTTCAGCTTGTATGTTTGAAACAATTCTCGGTACTTACTGGATACATTTTCTTCAATTGGATTACTTGCATTATCATCATCTGAATCAATGCCTTTTGGTGCTAAATTTGATGATTGAGTCTCTTTCGGTTGATGTTCCAGGGCTCCAGCTGTACCTTTTGGTTGTCCTCTTTTTCTATTAGCTTGTATCGGTAAATCTTTTAGTTTGCTTTCTTATAGTTAAAATTTTATGCTGCTGATTTATTTTCTAATTGATAGCCCATAGAAATCGATGCTTCGATTGGGAAATGGTCACTAGTCATGTCTATTTATTTATTTTTATTTATTTGTTTTCTGTACCGAGCTAAAGCTCCTTCAGAATAAATTAAAAATAAAATAAAAAAAATAAAATAAAAATAAAATTAAAGTAAATAAAATTAGATAAAAAAAAAAAGAATCAAAATAGAGTAAATAAGCTAAAAAAAATTAAAGTTGAAAAGACATAAATTGGAAAAGATTGTTTCATGTGGCACATGTTTAAATAGTTCAAGTTTCAGGAAAAAAAGAAGAAATAGTAAGGTAGCAAATACACAATGGAGTTGGGTATTCAATATATCTTGATTCGAAACCTTCTTTGTATTCTTTCACCAGTCTTTCAACCAATGGAATAGAATGACTCAGTCCTGTCCCAACATATTTCTCGCTCAACTCAAAAAGACGATTCGAGACTGTTAGTAATTTTAGTTTATTAAAAGCTTCATGTTGCACGATGTTGGAGGGAGTATCATATTTTAACTTAAGGATAGATCTTACTGCTGTATTCTGAATTGCTTGTAGTTTTTTGATTTTATTTTCTGAAAATGAATTTAAGCAAGGAAAAGAATAGTCTAAAATCGATCCGACTAAAGATTTATATAAATTTCCTAGTGTGTTTTGATTGAGACCCCATTTTTTGTTTGACAATATCTTAATAATATTTAGCCTTTTGTTGCAGCGTTCTTTAATTTCGTCTACTAGTGTATTAAAGTTTAACTTAGAATCAAATTTAATACCAAGAAACTTGATTTCTTTTTGGCTCACTATTCTGTTTCCATAGATTTTTAAGTTTAGATTATCACCCTCTTTTTTGTACCTAGAAAAGACTACTGAACATGACTTTTCAACTGATATCTTCATTTTCGATTTAATAAGCCATTGTTCTAGTTCGTTGGTGTATTTATTAATCTTATTTTCTAGGTTCCCTTTCTTGTTATAAATGAAGAATGTAACTAGATCATCTGTGAAAAGCAGAGAGTATTCATTATTTGTTTTGTTTCTTTTTGGGATGTCATTAATATAAATACTAAATAAGAGAGGACTTATTACTGAGCCTTGAGGAGCACCTGCAGTTATTTGATATTCGTCGCTCAATTGGTCATTCACATTTACCTTAAATGTCCTACTATCTAAAAAGGATCTAATCCAGTTAGTCAAGTAATGAGGTGGATTCATTTTAATCAATTTAAAAAGTAGACCTTCATGCCAAGCCCTATCAAAGGCTTTAGAAATATCAAAAAAAAGGCCACAAACTCTTTTTTTTCTATTAAATGATTCCACAATTTTTTGAATTAAAAAGAAAAGATTATCTGATGTTCGCCGGTGTTTCCTAAATCCAGATTGCTCCTGGATAAGGAGTGAATTTTGTTCCAAATAATTGTATAATCTTGAAAATACTATACGTTCCAGGAGCTTTCCTAAACAACTCGTTATACTAATTGGTCTATTTTTTAAAGGATCTTGTGAATTAGAGGCCTTTTTCTGAATTTTAGAAATTTTCGAAGTTTTCCATGCTTTTGGGATTTTGCCTTCTCGAAGAGATAAATTAAAAAGTTCTATGATTTCTATTAATGAATTTCTAGGTAAGTTTTTTAACATTAAATTATGTATTTGGTCAGGTCCTGATGCCGCTTCATTTTTCAATCTTTTTAGAGCCATAATTAATTCATTTAAGAAAATTGGATCATTAAAATTAGACTGATCATAATTTCTAAAGAATTCAGAGTTAGAATTAAGTATTTCGAAATCTTTATCACGATCTATTAAATCAGAATTAGGACTAAATATTGAAGATAGGAGTTCTCCAAAGCATTTTCCCTTTTCTTCATTAGTTTTGAATTCCTTGTCATTTAAAAACAAATTTGGGATTAAATTTGATCCTTTTTTTGATCTAAATTTATTTATTTTTTCCAGAATGGTCTACTTGTTAGTGGGTTTTTTCCCATTTTATCAATAAAATCAAACCAATTTTGATTCCAGAATTTTTTTGAAGAGGCCTTTAACTCGAATGTAAGTTGATTAAATTTTTTCTTGAGATTTTGACAGCGAGTTTTTTGAAAGTTTCTTCTTACTCTCCTACGTTCTTTTATCAGAATAACAATATTCGGGGGAAGACTGGTTTTGTAGATTTTCTGCGAATGATAAGGAATGCTTTTATGTGAAGTAGAAATAATTTTTTCTGTAATTTTATCATTTAGTTGATCTATTGTGAGGTAACTTTCAGTGATATTCACTATTTGAGAATTTAAAATCTCGCTGAATAATTGCCAGTTTGCTTTCTTATAGTTAAACTTTTTAGCTGCAGATTTATTTTCTAATTGATAGCCCATAGAAATCGATGCTTCGATTGGGAAATGGTCACTAGTCATGTCTTGCCTATATAGGACACAAAAGTCGGTAATTTTGTCAATTAATGAAGATGAAACTAAGAAAAGATCAAGAATTTCAAAGTAATTCCTATTAAAAATATTGAAAGTAGGACGCTTATCATTAATTATTGAGAAGTCTAACTCATTGATTATTCTTTCCAACATTATGCCGTTTTCATTTTCCCCTACGCAAAGATCACCACCAAAAATGTAGTTTCTACATTTTTTATTAACAGTTTTAAAAAACTCAAAGTTCAGAAGCATATTGGGTGGATTATAAAGACTGAATATAAACAATTCATTATTCTTTCCTAAGTTCATTTTTATACAAAGGAGTTCGGAATTGAATTCCTCATAAGAGAAATCTTGTATAAATTCAATTCCTTCTTTAATTAAAATTGCTACTCCTCCTCCATACTTGTTTCGTGGTTTTGTTATGAATTTATAATTGTGAAAATCAAGATAAATATTTGCCTCACTTAAATCTATCTTTAGTTCATTGAGCAAAACAATGTCTGGACATTTTTGAGCTAAAAAATTGGCTAAGAGATGAACCCTATTGGTAAATGAAGACAATTCCAGTGTGTAATTACTAACCTTGTTTTATTAAGAGGTTTTGTTCTTAAAGTTGATTTATTTATCTTCTTATTCATTCTAAATTTTCTTCAATGCTGTTTTGACCGGCAGTTTGCTGACAAATTTCGTTAGATGATTGATCTACTTGAATTGAACATTCAGTTGTTGAACTGTTTGATTCAGACTCGAAGGTACTGTCGTTTTGATTTTCTAAGACAACTAATGGTTTCTTTGATTCATTTTCGGTGAGCTCTTTTTCATTTGGATCAGATTCGGGAAATCTCTTGGTTTGATTTTTGGTTTGGAAAAAATTCTCAGTCTCATTCTGATCATTTGGGCGTACATTGACAAGTGACTGGCATAGTGGTAGAAAATCGTTTAAACGACTTACCAAAGCTTCTTCTAAAACTGGAGTTTTAGGGTCTTTTGGGCTAATTTCGGATATTACGTCATTGAAATTTGTTGGCTGATATCCAGGTGTTTTTGGCATCACATTTTCATCATTATCTTTTTGGTCAGCTTCAAATAATGATTGCGTTTCTTCTTGGTCAATGTAAAGATCATTGTAGTCAATCTTTTTCCTTTCAAGCGACTTAAGCTTTTCGGCAATGGAGCATTTTTTTGTCAAATGTCCTTTCTGATGACAATTTTCGCATTGTGTTTCTTTGACAGGGCATTTAGCAATGTTGTGTCCTTCATCATCATAAAAATAGCATTTCTGCTTTTGTCCAACAATTGACACAAGACATTTTAAACCATACATTATTGTGGGGCCTGACAAGCTTCCAATAATATTCTCAACTTCTTTTGGAAATGATATTCTCACCCTTCTGACACCATTTTTCCTCTCGGGTCTATCTTTATATTTTTCTTCGGAAATGTGTTCAATATTGAGTCCATCAATTCGAACAGCATTAAAGAAGGTTTCAAGTCTATGATTCTCGAAATCAGAGGGCAAAAAGTGAAATCGAAAAGTACAATACCTTCTGAGATCCGGGACTTTATTTGCATCTTCAAGTCTGAAAATGGTTCCATTGATATTGATGTCACGATCGAAAACTTTGGCAACATTAAAGGCAGCATTAAACTCTATTATCCAAACTTTGTTTGAAGAGAAATTGTAGATACTTGTGATCGCATCATTTTCCACTTGGTTCAGGACGACATCAAGTGCACTAAATAAGACTTTATGGCTAATCGGTTTGTCTAACCTCTTCAAGTTTAGCTTGACCGAATTTTTAAATATCCACCGTCGGTTTTGGTTTGTTTTGTTGAGCGATATTTAATAACTTCATTTTATTATATAGTTTTTTTTGGTATGTGTCAATAAAAATTGGTGTCATTTTAAAAATAAATGGCCGTTTTAATTAATTAGTTATCAAAATTAAAAAAATAGTGCCGTTTTATTTAATTAAGTGTTAATCCTTATTTTTACGGATTATTTGATTAAAAGGGGAATTTTATTAAATTATTGGGGTAAAATATTAATTATTTGGGCTATTTTATTGAAAATTTGGGGTATCGAAATTAAAGAGCCTATTTATTGATAAAAAAGATAACTGGGGCAGTAAGGAAATTTTTCTGGTTGTTTACTAATCTTTCCTTAGTTCTAAGGTCCTCTATTCTTCTTCCAAATTTTCACTAATAGCTTCTTTTGATTGATATGACAATGGATTTTTGTGTTTTTATATGAATAAAATAAATGCCTTTTTTTGAAACCAAAAATAAAAATAAATTGATATCATTTAAAAACAAAAGTTTTAATTTTTAAATAATGTAAAAGAATAGCTATATTAAGTTTGAAGAAGCAAGTGATAGGAGATCATCAAAATAATTTTAACTCAACAACTTAATATTTTATTAAATTAATTTTTTGAAAACTTTGGATTGATGTTGACAGGCTTATAAATGAAATTTTCAAATTCGTTTTTCACGTAGTTCAGCTTTACAATTATTTAATTCTACATACCAAAATTCGAATTTTTAAAATTCTGCGACACTTTTAGTAAGTTAAAATAAACAATAAATATTTAAAAAACATAATTTTATTAGAAATATAATTTTAATGAATATTGACCATTTTATTGACATTTTGGTATAAAATTTGCCAATTTAAAGGCAAAATAAATACAAAATATTTAATTTGACTATTCTAATTTTTCCATATTAAAAAAAAATATTATGTTGATTTTATATTTAAATGTTTTAATTTTGATTAAAATAATTCTAATTTTGGTCTGGAAAATAAAATAACTAGATAGCTGAACTAAGAAATGGTGAAGAAAAAAATTTCCTTCGAAGGCTAAACAAAATCATTTAGAAGTCTTGAAAAAGAAAATTGTCATCTTTCTTAATTTGAAGGCACCAAGCTTCCATCAATTATTAAAAATAGTATATAATTGAACGTTACACACAACTGTCCCTTACTAATGTTTTCTGATGATTCCATTTCAAGATCGAGCATAGCTGTTACTATACCGTTCATCGAGAGGTAGATGCTTAAAAACTATTTTTTCTCTCACAAACCGCTTCTTCCATTAGAAATTTATTCTTCCTCTTACGTTATCTTAATTTCTTTTAGCTTTTAAATATTAATGAATTTGAACAACTATTTTATGACAACTCTAAATTACAGCTAAACCGAAAACCCTTAATAAGAGAAACTAAAGCAAAAATAACGAGAATTTGGTTATTTTTTGTAAGAAAAAATAAATTTCTAAATAAAAAAAATTAAATAAATGGAGCATAGGAAATTTTC
This sequence comes from Brachionus manjavacas, assembly GCA_019054805.1. Lineage (NCBI taxonomy): Eukaryota > Metazoa > Rotifera > Eurotatoria > Ploima > Brachionidae > Brachionus > Brachionus manjavacas. The sequence continues at coordinate 1,587,113 of JAHQIY010000015.1, read as the reverse complement.
AAATTTTTTTTTTAGACAAAATAAAAATTAAGATTTCAACTGAAAAAATAATAGTTGTGATTCTTTGATTTTATCTAAAGCTTAGAATTTTTAATACACTGATGATATAAATTTTCGAAAATTTTGAAAATAATGCTAACATGTATTATTTTTTTAAATAATAGTAATAATTTTTATTGCGTTTAATCACACTTTTTGCAAATTAAACTAAATTTAAAAGAATTCAAGAATTTATTTAATCAAGAATTCAAATTTTGTACTGATGATTTGTTTATAAAAGCATTGAATGAATATGTTGAAAATGTTGAATCTGTTTATTCCAACACATTATATTATAATTTGACCAATGTTAATGTCAAAAGCATGAGTTACCTTCTATCTAAATTGTACATATGTTCGCAAAAAAATACTGATATTTTCTGGTAATTTGGATAAAAAGGTTATTTTTTCTAGTTTAATTGATTTTTTTAGTTTACAAAGAGTTAGAGAATTCTGTCAAAACAGATTAAAAAAATGGTTTAGTTATAGTTCAATTGTAATCTTTCTTATAATTTTTTTTTTGGTTAAAATTTTTGTTTTTATTTTAAAGAAAAATGTATCGCTCTCGGTTTATAAACAAAATTTCAAAAATATCAGAGATTTTTTGGAAGGCTGCTTGCCAGAATTTAAACAATTCGATTTGGATACTTGCCAGTATATTTATAATCGAGCAAAAGCATTTTTTTTAGATAATTCTTTCAGGGAGTAATCTTAAAAAATAAATTCCTTAACAAAAATATAAATTTATTTAATTATAGTGATTTGAAGAGCGAAGTTTTTCTGATTGTGGACATATTTGCGCAAGATTTTTTTTCCAACTCAAATTCGATGAAAAATACCCCTGACATGAGTGTGCGAGAATTTCGTAGTTTTGCTAACTTCAGACGCAATTTAGACAATCAAGCAAAAACAACGGATCAATTAAAAAATTCGCCAGGACAAATTTTCAGATTTGCCAAATATAGACAAAATTAATTCCTCTTATAAAATGAGAAAATTTTTTAAAATTGTTAATTATATTCATTTTGATAAAATAAGTTTGAATGTCAGATCCATTTTTTTTCAATTTGGTTAAAATAAAATGTACTTTATTTGTAATTTTTGTTAAACCATTGTTTGGAATAAGCTTAAGTTAATTATGTTGTAATAAATTTTTCATTTAATACAATTATTATTAAATACCCTATTTTAAAATTTCAAATTAAATATTTTTTAGGGCTAGTGGTTAATGAGAACGTTTGCTCACACAATAAGTGAACAATTCCTGTCAACTAGTTAGGTGAAATGTAAACGTAAATGGTTACTATTTAACGCAGAAGAAAATTTAAATATTACATTTATATATTAGTTTTTTCTGTGCCGAGCTTAAGCTCCTTCAGATTAAAAGAAACAAAAAATCAAGAAAAATAAAATAAAAATTTAATCTAAAATTAAATTATATTACTTAAACTAAGATAGAGGTAAAACAAGTTAAAATATAATATTCGTTCATTTCAGGAGTTTAAGTTTATTAAGGGCTTCATAACGCACAATATTGGAAAGAGTATCATATTTTAATTTAAGTATAAAACAAACTGCTAAGTATTGTAAGACTTGAATTTTTTAAATGTTTCTGTCTGAAAATGAATTCAGACAGGGACGAGGGGTTTTGACGCAAAAAAAATAATGTTATAGCCTAAAAAATTAAACCATCGCATAATGAAAGAAAGATTATTTTATTTTTTTTCTTTATCGCATATTTTTTTTTATTAAAGCATAAAAATCCTTGTCCAAAGTACAGTGGTTCTTGCCAAAATGAAACGTTCCGTTCCAGACATAGGAACGGAATGGAGACGCATTCCTTAAAAAACCGTTCCCGTTCCGTTCCAACCATTCCGTTCCATCCATTCCTTTCAATCATGAATTATTTTACATAATGGTTGAAACGGAATAGTTGGAATGGAATGAATGGAATTGATGGAACGGAACGAAATATTTTTTTTAAGGAATGCGTCTCCATTTCGTTTCCTTATCTAGAACGAAACGTTTATTTTGGCAAGGACTACTGTAATTCGTTACAGGGCCTCGTTGAGAGAAGAAAAAAGACCTTTCATCAAAACTTTTCTATAGGAGCTCAAGTATTTGAAGTTGCTCAAGTATCTAATGTGGTTCCATTATCTAAAATGACTAAGTTACTGCAGTATATCATCTTGATCAAGTTGATCAAGTTTATGAGGTCTTTCAAAATTCAGAAGCTGTTAAACCGACAAAAAAATGAGGTCGTCAAACTAAACTTAAACCTAACGTTGAACTAAGCAATACCGAAGAAACTCAAGTTTAAAAAAAAGACGTGGTCGACCACCAAAGGCCAAGTCAGCTTTGAATACTGATTAAGTTATGTTTTTTTTTGCTATAGTTTTTTTTTAAAGTTCAGTTATTTTATTAAATGCAAGAATAATATTTATATGCTATAATGACTAAACTTTAAACTTTACTTAATTTTTCTGTGTTTATGCGCTAAAATTTTTTTTTTATGCGTCAAATACATTTTTTCTTCAGGGACAATGTACTAATGACCAAATTCATAATTTAATGTTTAAAAACTTACCTAGAAATTCATTAATAGAAATCATAGAACTTTTTAATTTATCTCTTAGAGAAGGCAAAATCCCAAAAGCATGGAAAACTTCGAAAATTTCTAAAATTCAGAAAAAGGCCTCTAATTCACAAGATCCTTTAAAAAATAGACAAATTAGTATAACGAGTTGTTAAGGAAAGTTACTGGAAAGAAAAGTATACTCAAGATTATACAATTTTTTGGAACAAAATTCACTTCTTATCTAGGAGCAATCTGGATTTAGGAAACACCGGCGAACATCAGATAATCTTTTCATTTTAATTCAAAAAATTGTGGAATCATTTGATAAAAAAAGATTTGGCATGAAGGATTACTTTTTAAATTGATTAAAATGAATCCACCTGATTACTTGACTAACTGGGTTAGATCCTTTTTAGACCCTAGGACATTTAGGTTAAATGTGAATGACCATCTGAGGGAAGAATACCAAATAACCGCAGGTGTTCCTCAAGGCTCAGTAATTAGTCCTCTTTTATTCAGTATATATTATTAATGACATCCCCAAAAGAAACAAAACAAATAATGAATACTCTCTCCTTTTAGCAGATGATCTAGTTCCTTTTTGTATTTACAATAAAAAAGGGAACCTTGAAAATAAGACAAATAAATACACCAACTAACTAGAACAATGGCTTATTAAGTGGAAAATGAAGACATCAGTTGAAAAGTCGTGTTCAGTAGTCTTTTCTAGGTAGAAAAAAGAGAGTGATAATCTAAACTTAAAAATTAATGGAAACAGAATAGTGAGCCAAAAAGAAATCAACTTTCTTGGTATTAAATTTGATTCTAAGTTAAACTTTAATACATTGGTAGACGAAATTAAAGAACGCGGCAATAAAAGGTTAAATATTATTAAGATATTGTCAAACAAAAAATGGGATCTAGGAAATTTATATAAATCCTTGGTCGGATCAATTTTAGACTATTCTTTCCCTTGCTTGAATTCATTTTCAGAAAATAATATCAAAAAACTACAAGCAATACAAAATATCAGATCTTTCCTTAAGTTAAAATATGATGCTTCTTCCAACATCCTGCATCATGAGGCTTTTAATAAAACTTAAATTACTAACAGTTACGAATCGGCTTTTTGAATTGAGTGAGAGATATGTTGGGACAGGACTGAGTCATTATATTCCATTGGTTGTAAGACTGGTGGAGGAATACAAACAAGGTTTCGAATCAAGATATATTGTGTAATTGCTTCTATTTCCTCTTTTTTTATTAAGCTTCGACCATGTAAACATTTGTCACATGTAAAAACCTATTTCAGTATATGTCTTTTAAACTTTCATTTTTTTTAGCTTATTTACTTTAAACTTTTTTTATATCATTTTAATATCTTTAATTTGATTTTTGATTTTGATTTTGATTTTTTTTAATTTATTCTGAAGGAGATCTAGCTCGGAACAGAAAAAAAATAAATAAATTGAATTTTTTAAACTTTTAAAATTAATTGTCGCCATCCGAATGTAAATTTTGTAGTCGTCTTTTTGAAGGTGAATGAGGATTTTTTCTTTAAAATTCATTCATAACTAAAAAATATTTTTTTTTTAAATTGACTCTGTAAAAAACTTTTTTGATTCTGTTGTTGTTCACATAATTCTGAAATTGTTCGCCTAACGTCAAGTTTGTTCACCTATTTTTTTCTAATTATCTTAAATATTTTTTTGATCACCTGTACTTGAAAAAAAGTTTATGTCAAAAGATTGTTCACCTATTGTGTGATCAAACGTTCTCATAAACCACTAGACTCTTTTTTTTAATTTCGTTTTACAATTAATGAACAAACTTTAAATTCCTAAAAATAAAAAGTTTTTATCAAAAATTTATTACAAATTATTGTTCAGCTGATAAAATATTCATCGAAAATAAAATCAAAACTAGTGATATATATTTAGATGAAGAAAACAAAATTGCTTAAAAAATTAGATACAAATCTTTAAATTTCAATGATTAAATTTAATAATAAAGAAAAAAAATTAACTCTGTTTTATTAAATCTAATTTTGAGCTCATATCTTCACAACCAGAGTCAGCGCTCAGACCATTTGAAATCGGTTCAGAAAATTGAGTCTAAATAAAATTCAATTCAAAATTTTAAATAAAAATTAATTTATTTCTACCAATTTTGAATTAATTGCAGATCCCATGGACACTGCACTTTGCTTTGTAGCCACATTAACCATAACATAGTCACACTCATCATTTAGATTCTTTAGAGTGATATGATTACAAATTATTTTTTTAAACAATTAAAAATTACCTTTATTTGAGCTGTTCCGTTTGATTTAGACTCGGGAAAGTCACTTAAATTTTTGTTAAATATACAGAAAAAAATAATTTTTGCATTTTTATTTACTAAGATTTCCTTCGATGTGGAGAATATCTTCTTTGCTTGTGATGAGGACTGATTCGAAAGGGTGGAGCGCATGTTCTGTTAAAATTTTAATTGTTATTATAAAAAATAAAAGCCAAAAATTACTCTATTTTAACAAAAGGTATTTCTTTTAATTGTTCAGGGTCCAAACCAGATGATTCAACTCGATTATAGCTTTTTATTTATTTAAAAAATAAATAACATTTAAAAATTTGTTCTAAACATAAACTACTTTATATGTTGAAGAATTTCCTCCGGAGGTTTGGAAACATTTCCTGGCGATTTACTTCGCCTTTAAAATTTATTTGTAAAAATAAAAAAAAATTATTTTTCAAAGTACTTTCTGCGTCTAACTTGACGCTTTCTCTCAATTTCATTTGGATCCATTTCGTCCATAGTTGTCTCATGGCATGTTTCGGACGGATCGTAGCGGCTTTTTTTTTCCTTATAAACAATATTCGATCCACTCTTTTGACTACACAGACTTTTTCTTGATTTAGAAGATCCATTGTATTTGTGGTTGACAATTTGAGTCCATTCCAAATTTTGAGTACCTTTATGTGAGCTAAAAAAAGACAAGAGTTTTAAAAATTTTTTGACTTTTTTTCCTAATACCCTCTTGAATGTGACCTATGTTTTTTTCTATGACTACCTCGGTTACTAGAGCTCCTGTGAACACCTTGGCCGCTCAATTTCGATTCTGATTTGAACACTTGTCTTTTAATAACTAAACCATGGTCAGAGTCTGAATCTTGGACTTTTGCTTGATTTGTGTCGTCTGCACTTACAAGTCCACTACGTCTATTTCGACTTCGATTACGTCTTAAATAAGTTTTAAAAATTTAAATTTATGTAATCAATAAATGATACCCATGTGTGCGCCTCTGAGCATTTTCCCCTTCAGACGTGGATTCTTGTCTTGTATTCGAAACTTGACGACTTCTTATTGATTTTGTTGATACAGCGGGACTTGTCAAATTCTCCTTTTCAAGTATCTCATTTTTATTTTCCTCCTTTTTTAGAAATATTAAATTTCCGTCTTCACTTATAATATTCTCAACACTAATTTAGAAATTTTTAAAAAATTTAAATTTTTTTCTATCAAATTTACTTTTCTTCTTTATTTTGTGACTCATCAACTTAATCAAAAAAAAATTTATAGATTTTATTTAAATTTTTTCTTTTATCTTTTTACTATTTGAATAATCATTTGGACGTCTTTTGTTGCGTTTGGTAGGCACGCGATCAAAACTACTTTTATTACCAGCTTCACGGTTTGATTTCGAGCTAAAAACATATCAGATAAATACAAATTTTATAATTTCCTTTTACCTTTTTTTGTTCATTGCATTTGTTGTGTTAATTTTAGCCGGTTCTCTGTACACGGTTTTGATCCTTTTTTGTTTATTTGATAAAATTAAAAATTAAAAGAATGTTTTTTGAGAATATTTACTTAAAAAATTTCAAGTGATCGTCACAAGTTTGATACAAATTTTTGCAGCTCGATTTAGTTTTCAAAATGTAGCTCAAAGTTTTCTCTTCGTTCTGTGAAAAGGAATTTTCTGAATTTAATTTCTAAAAATTGAAAACTTACATTTTTATCAATCAATGTGACAATAAATTTGTTTAGTTTGTGATTGAAGTTTTTGATTCTCGGCCAAAAATAGCTGTCAAGTTTGACATTATTTTGGTAAAGACATATTCCAGTTGGATTTATACCAAGCTCATAATCCGCATCATCTTCTCCCTGGCAAGCAAAAGTTAAATTCTATTCAAAATATATTCAAGAATTACTTTGACCAAATGCAAGTCGACTCCATAGGAATCGACCCATTTTATTTTGTTCAAAAAACTCATTTCAGCTTCTTCCTGTATCATTCCTCTTCGTAAAAATTTTCTTTTAGAAGCGAATATTAAAGAATTAAATTATTTTTCTACTTTAGCTTGATGTGCTTAGCTTCAGCTGATTTTTCCAGCTCAACAGATTGGTTAGGCATGAACTCAAATTCAGATGCATATCCGTGCGAGTCTCTTTTTGTATTGAAATCACCAAGTTCACCTTTCCAAATAATTTATTTTGTTCCAAGGTTTTCTTTTTTTAAATTACTTTGAAGAAAAAAGCCAAACAAATCAACCGCATGATCAAATTGGAGAGTAATTTTTGCGCCCAAGATGTCCTTTCTTAGCTGCAAATAGTAGAGATATCTTAAATTCCGATTTTTACTTTTTAATCAAGTGAAGTCGATCAAATTTACCTAGTCAACTCGTCATTGAGTTTGCAAGGGTCGGGAATGTAATGTTTTACATGAAAGTACAAAGTTATCTCGGACAAGTCTTCCACAAGTGATTTAAATTGAGACACAATTGAATTTTGAAGATCGACCCAAGTGAATTGGTTATCAGAGTCATAAAATCGAAAACTGAAGTATTCAAATTCTCGCAGTTTTATAAATTTGGCAACATCTAAAATTATTCTTTCACATTTTTGCGACCCCTTTCGGTTTTTTGAAGGAATTTAATTTATTTAGGCAAAAGAATAGATAATTTTACTTTATATGACAGCCGAAATTCTCTGTCATCCAGAAGTAATACTTTTATTTTAAAATTTTTTTGGAATTTTAAGCACATCATTTTGAAATTGTTTGAATTCAATTTCAATAAAACAAAAAATATTAAATTGCATGCAAAAAAGATTAACTGAGATTTATGCGTTCAAAAATTCAGACTAACTTTAAGTGAGCTAAATAAATAAAAAACAATTATTTCGATCAGTTTTTGTTGGACATTGGTTTAATTTAAAGTTAAGTTATATTTAGTTTACTGCTATGATAAATGTAGACCAGTATTCGTTTATCAAAATTTAATTTTATATTTATGATTGTATTTGCTTATAAAGTAAAAATGCATTTAAATTAAATTCAGATATATTAAAAAAAGGATTTTGATTTTTTATTAATTTAAAAAATAAGCAACAACTAAATTATGTGTTGCATGAAAATTAAAAAAATAAAATTTTGACGTAAAAAGTTGGGTTAAAATCAAAATTGAACAGTTGATTAAAATAAAATTAGAAAGGCTTATTTCTCTAGTAAAGCATCACACTTAAAATTAGAATAAATTTAATAAAAAAAATTATTTTTTGTAAATATATATACAGTCTAGAATAATTATCGTTTTGTTTTTAATGCTTACCATAAGCAAAAGTTTATTTTCAACTATCTCTGTGATAAGAATTTTGAAAAGATTTATCGTCAAGTACCGTATGATTTTTTCAATTTTTTTTAAATAATGAAAATTTTTTAATTTTTGAAAATGACATTATAATTGCTAATGTAGTACCTTCGCTTATCTAAATATTATAAGTTTCAAATTTTAGAAAATTTTTTTTTTAAATTAATGCCAGAGTAGCAATGACGTTAGATTCAAACCATTGTTGTGGTGAACAAACTTTAATAAAGCAAAGTACAGCAAGTTTAGGCTCAGAGACGCGGGACTTCGCATTGCGAGCTTTTAATTTGAGCAAATTTTTTTTAAATGGAAGCAATCTTTTTCAATCAAGTAAATCAAAAACAGTTGTCTTAAAAAGTATCAATATAAATGTCGAAAAGAATAAAATGTAAAAATAAATCTTTCAACTTTTTTGGCTATTCAAATTTCATTTTTTTAGATATGCCTTATTGGGTCCCAGTGGATGCGGCAAAACAACCTTGTTGAAGTGTCTTTTAGGGCTGTTGAAATACGAGCATGGCAAGGTTTTTATTAACCAAGATTCAGTATGTCGTAAAAGAAAGAACAAAGTCAATCTCGGTGAACTTGGTTACATGCCACAAGTATTATAAACCTAAATTTTATCATAAAATATATTTTATTAAAAATTTTTTTAGGAAACATGTTTATACTCTGAACTAACTGTTGGAGAGATATTTTTTTATTTTGGAAAATTGTATTCAATGCCATCTAAAGAAATAAATTTAAGAGAAAAGTTCCTGATCGGACTCTTAAATTTGCCCGATTCAAAGCATTTGATAGCAAATATGAGGTGAGTTCAATTTTTAGTTTACTTATTTATCAAAAATTCTATTTAAGTGGTGGTCAGGCCAGAAGAACTAGCTTGGCGATTAGTCTACTCAATAGACCAAAAATTTTGATATTAGATGAACCAACTGTCGGTGAGTTGTTACTTTTTTTATTGAATTATTGTTAATTTTAATTTTTCTTTTTTAGGTCTTGATCCAATGCTTAGAAAAAAGTATTATTTTTTTCATTTTAAGTCGGAAAATTATTATTATTTTTGCAAGAATTTGGGACTTTTTAGACAATTTAGCTCACCGAGATAACACAACTATCCTAATCACAACACATTACATTGAAGGTTAGTAAAAAAAATTAAATATAAAATCAACTTTAAAATTTAAGAAACTCGAGGTGCAGACTGTTTGGGTTTTATGAGAGCAGGACAGATAATAGAAGAGAACAGTCCTGAATTTTTAATCAAAAAATTCAATACCCAAGTAAAATAGCTTGAAAAAACTTATTTTTTTAATTTAATTTTTTAATTTTGATAGATTTTAGAGGATATTTTTTATTTGATTTGCGAGAATCAGACCAAAGAGTCTACTTGTTCGGAAAATTTTGTTAGTGAAGCAATAACAGAATATCATCAAAGCAATAAAGGTTAATTTTTTATCAAAAAAATAACTTAATCATTAACCAAAATTTCTAAAATAGTTTCTTTTGGTATTGATGAAATCTACGATAGTTATAATGTGTCAGGAGAATCAAAAAAAAAAAAATATTTTTGCCTTAATAGACTTGTTGCTAACATTTATAAAGATAGTTTAAAATGTTTAAGAAACAAAAAGTAATTGTTTTTTGTATTTATACAACATGTTTTGTTTTAATTAATTTTTGAAGATTATTAATCATACAGTTTTTAGTACCAATAATACAAATTACTTTTTTTTGTTTATGCATTGGACGACCTGTAAAAAATTTACCTGTTGGGTATGTAAATAATGACAATAGCTCATTTAATTTAAGTGGACAAATAATTGATGGAATGGACAACGAAATTTTGAAAAAGGTAATTTTTTTCCCAACAAAAAAATAAAGAAAAAGTTTATTAAAATATGTATTCAAAGATTTTTTACAAAAATTTTCACTCTGGATACCAAGACTTGAAATTAGGGAAAATTTGGTCGCTTTTTGTGATCGATCAAAATTTTGGCAACGATGTGTTTGAATTTTATTTGAAAAGGGAAAATTTTAAAAATTTAAATAATATTGTACATGTTTATATGGACAACACAAGTAATTTTGGAGAATTTAATCTTTATTATTTATTTATTTATTTAATTACTTTTAATTAATTAAGATCAGCAAATTAGTTTGGCCATAAGAAATACTTTATTCGAATCCATAAAAAAAGTTGCTGATAATTTTTTTACAAACGATCAACCAAGATCGAATGACAAATATAATGCTTCGAATTTTGACAATTTTTATATTTTTAAATTTGAAAAACCTGTTTATGGACAACGAGAAGCGGTGTTTACCAATTTTATGGCGCCTGGCATAGCTTTAAGTGTGATTTTCTTTATTTCAGTTGCTTCAACTGCATCTAATTTTGAATTTGAAAAACGGGTTGGTCTGACCGAAAGAGCCCATATTTCAGGTTTTTTTTTTTAAAAGTTTACTTTTAAAAAAATTGAATAAAATTTTAGGTGTTAGAACTATAGAGTTATTATTAAGTCAATTGACAGTATATTCATTATTAATGGCTGTGCAAGTTTTCATAATTCTTGGATTGTTGTTCGGATTTTTTAAAGTAAATTGCACATTAAAATTTATGCTTTCCATTAAGTTATTTTTTATTCTAGCTTCCTCTTCAAGGTTCTTTTGTCCTTCTAGTTTGTCTATTATTATCTCAAGGATTCTGTGGACTCTCATATGGTATCATTGCATATCTCGTTTTATCTTTATTAAACCGTTTCTTACTGAAGGTTTAAGTCTTGCATCGATATTCTACGGTGAAGAGACTGTGATTCAGGTTACTCTCGCTTCATTTTATCCTATATTGTTGATGAGTGGAATAATATGGCCTATTGAAGCTCAACCAACTTGGTTAAGTAATTATGTTAGCAAATTACTTCCATTAACATACGCAACAGATTCATTTCGAGCCATTTTGGAAAAAGGTATCGAAAATATTGTAAAAAAAGAATTTTGTTTATATTTTAAATTTCAGATTGGAGCATTGGCAATGAGAAAGTTTTTAAAGGTTTTTTGGTTACATATGCTTGGACCTCATTATTTTTAATTGTTTTTCTAGTTATGTTTTCACATAAATCAAAATTCACAAATAGATAATTTTAAGTAAAAAATGAAATAATTAAAATGATAAATTTTTATTTTCCAATGTACTGTTCAAAATACTTCGATTTCACAACTTTTCAAATTATTGAACCTAAACTGCTATGAAAATATTGCTAACTTGAGCTAGGTGGGGGAGAATAAATTTAAATTATTAAGTCTTTACTAGAAATTTTTAGTCTTTTTGAATAAATTTTAAAAAGAATTACGATGAATTGTTAAAAAATTTACCAAAAATTTTTTATTTCTAATTTTTTAAAAGATTTTATAATAAAAAGTCCAACTACGATTTTTTTTGGTGTATCTGAGATTTAAACCTTAAATGGATAAATAAAGAAAGAAAAATTAAATTGAAATAGAAATCAAGAAATAATTATCTCAATTTTGTTTGGCTCATGTCTCCTTGTATCAATTAGTTCATAAATCAAAGGATGACTATTAAGAAAACTAGAAAAAAATCGTGCCACATTTCACAGAAATTATTTGTCCAGAGCACTCGGTATAGTCTTTCATGTATACTCCAAAATTTGATACTTCTAAATCTTGGTTTCACTAGGTCCTGATTCCCATGATTTTTAAGACAAAATTTTCAAAATGTTTTTACTAAATTTTTCCATTTCAAATTCAAAATTACAAATACAATCTAAAAATCTTTTTTTTTTAACCATCGACCCTTTTTGAAACTTCTTTTGTTTATTCCTCAATAAATTTAATCATTTTTGCCATTTTTCCATCAAAAATAAAATGAAAAAAATAAATTAATTTTGATTACTTTTAAAAATTTTTTTTGATAAAACGGAAATACAAAAAATCAATTGATGAAACAAATACAAAAGATTGAAAAAGAAATTTAACTAAGAACAATTTCTTCTTTTTTAAATTTTTCACAGATTTAAAAGGAAACTTTTCTACAAAAGTTGGTTTTATCTAAGATTGATTAAAATGCTTACTGGAATTTCTTTATAACTTTATTTTGGACGGACCTTTTTTAAACATTTCATGAAATATTGATTTTATAGCCTTATAGACAACATTAGCATGTTTGATATAATAATAGTAATAAATTAGAAAAATCTAATGATTTGATTTTAAATGACAAGGTATTCAAAACTGATGAAGAAAAGAGAAAATGCTTCGGATAACTGTTATCTTCAATATTTAGTCCAAATTCTGATTTAATTGATGCTGAGAAAGACATGAAAGAAATTCTAAATCTGAATTCTTCAAAAAATATAATCAGTGTAGTTTTGATGATCCAATTTTCTTAAATGAATTAATTATGGCTCTAAAAAGATTGAAAAATGAAGCGGCATCAGGACCTGACCAAATACATAATTTAATGTTAAAAAACTTACCTAGAAATTCATTAATAGAAATCATAGAACTTTTTAATTTATCTCTTAGAGAAGGCAAAATCCCAAAAGCATGGAAAACTTCGAAAATTTCTAAAATTCAGAAAAAGGCCTCTAATTCACCAGATCCTTTAAAAAATAGACAAATTAGTATAACGAGTTGTTAAGGAAAGTTACTGGAACGAAAAGCCTATTCAGGATTATACAATTTTTTGGAACAAAATTCACTTCTTATCTAGGAGCAATCTGGATTTAGGAAACACCGGCGAACATCAGATAATCTTTTCATTTTAATTCAAAAAATTGTGGAATCATTTAATAGAAAAAAAGATTTGGCATGAAGGGTTACTTTTTAAATTTATTAAAATGAATCCACCTCATTACTTGACTAACTGGATTAGATCCTTTTTAGATAGTAGGACATTTAAGGTAAATGTGAATGACCAATTGAGCGACGAATATCAAATAACTGCAGGTGTTCCTCAAGGCTCAGTAATTAGTCCTCTTTTATTCAGTAAATATTATTAATGACATCCCCAAAAGAAACAAAACAAATAATGAATACTCTCTCCTTTTAGCAGATGATCTAGTTCCTTTTTGTATTTACAATAAAAAGGAGAACCTTGAAAATAAGACAAATAAATACACCAACTAACTTGAACAATGGCTTATTAAGTGGAAAATGAAGACATCAGTTGAAAAGTCGTGTTCAGTAGTCTTTTTTAGGTACAAAAAAGAGAGTGATAATCATTTTAGTAATTAACATTATATTCATTTAGCATTAGATTACAGTAAATCTCAACATCAATTTAAAATATACTTAGTTGAATAGATGATCGATTACCAAGACTAAATGTTAATTTAGTTTTGATTCGAAACCATTAGCGATCAAAATCAAATTTGATTCATCAGACTTTGTTTGATCCATAATTCATGTTCTGACATGCTAAACAAACTAATTAAGCATGGAACACTATTGTTTAAGAGAACCTAAACAAAAGAGAGAGAGAGAGCAAAAAATTTTAAGTTGAGAGTGGGTGATCGAGTGTTTTACGGCTTATAGTCAAGTCCTATGTGTGAGTGCCAACTTTACCTTAGCCTAATTTTCATATAATTATCATAAGATAAATTTCGGCTCGAATAAAAGCCAACAAATTGTTAAAGCAACCAATTATGATAGATAATAAGCAAGCCAATAAATTTGCTCCATAAGCCAACTAATAAAATGGGAGCTCTGATCTATCGAGTAACTGCGTGAGTGACCTGTGAGTGAAAATTTTTCCAAATTCTTTTTTTACATAAAAATCGAGCTATTTCTATTTTTCTAATGCTTATTCTATTTCTTTTGAATTTAACAACCATGTTCAATGGGCGGAGAAAAGCTCAATCGTACCACTGTCTCCACAAATCCACTATAAATAGCCGTCATTAATCTAATAAAAGTTTCAATTGATCATTTTAAAAAACTATAGAGACCAAGAAAAATTAAGTGACGCCATTTTTATTTCTTTTTAGATTTTCTAAGCAAACAAAATGGCTCGTACCAAACAAACTGCCCGTAAATCAACCGGAGGAAAAGCTCCACGCAAGCAGCTGGCTACCAAGGCCGCTCGCAAAAGCGCACCGTCCACTGGTGGAGTCAAAAAGCCGCACAGATACCGACCTGGTACCGTGGCTTTGAGAGAAATCCGCAAATACCAAAAGAGCACCGAACTGCTGATCAGAAAACTGCCATTTCAAAGGCTGGTGCGCGAAATTGCACAAGATTTCAAGACTGACCTTAGATTTCAGTCTGCAGCAATAGGAGCATTGCAAGTAATCACTCATCCTTTGGCTAATCGATTAGACATTTTTAAATTTTCTTTTTTTCAAGGAAGCCAGTGAGGCCTATTTGGTTTCATTGTTCGAGGACACAAATTTGTGCGCCATCCATGCCAAGAGAGTGACCATTATGCCCAAGGACATTCAGCTGGCCAGACGCATAAGAGGAGAGAGAGCATAAGCGTATTTTACAAAATTCAAAATTTAATCTTTTTTTTTCTCAATACATATTGTAATTTTGAATATTTTTTTTTGCATCTTAATTAAATGTTTTCCTTTAAAATTTGTTCAATTAAGCTTTCTTTTTTTTTCCTTTTTCTTTTTAGAAATACCATCTAAATACAGCATCTTTCGGTGTCTTAAAACTAAAAAAACTTGGGAAAAAAAATCTGACAAAAAACAGTCGATACTAACACTTTTCTTAATTTCAGAATGTTTTATTAATTTTTTAAATTTAATTTAGTAAAATAAAATTCTCTTGTTAATCGTTGTATCGATTATAGTTGAAATAAAAGTTAATGAAAATTTTCAAAATACTTTTTTTTTAAATAAAATGAATGCGCTTGTAAAATCGAATGCTTTTAATATTGATTTTAAAAGTTTTATTCCTTTAGTCGTTTTCCGTATTTGATTAAAAGTATGTGATCAAAAATTTGCAGCAAAGACAAACAATTGCTTTTTTCTTCAACTTTGAATAAAATTTTATGCTCAGTTTAACTCATTTTAAGTTTATTTTTGTGACAGTCTTGTACAGTGTGTTGCAAAAATTTAGCAATTAATTATTTTATTTATCTAAAATTGTAAGAAAAGCAATAATATCTAGAATTTTTTTTCTCTTCAATTTGATCCATTACACTCGGCATAAAAACATAATTTTAATTTTAAATGTTTATAATCAAAGGTTTTGTGAGATTTAGTACAAAATGAAAAAAAGAACAGAAAAAATGTAAAAAAATTGAATAACTTTTTTTCTAAAGGTTTAAACTTAGTTCTGTAAATGCTACATAGTGCAATTTTCAAACTTGCATCAAATACTAAAGCCTGCTAAATTTGCAGAGTTATGCAGAAATTAAATTTCAAAAAAATCAAGCGTGGTGCATTTTGCAGAGATTATGCACACCATTAGCAGACTTTTACAGTTGATGCAACTTTGAATGTTGCACCATGCTGCATTTACAGAATTTTTATTAAACTTTTTGAATTAAATTTTTTTATACTTTGTTCTGTTCTTTTGTACTGAACTTCAAAAAACCTAATCAAAAAACTTTCTATAAAGTTAAAAAATACAAGTCGGTTCAAAAGTTTGGAAATTCGGATAAGCCAAAGGAATAAAAAAAATTATTTTTTCCACCCATTTATGATTAATTCTTAAAAGAATTGAAACCTAATAAACAGATTTCCTTTACAACTAATATGTCTTCATTACCTACTCGAATCTTTTCAGGATATAATTTTTTCCTATTTTCAAAAATCATGCAAAAAGTTTTTGACCAGTTTATTTCAATTCTGTTAAAAATACACCATTCATTTAAATTTTTTGTTGTAACATTTAATTTTATCAAAGCTTTTTCAACGTCTTTTTCAGGGATACTTATCTAAAACCATGTTGTCCATTAAATAAAATCATATTCGATTCGAAATAATAAGATATCTGTTTTGCCAAAAGTTTTTCAAATATTTTTGCTATTGGTGATAGGATAGATATCCCCCGATAATTGTTTATATCTGACCTGTCACCTTTATTTTTAAATAAAGGATATACAATGGCAATTTTCCAGTCTTCCAGAATATTTTTAAAAAATAAACAATTATTAAAGAGCTCATAATGAAACAAAAAATTCGTTAAGACAATTTTGAAACTTTTATAAGACAAACAGATGAAAATTAATGTTTTTTTTTAATTTGGTTTTCTGTTTTTGGATTTATGACAAATATAAATTATAAACAAAAACCTCTTTTTGTATTTTCTCGCCTATTAAAGCTTAATTGTATACAAAAAAAAAGAAAAAAAAATATCTTTTAAATTTAAACTTTTAATTTTTTTACAAAATCTAAAACCTTTAAAAATTAAGTTAACATTGTTTAAAATTGAAAGCTTATATGTAGAAATTTTTCTTCTTTGATTGTTTTTGACACAAGTTCGTTTAGATTCCTATTATTCCTTAAACTATAACTTAAATTTCTTTTTTGTCATTTTTTATCAATTGAACTCTAAAATAACCAAGTGAATTGTTATGATAAAACAATTTTTTATAGGAAAATAAAATTGTTATTTTTAAATGAAAGTATTAATTTTTGATAGTATATAAGTTAATTATTAAATATGATTAATTTTTAATCAATAAATTGTATTTCAAGTTTTTAAATTACAAAAAAGTTTCTTTTGTTAAGATATAGTTTTTTTCGAGCATTTAATTTAAACTAAATTTTTCAACTGGCTTTCAACCAGATTCAATAATTCTAAATAAATTTTTAAAGATCATTTTGTTAGTTAATAAATAAAACCAATTGAGCTAAATCAAATAAATTTTACTTTTATGAAAAAAGGGAATTTTTTAATTTGTGAATTTTATTCATAAAAAAAACAACTACTCTACAACCTTTGATTAAATTTCGATTTGATCTATGTAAACATTATAAAATTAATATTTGATTAATGTTTATTTTTACGCATTCGATTAATATTAAATTTTGCTTTATCCTTTTTTACATTTTTCTTTTTTTTTCGCAAATAAAATCTACATTTTTTAATTAAAACTTCTTAAGTAATTAATATAATTTTGAGATAAATTGTAAACATTGTTTAAAAATTGTCGATTTATTTTGTCTTCAAATTTTGTTCGAATTACCAAAGCTGAAAAAGGTCTAATATGCTCGATATCTTTAAACACACAAACTGACAATGCACTTCTGTTCAAATTCATTTTTTCTTTTATCTTCCATCTTTTTTCTTCGACATTGTAGCATTCAACATTGGCAATAGTGGTAATACCATTAAAACCTCCCATCACAAAAATACTATTATCAAAAACAGCGAAACCAAAATTACTTCTTGGACTGTTCATTTCAGCTTCTTGATACCATCTTCTAGACTTTAAATCATATCTTTCACACGTGTTTAGGCGCACAAACCCGTCATAGCCTCCGATTGCATATAAACACCCTCTGTAACCTATCAACCCGACCCCACTTCGCTTTGAACCCATTTTATTTACCAGGGTCCAGCGATTTGTTTGAGGGTCGTAAAATTCAACCGTGTCCACACAATCTGAACCATTGAATCCTCCACAAATAAAAATTTTTCCATTTAGTTCCGCAGCACTTGCATCACTTCTAAATTCGTTCATGTCTGATATAAAACTCCATTGGTTTTTTTCCAAATTATACTGCTCTGCAGTCTTATGGCGCCCATATCCATCGAATCCTCCCATTGCATATATTATGCCGTTATGTGCAGCCACGCTGACATAGCACCTTTTTATGTTCATTGGCGCCATCTCTTGCCATTCACGCTTTTTTATGTTAAACTTGCGGCAGTTGTTAAAATACTGGGTGCCATCAAAACCACCGATTATGTAAATAAAGTCTTCTATAACCAAACAACCGTGATAGGCACGAGGTGCTTTGTCAAGATACTCAAAATTTTGCCATATACTGGCTTGTGGATCAAAAGTTTCAATTGAATTGGTGGGAGAGCCAGATGACCACCCTCCTACCACTACTAGCAGTTCGTGAGGAATCCTAGGCCGCATTCGAATATCAGATAAATTTGCCATCTTAAATTTAAAAAAAAATAAAATCCAAAAGTTTAAATGGAATTTTTTCTTCTCAATTACTCGTTGATTAGAATATTCAATTAGATATCTTGAACAGTTATTTAAAAATTCAATTACTTCATTTGACTGCTGTACTAGAAGATTAGATCGAATTTTTTCTATAAAATATTTTTTATCTATAAAACCAAACCGGACTGATTTAAGCAAATGCTTTAAATATTCCTCTCTACCACCTTCAAACTCGATCCATTTGATGATTATCTCAAACAGATCATTTTCATTTCTGACATTGAGCTCGTCAGACAAAATTATCTCATTGAACTCTTCAAAACTAAGCTCAAATATTTCCTTACTTAATTTAGCCACTTGCAAAAAATTCCGCCTAAAAATTCAACCAGGTAATTTGGATAATATTTGGAAAAAAAAATTAATTTAAAATTCTAATCACATTAAAAATGTATCAGTGGCTTTTTTGAGCGGTTGGCAAAAATAGACCGAGGCAAATTTTCTAATACCGATCACATTTTCACACTCTATGCACCTCTGAATGAATTCGTTGCATTTGGCTACAAGGCCGAAGATTTGGAAGCGGTCAGCAGCTGGAAGCAAAGTCAGAACATTGTTCGAGCTTATTTCTACATCACGAGTATATGCCCATTCTAAAATAAAAAATTTAAAAATAAAATTTTTGTGAGAATTTATTTTAATTAACTTTCCAATTATTAGTTTCATAATGTTCGAGTCAATATCTTTTATGTGAGCCATTTGACTTTGGGTTTCGTTCATGCCGTTGGTGAACAATGCATAAAAATAAGAACTAGTTGCTAAATTTATTAATATTATTATTTTTTATTTTAATAGAAGAGTTTTAAAAAGTACCACTGAGAACAATTCGATGAATGGGAAATTCGGCTAAGTCGTCGCAAACTATCGTACAGTCACATAACTTGTTTTGGCATCGCAAATTGTTTAAGATGTCACAAGCCCGAAGACTTAGCCGTCTTTGGTTATTTGAATTTGAATCTAATGAAGAACATATCATTGAATTTATTTTAATGGAAAAATTAATTTTATTCAAAAGTTTTTCACTCATTAATTGATCAAAAGCATTTAAATTAGACGTGAAATCTCTAATATCTTCCTTTTTTGTCTTTGAAACAGTGATTGAATCTGTGCGAAATAACTTGGAAAATAAGAAAAATAAATTTATAATTCTTGTGGAGATTTGAATTTTATTTTAACAAAATTTCCTTGGTTTTCAACTGAATAGCAAAAAAATTAAGTAATTTTTTTGTTGGCTTTTCCTTATTCTAATTCAATTAATTTTATCTAATAAACATTTCAAGACATTATATAGAAATTTAATTTTTCAATTTAAACGCAAGTGGACCAAAAAATAAGTTTTTTTGTTGTCTTCAGTTCTTACCAATTTTAATTAGATCTAGTTTGGCGAATTGGAGTGTTGAGTACAGAAGGAAAAAAATTGGGTAATCAATACTCGATTTTTTTATGATTAAGAACATCAAAACACTGCAGTAATAATTACCTTTTTCTGATAAAAAATAATTCGATTTTTTTGCTTTAAATGACAATTTTTGTTTCTAAGCATTTCCAAGCTAACAAAAAGATCGAAGAACAAATAATCCTTAAATTCCTGAAAACTAAATAAATTTTTGAAAAAGTTAAAACATGGCGGACAATTTTCATAAATCTCTCTTCTAATCACCTTTAAATGAACTCTTAAATTATATTTAATTTCATTTAATTTCGATTCCATTTACCATATCAACAGTTTTAAAACTATTAATATTTTTTAAAAATAAAAATTAAATAATCTCTTCTTCCCGTATCTAGAGAAATAAGTTTTATACTCAATAATTTCTTATGCTCAAAATTTTTTAAGATTGGAATCAACTTTTTAATTTACACGTTTTAATTTTAAGAAATTTGAGCATAAATTTCATATCATATGAATTTAATTAATTAATAGAAATTTATTCAATAAAAGTTTTATTGATTAATTATTACCTCATTCTATATATCAAACGAGAGCTTAGTCAATATGGAATTTTCTTTTTTATCGAGCCTCTAGGATAACTAACCTTAAACCTTTCTTTTTGAAATAATTAATTTTTTGTTTCATAAAAGAAATAATAATTTAATATGAAATTGTCTCTTCTAAATGATGGAAAAAATCGGAAATATTTATCCTTTATTGTTTCAGAGTAAATTGAAATTTAATTAAAAAAAACCAAAATTTTAAGACTAAATCAATATTTTCAAATGGCTATCGGTTTCGATTATCGGATTAAAATTTACTTAATCAATCAATTTGTTAATTATCTAAAACTCAGTTTGTTCCTATTTGAAATTTAAAAATTGAATGGGAAAAAAAATCATTTGAAAAAATAAGCTGTTTAGAATTTAAAATTTTAATAATTTATTTAAATTTTTTATAAGACATTAGTAAAGATTAATCATCATTTTTTTCATCATCTGCAATTCCTTCTGGTTCTGACAATCTTTGCAATGCATCATACTAATAATCAAAAAACAGGTCGCTTTCGGTTTTTTCCGATTCTTCAGGTTTGTGTCTTGCACATCTTTAAAACCAAAGGACGCTTGCATCGTGTGAGCATATCCCTATTACTTTTGCGCCACTTTTGCATTAAATTGGTTATCCTAGAGGCTAGATAAGCCTCTCGTTTGATATATATAATGTGGCAATAATTTTCTTTATAATTCAGCGTACCATTGTCCTTTGATGCTAAACTTTTTAGAATAATTTTTATGCATTTCGGGTTAAAAATTATGATAAAAAAATAAAATAAATTAATCACAAATAGTTTTTTATTTAAGAAAAAAAGTCGATCCTAAATAATGGTCCAGGGTTAAAATTAAAAATTTAGGATTAAATTGCACGATTAAAAATTATTTTTTGAATTAAGTTTTCAAATATGATTAGAAATAAATAAAAAAAAACTAATGAAGCATATTTACAAATTGTAAAGTTATTTTTATAGTCATACTAATGTGGCATTTAAGTTGAATTAAAATAAATAACTAAAATAAAAAAATTTAAGGATACCCTTAACCGTCAAGCCAAGATTATTTTTTATCAAATTTTTAAGTTATTTAGTTAAATTCGATTTGAATAAAGAAAAACCAATTAAAAAAAATATTAATTTAATTTTTTAATTTAGAATTACAAAATTTGAGATAAAAATTACAGATTTGACAATCTTAAAAAAAAATAAATAATGTTTAACAAAATCTTTATTTCTTAAAAAAAATAATTTAATCTTGAATTGTTTGTAAATAAGAAAAAAAGTATTTAAATTATTCAACATCTTAAAAATTCAAAAATTTTGCGTACCAAAACGGCCAGTATTTTAACAAATCAACTACATTTATCAATAGATTTTAATTAAAAATAAACTTATTTCAAAGATGAACAACAACATAATTTTATGGCTTTAATTTAATTTTTGAATATTTTTAAAACAACTCATTCTATCAATCACCAAATCTAGAAAAATATTTTTTTTAAAAATGGAATTTTAAACCGATTTTGAAAAATGTACAACTTGTTATCTAAAAATATTTCGGGTACTGTTTTAGAGTAATTGGCAAAGGTCTCGGAGACCAATATTTCTGTGATGATAAATTTTTAACTCTTTCCAGCATATTAAAAAGTGGATCAAAATGTGGAATGAAATAGACCAAAAGCCATTCATTTGCTACATCAGGCCAGTACATTGTACTACAAGCCTCGATAAATCTATCTTTAAAGTCAACCATTGAGGTGTATGTGTAGCGCACCCGCTCCAATACTTCAGATGTTCTCTTCTTGTGTAAATATGCATATTCAAGATTCATTGGCGAAACATAATTTTCAGCAAATGCCATATCTGATTTGAGCGCTTGTAGAATAGACTGAAGAGGAAGCATTGCCTCGTAGACCTCGTGGCCAGGAAAATTGCATTTAACCGGATAATTTACCACTCCATCCCACGGAATTTGGCCAGAACAACCTAACATTTTACTTATATCTTGCTTTTTTTGGTCATTTAGAGGACCGTATTGCATAACCTGCAAGTTGAAGATCAAAGATGGTATTGCCTCGGGAAGTATATCACACAAGGTCAAAAAATGGTCGTATCTCGACCAGCCAGTAATGGCAACTCCGATGAATTGTAAAATTTTGTTTGAAATTTTCTCTCTCATAACATCAATCCATGATATGTGATTTAAATAATGATGCTGAATACTAGTAATTGTAGCCAGTTCTCCACTGGCGCCTTTATACGCCGAAGCGATCCAAATCTTACCAAAAACATTTCCATACTTAACATAAAGATCAGGCTGAAAGTAAGACTCAACATTTTCCATGTAGCCCCACATCATCGGCTGCAACTGGAGTTTTTCTATTTCGTTTTTGAATTGCATCAACGTAGCCTCTTCTATTCCATGCATCATGTCATCCCAAAATATAACCTTAACATTTGGTATCTTTGAGCGAACATATGAGGCAATTTTGACCAGATGTCTTTTAAAAAAAACTATTTATAATTGTATTTTCTGGATAAATATTTTGACTAGACCCAAAAATCTTCACAAAATAATTGTATTATTAATCTTTATAAAACTGCCCTTTACTTCACTGGCACAAGCTATCCAAAATATTCCGCATCAGATTTAAACAAAATTTTTTGATGCAGGAGATCTGGAAAGCCTCATGTAAATTAAGTCGTGTTAACACGCTTTTTAGACTCGAAGCTAGAAAAGATATTCGTACCTGGAAATTTTAGATTAAATAAAATTATTTAAGGCTTCGGAAAATCACGAAAATTAATTCTAACTACTTGTTAACTAGAATTTTGGTAAAAAATAAATAAATTTTATTAAAAGTATTTTTTAAATCACATTAAATAATTTGAATATTTAAAAATTAAAGATTTAAACGATTTAAATTATATTTAGAAATTATATAAAGAGATCTAAGTGAATAATCTTTAGATAAAAATTCTAAGTAAAATTTTGTTTTGATTGTTTAATTGATAGATTTTGAAAATAAATTTTTTTAAAAACATTTTGACGAAATCTTTCTCTTAAATCCCTAAGTAAATGTGGAAATTGTTTTTGTTGTCAACACTATAAAGTTATAGACTGGAATACCACTAGATTCTGTATTGTAATATTCACAGCAAAATAGAATAGCAAAAAGATCAATAACCTAATTATATTTAAAGCAGAAATTTTACAGAATATTTGAGCAAATTCTCCAGGAAATAATTCACAAGGTATGTGATCATTTTAACTCGACGCAGTAACCTCTGTGCCAGATCGAGCGCCTCCCCATTATCCACTAGGGTAGAAAAGACACAAATATTATTATTATTATTATTATATGATATTATCATTTAGTCCTTATCTTTTGGTGAGAATTTCCCATAGGCCTATGTCTAAATTTTGTTTACCTCAAAAAAACTTGAGCAAAATCGTTGCTGTTTGGCAAAGTAGCACATTTTTCATGAGCTAATTTGTAATAGACTTCATCACATCCGACATGAAATTCGCTCACATCCGAGTGATATTTAATAACTTGGTCAAGCATTTCAAAAATAACTCGATAGGACTCTTCCAAACACGGAGTAATAACCTGAGGATACTCGCTAACTTCTCTGAGATGAGCGAATTTCTTAATCTTTAAAAGCCATTCCAAATGTCCGTATGTCTGTACCAGCGGAATGATTTTTAGACCATTTTCTTTGGCCAAGTTTTTGATCATATTTATGTCATCTGCCGAATAGGCATTACCGTGTCTAGCTTCAGTCAGTGTTCCTTCGAACGGAAACATGTCCTCATACTCCAAGAGAATGCCTGTTGCGCCAAATTGTTTTATAAAAGGAATAAACTGCTTAAAATAATTAGGCCTTGGCGGAGCACCTTTGAGATCGATGTGAACGATCCGCTCTAATTTTGCTAAAAAGTTTATTTTATTTTGATTTTGAATTGGATTGAGTGCATTTTTATCATTTATTTGAAATTCATTTATCCTATTTGGATTAAATGGTATTTTTTGATTAAACTGGAATTGCTTTTTGGCATTGAACTCGATGATTCTCTCATTTAAATTTACTTCTGTTGATGGTTTTATTAAATTAATTATTCTATTATTACTATCAATATTATTTTTTTCGATCAAAATTTCCTTCTCTAGCAAATGATTTTTGACAAACCGATTGCTCAGAACTGACTGATCTATCTCGAAATTCTGCTTGGAATCAGAACTTATCATCCGAAAAAGAATAAAAAATACACTGCAGCATATTAGGGTTATTGATATTCTAACTCTTTTTTTGTAAAATAATCCAATTACTTAAATGAGGAAAAAGTTATTCTAAATGTTAGAGGAGAAAAAAAATGTTTTATTAAAAATTAAAAATTTGTGTCAAATAAACTTACCTCGCTTCATTTTGGCAAAATTTTAAAATAACTCTGTAACATTTGTTCAGAACGAAATGGAAATTATTTTCTCATCTAAAAAGGTTAAAATATATTTTTAAAACAAAAGGGTTTCCTTGGATTCAGACTAGAAGTGTCTTCTTTAACAATATTAATGTTTGAAATAATTAATTTTCTATTTCAATTTAATATTTTTTGTTGAAATTAATATAATCGAAATAATTTTATGAGCCTAATGAGTTGGGTAATTTAAGTATCGAGCCCCAGGCAATTCACTTAAATAGTTTATTTTTTCATCGCACCAATCTTTCCATTTATCAAGATCAGTCTATCGAAAATGAATATTCAAAATTTAGTTTTTTTGTCCTTAGAAGAAATCTCTTCAAAAATTAGCAATTTAATTTTTATACCGATAATGCTCCCGAAACGGGTCCTTTTATAAAATTTTATGCTAATTTTCAAAATTATAATACAAAAAAAAATTAAACAAAATATTCATTATGATCAAATTTTAGCTCTAAACTAAAATTCTTAAAAAATCTAAAAATTTTCTGCGATCAATCTTTGCTTCAAATAAAAAGAAAAAAAGCAAAAAATTCAATTTACTTATCTTTTTTTTGTCAAAAACTCAAATTTTAAGAAACAACAAAAAAATTTTCTTTTAGCCGCTTTTCGTCTTGACAAAGCGATGAAACAAAACTACATTTTTGAATTGGGGCGTTGTCAAATGTTTTCAAACAAAAAATAAAATACAAAATAAATATTTACTCAACAAAAAAAGTCTGACCACATTTCATTCTAGAAAGGAAAAATTTAAATTTTCTATAAAAAAAATGGAATACATTAAAATCAAGTTTTCTTTTCAAACGGTATTAGAGTAGCTTCAGCTCAAGTGTACCCAAAATTGAATAATTTATTCAGATTTTGATGAAACACTAGTTTTTATCTAAAACGCACATTTAATGTGAATTTTTATTTCATCTCGATCCCTTTAAATTAATCCATAAAAATTACATAAAAGTTTTTAATTTGTCTTTTTCAATTTGGATAAGTACTTTTTTTGGGGATAATAAATAAATAATAAAGATTTATCTTTTCTTTGGCTCACAAATTAAAATTTTCTTCGATCATTTGATTTTTTATTCGTTACAGATAAGATAAACTTATAAAAATATTAAGTCAATTTTTTTCAAAAACTTCAAGTGTTTTCAATTTCTAAAACAAAAATATTTTTCGTTTTAATTTGAATTAGAGATTAGAATTTCTGAACATAAAATTTATTTGAATAAAACACCATCTGTTTTGACTATGCAAATTTCTATTTTATTTTTGTTTTAAAATTTTTCAATTGAAATTTTAAACTTGTCCAAAAATTTATTGAAAATCAATATTTGCTAATTGTAAACTTAAATTTAATTTGACATAAAAATTCTAGATCGGTAATAAATAAAAGCAAATATTAAAATAAACTTTCATAATTAGTAATCTTTAAAAACAATCGTCAGACATTTAATATCTTTTTTTTCAGAAAATAAAAAGAAAATGGCTTAAATAGTGATATGTGATACCATTTTTTCTTCTTTATAAAAAAGAAATATTTAACTTCATTTCGAGTACCTGGACTCAAGTGGGTCGTATTATTCTAATTAATTTCTCTAGATGCTGAATGAAATTAATTACTTTTTTATGTCGCTGGTATCAGAACAAAATAAAAAAATGCGCTTTTCGTGACAATAAAATTTTAGTCTAAATGAGAATTTGAAAATTTCTTGAAAATTAATCAAACGAATTGAATTCATTTTAGGCTCGTAGACTGTCCAGTTTTATACATATAAACCAACTTTATCTTTGATAAACTTAAACAAGCCTAAATCTATCAATAAACCCGGGTTGATTTCAAAAAATTAATTCATTCGTGTTAATCTTAGTCTAAAACATTTCTAAAATATTGCTTCTAGGCGATATTTTTGTTTGCCATATAAATATAAGCCTTTAGAATTAATTAATACTAACACAAAATATTTGGATATATAGACGAACTGGACTCAGGAAGATATCAAAATTAAATGAAATGCGATAGTAACTCATAAATTGAAAATTTCGAATATTAAAAAATTTCTAAAAATTTGAAAAAAAAAATTTAATTACAAAAATATATTTATTTTAATAACTTTTTTGAATTATTGAAATTTTCAAATTCTAGACTCTATAATTTTAAATTTTAATGAAACCAAAATGGATGGAAAATTCATCGAATTCAATTTTTGATTTTTCTAGAAGATATTTTTTTAAAAATTAATTTTTTCTCACAATTTAAACAGATTAAAAATTCTAAAAGTAATCTGAAGAAAAATTTTTATTAAATTACCGGCTCAATTCTTAACTCTATGATTCAAGAAAGATATTTTATTTGGTTTTGTTTTATATTTTTTATTTAAAAATATTATTATGATGAATTCAATTTGTTACTATGCAACCTAAATAATAATAATAATTACAATTTTACCAAACGGGCAATAAATAATATAGAAAGTGAAAAATTCACGTGAGTCGAAAATTTCAATTATTCAAATTGGCATTAAAAAAAGCTTTTTAAAGTATTCATTAAACTTACCTGAATTGCGCTGGTTTTGAGATTTAATCAAAATATTCTAGTATTATTTAAATATTTGAGAAATTTTTTCTTGATCGAAATTCAACGCCCTAGTTGAAGAATCCCAGACTAATATGATTTAAACCTATGGTATTGCCATTGAATTAATATTTTTAGGCCATTTCAAAAGAGCTTCATAAGCATATGTTTTTAAACTGTCGACAATTAAGATAATCACTCTAGCAGCAGCCCCTTAACAATTTTTTCTCCATTTCAAATAATCAGTACTTAAAAAAATTTTCATTAAAAAATCATTTTTACAAGAAATACTTTTAAAAATTTCTAATTCAAATCCTCAATTGAGAAAAAATAAAATTTTTAACAAATTTTCTTTCAAATGATAATTGATTATAAAAAATTAACATCATAATATTAAGCAAAAAATAATTGGACTTTTTTTTATTTTTAAATTACTAGAAAAGTCCAAGTCTGGCTTGAACTTGAAAAAGGATCTTTTTGAATTTTATTCAAGTCTGGTTACATAATAATTTAAATGAATATATTTTAGCTACAGAATTAAAAAATTTTCAAAAAAAAATTAGTAAATATGCTTCTAGATAGATTAGTACCAAAATCCGCAAAAAGTCACCAGAAAATATCTTTTTGGAAACATTTTTTTTAGGATAATAATCCATTAATAATAATTCTAAAAAATTTAATTTTAAAAACTTAATCTTCAAAAGTTTTCTGCCCTTCAACAAATTTTAGGGTTTACCTCATTTTATTATATTTAAATAGATTGTTAATTTTTTGCATATAATAGAGGATTTAAAAAAGAAACCATCAGTTTTAATTTATAAATCATTTAAATTCACTTTAAAGCTTTTAAAAAAATTAAAAGCAAATTGAAGTTAATGATCATAATTAATTTAAAATAAAAGTTTTAAATTAAAAAGAAAATTAACAGAAAAAAATGTTTGTGCTCAGCAAACCATGTCATGGACCGTGCAATTATTCAGCTTTTGTAGACTTTTCCATTTCTTTCTTATTACAAATTATTTTTGATCATGATCATTTAAATCTAAAAGCAAAAAATAAAGAAAAGTCTAGTTTGTTTTAATTTAAGATGTATGCTTATGAAAGAAATAATCAGTTAAAATCATTATGGCTAGAAGATGTGAAAAGATTTAGTTAATTTTTCGATAAAAATAATTTTGCTAAAATAAATTAAATTTAGTGAACAAAAATTTTTATAAGATGAATCTAAAAATATTTAGGTGATCTTTTACATGGTAAACTAGCTTAAGTTATGTTAAAAATAAATTGAACAAAAAATTTCTACTTTTTCATTTATTCTCATTTTCAGCTTTATTAATCCCGAGATATTTTAGTTTCATCAAAATCATCATTTTTCGTTCAAATTAAGAAATAAAATATATAAACTATTGTCATTGTGTTACCAGTTTATGAATTCGAATGAGAAATAATTAGATTTAGGTGACCAGTATTCAGCGCTTTTATTTAAATTAAAAAAAAATTCGTTCATTTAATACCTGACCAGCTAAATGACTAAGGACCATCACTTCCACATTTTTTTAAAAGGTTTAAACATTAAAGGCCAAAATTTATACAGATGGAAACTATTTTTTTTATTAGTTAGATTTCAATTTTGATTAAATAAAAAGTTCTTAAATTTTGATACAAAAAAATTCAATTTTTTCTATAAACTTCTTTATTAACGAAATAAATTACCAATTAAAAGTTTTCTAAAAATGTAAATATTTTCAAATAAAAAAAGTTTTAAATTTGCTACTTCAAAAAAAAAATAAATACAGAAAAATAAATGCTTGATTTTATTCAAAAAAAAAGACCAAATCACCAAAAAAATTTAAAATTTAGCCATTATTTGTCTCAATTCGTCTAAGTTTACATCCAAATCAATTATTTTATTAGAATTTTTCTTATCAATATTTGGCACTGATATCTCGGCCACTAGGTTGCGCTTTAAATTCACTATTTTTTCTTTCTCCCCCGATCTATTCAGCTCCTTTTGCAGACTGGTCAATTTTTTCTCAATTCTACTCATTTGAATATAAATATTTTTCTCTTCGAGCTTATTCTGGTCAATTTTCCCACAAGTCTTGTTACCCAAGTCTCCAATTTTGACACCAGCAAATGACGAGTACACATCTTTGAGCAAGTCATTGGTCTTTTTGGTCAATTCGACAAAATTTCTATGCTTTTCATCTGTATTCCTGACCACCAAGTCAAAATCAGCAGTGAAGTTTTTATCCGGCAAATCGTTCAACAATCTGTTGACATAGGCCTGCTTGGCTTCATTTAGACTCTTCATCAAAAGTCTATTCTGACATTTAAGTACACTTATTTCTTGGGCTAGGACCGAAGAATCGGCCCTGCTTGACTGACTTTTCATATTGTTTGCCTCACTTGAGCCCAGTTGGTTAAATGAGTAAAGCGATTCGGAATTCGGAAGACTGGCCAAACTCATCAAAGATTCATTAATGCTTTTCTTTCTCAATTTATCTTTCATTTCGCGTCTCTCTTTGTCCAACGTGGCCAATTGTTGCTGCAAAGACTCTACTGCATCCGATTGCTCTTTTTCTTTTTTTGAACTTTGAGACTTCAAGTCCTCGATTTCATCGCTGAGTTTTTTATTCTTTTCCTCAAATTCTTTAAGCTGTGTCTCGGCTTTTTTCTCCACAATGCTGATTCTTAACTTTTGTTCAGAAAGCTCGTCCACTTTGAGCTTAAGGTTCTTTTTTATCTCTTTAATTTCGTCCTCTTTTTCTTCTAGTTTAAGCTTGATATTTTCCGCTTCAATCAGGGTGTTCTTGAATTGTTCAGCAGCTTTTTGAATTGGTGAGTTTATTTGGTATTTTCTGATTTTAAATTCTTCATCGGTCAATTCTGTTTCGTAGTCGCCATTCTCCACACAAGAGCTTGTTCTCGTCAAAGCCTGGCTTATTAGCCGCAGAGAATTGCGCAAGTTTTCATACGGACCATTATCGTCCTTGACATAAACTTTGTCGCAGGCTTGAAAGGCGAAATTCTCCAATTTTTTGCCCAACAATGGTTCAAAGTCGTCAGAGGACGAGAACATTTTCGAATTGGATGCCAGATGATAGATTTGGTTGAATGTTTGACAGACCAGATTTAAATTTTCAATTAAATTGTCCAAATCGGTCAAAAAATCGCTGGGAAGCATCAAAATTTTCTTCTGGTCATCTCTGTTTGGCAAATTGCGCTGAATTTTTTTCAAATATGTCTTCAATTCGTCATTTTTGCACATTATCTCTTTGAAAAGCAAATAGATCTCTGAAGAGTCATCTTTGGCTTCAGCTAGCGATGTAATTTTCTGAATTTCCAAAGTGATTAATTCAGTGCTGAAAATGGCGTAGCGGACAGTGTCCTCTAAAAATTTGTGATGGTCATAGTTTTCCTCTTTAAGATGGTTGTTGATTATATTTTGAAAAATGCTGCACATCTTATCCAAGCCGTCTAAGCTAATGTTCTCATCCAGTTGATTTTTTTGCACCAAATCAATTATCGAATCTAGATGCTTTTCATTTAGACTAAAGTCAAAAAACATGCTGCCAATGTTATGGAACGATTTCAGGTCACAATTATTCAATATGCTTAAGGAATAAGATAATTTCAAAGTGTTTTTGTTATTAATTTAAATTACTGATCAAATTTGTTGCAAAAAAGTCTAAGTCGAGATGAATAAACTGATAGACCGTAGAAAAAGCCTAATTGACCGATTTGGTTTGCTTTTGAAGCATTTTCTTCAGAATTTAGTTTGGTGATCTTAAAATTTAAAATTTATAAAATTATTGATACTAAAAACAAGCTACACAATCAATTAAAGTTAGGAAATACTTCGAAATAATTTAAAAATTACTTGATACTTAAAAAAATATTTTTAAGTTTATTGATTAAGTTTTTTATTCTTAAAAGAGCTAAAAAATGTGTCACTATACGAGCTATTTTTTGAAATCATGTTCATTTTTAAATTGCTGCTATCAGTTATCAAAAATTTTCAATGGAAAATTATTTTTTTACTTTATAAAGGAAGTCATGATTAAGAACATGAATTCAATGCGCTTATTTTTTTATTTTAAAAATTAATTTATGATTTTTTGGAAAAAAATCTGTAAAATAATTAAATTGACTATTTTAATTTAAAATTTTACACAATAATTCAGCCTAAAATTAATTATATATTATCATTTTTAACTAGTTATATACTGACATAATAAATTTTACTGATTAAGTATACATACCACAGTTACCATAGATGGGATCATATTGTTTCCCATCTTCGCAAGTCTATCTTGCTAGCTTGTTGTAACTTATATTATTATTAATATATGTAAAATTGAAAGATTCCAAATGAATGTAGAAAATCAAAAATTTTTCTCATATTTAAAAAAAATGTGAAATCCAAGTAAAAATGTGATATAAAAATAAAAAACGCGAAAATGTTCAATTTGGTAAATGGTATAAAAGCAGAAGATTTTTCAAGAAAAGAAAATAGTTTAATTTTTTTAATTTCTAAATTATTAGTACTTGAATCATTCAATTTTATGTATGATTGTTTTACTGGAAAAAATAAAGAAAAATTAAATTTTCTATTAAATAAATAACTATTAAAAAAAGTAAATTTTATTAAATAATATCAGATTAAGAAAGAAAAAAAATATAAAAAATCAAAAAATCAAGAAAAATTAAAAAAAAAAAATTTAAAGTAAAGTAAGTTAGAATATAATATAAAAGAAATTTAAAACGAAATTTTTTTTTACGTACCTAGTTTAAATTTTTTTTATATGCTTAGATCTTTGGGCTTTCACCCCCTTCAAGCTTGTGTAAAATAAGAATTAAATTAAATTATACAAGTCAATTAAATTAAGGGTTTCTAATTAGTTATATTTTTTAGATATTTTAGAATTATTTTTAAATATTGAAAAAAATTTAGAAAAAATATTTTTAGAAAAATATTTTTGATTGTTTTACTGGAAAAAATAAAGAAAATTAAATTTTCTATTAAATAAATAACTATTCAAAATTATTCAAAAGATTGGAGAAAAGGAAGGTGGTTTCGGATTACAATCAGTGTCGAAATTATCATCCAGGTAAAGATGGGACTTAAGAAACATCTGAGTCTAAAATTCTAAATCATCTGATTAATGCTGAAATTGATGAATTAATTTTTTCAATTTTTTTATTTTAATGTAAAAATTCTTTCATCGCTTCTTAAAAAATTTTGAGAAAGTTTCAAAATTAACAATTTTATAATTTTATTTTCAAAATTTTATTTTTCAATTCTAAATATGATTAAAAATAAATCAATTTATTGGCGAACATTTATTATTTTTTTGCTTAAATTTGACTGTTAAATGAAACAGTGCTTTTTAAGCTTACAGGAAAAAATGTGGTACAAATCCATATTTTTAAAACGAATTTAAATTTAATAATAATAAAAATAATAAAAAGCTACAGCAAGCGAGCTTGCGGAGATGGCTTACTCGGAATTTTGTTTTGGAATTTTGATATGGACATTCACAATGCCCCAAAAAAATAGTTTATTTTCTTAATAAATTATAGGCCTTTTCTAAATAAAATAAAATGATAAAAATCCATAAAAATTGTTAAAAAAATTAATAAGAGTAAAATAAAAATAAATTTAGATAATTTTTGTATCATTTCAAATATCTTTAACAATAAAAATCTAAAAGAATAATAAATCAGCCAAATATCTTTTATGAAGAGATATATTCCTAAAATAAGTTCAGAGCATTTTTTGCTCCTTTAATTTACTAATAAATTTGTGGCATTTGGAAGTTAATGATTGTCAAATCAATTTTTATAATCCAAAATTGTACCTCTGCATTAATTCTATTTAGAAATAACAATTTATTTCACATTTAAAACTTGATGTGATCATTTTGAGCATCAAAAATTGATCACAAATGGACCACAATGCTAGCACAACCCAATTATAAAATAACTATAAACCAACTTTAAACTGTTTAATAAAATACTCTTAATAAGTTACAAAGCTTGCATTTTTTTTAAATTAAATAAATAATCATTAAAAATAAATCTAAAAAATACCTTTTCTTTAAAATGGTTCAATAAAAGATCACATTTGTTGGCAATTCGTCTAAAAAAAACTAACGACATAATGCCTTCATTATTACCTAAATGGAAATAAAATATTTTTTAAATTAGATAAAATAGGAAAAAGAAGAATACCGGATTGTTTAATAAAAGAATCGGACATGAACGATAGCAAAAAAGTGACATGATTCTTAGTGCTCTGCAGCTCGATGGCATTTATTTCGTTCTCAATAGTTTTTGATTGTATCTGATTCTCAAAATACTTGTGTTTAAAGTCAAAATTTTGACCAGAACTAGAATTATTAGATGCATTAGTAATGGATTCTTGTTCCTCTTCCAATTTATTCTTCAATTGCTTTGAGATCGAATCATTTTCGCTTTGCAACTGCTTGACCAATTCCCTAAACTTGACAATTGTCTTTTCATGATCGGCAATATTGTACTTCAGTTGTTCAATTTGTCTTTCCGATTCTCTTATCCTAGACTCAGCCAGATCCAAATTTTGCCTCAGTTCTCTTTCCTCTTCTCTCGCATTGTCTTGCAGTTGATCATTCACCTCGTTAATAGCTTCCAAATCAGCGATGTCCTCTTCCAATTTGGTAACCCTGGACTCCAAGTCCAAATTTCTCTCCGAAAGTCTTTCAATTATTTGCTCGGAGCCCAACGAAGCCGTAACTTGTTCATTAAGCTCGTTAATTTGAGCCAGCATTGTTTCTTTTTCATCTTTGTAAACTTCCAATTCTTTGCTTATTTTGGCCAATTTTTGATTCAATTCCTCGTTTTTTTTGCCAAGATCAGTCGAATTATTTTTTTCCTGCTTATGCAAATCACTCAGTTTATACAAGGCCAACTTATAATTTTCAAGCTGTTCATTGTGGTACATGTTGTTGACACCCTCTGGACCATTTATTTCAATTTCGCCTTTTAGAACATCCAGTTCCAGCTTGGTTTCCTCGAATTTCGAATTCACTTGTTCGAATTGTTCCTCCAACTCTTCGGCCCTGGCCTCGGCAAGTTCTTTATCTACAGTGAGCTCTTCGATTCGCGACTCGAAAGAGCTCATTTCTTCCTTGTAAGCCACGAACTCTTCCTTAACATTTTTGTTCTCTTGTTTAATTTGCTGCATTTCCTTGTTCAATTGGGAAATCATTTCTTGAGCCTGAATTTTGTATTCCTGCAATTGTTGGTACTGGAGTTTTAGTTTGTCATTTTCGCGAATTTTTTCTCTATCCTCAGCTCGTTTGATTTTAAGAGTTTCCAATTTTTCACTCAAATCCTTGATCTCTTTTTTTAAAGTGACAATTTCGGCATTTGATGAATCGCATTTTGTTTCCTGGACTACTTCTTGCTTTAGATCAGGCTTGACATCTGCTTTGGCATCCGCTTTAGCCTCTGGTTTTTTAACAGAACCTGGAGCTGCCAACTTTGACGATTTGTCTTTGGATTCAGGTTTTGTCTTTTCTTCGACCTCTCTGGTCCCAGGTTTAGAGATATTCTTTGCCGAACCGGAAGAAATTCTGGACAAATTAGGTATAGAAGTAGATGAGGTTGAGGAAAGACTTGACCGAGAACTGTTTGGATCTTCGGCTTCTTTTTGCTCATTTTTACTAGTACCTTTGGTAACCGAAGGAATTTTCGACTGGGGTATGGACGAGGTCGACGAAGAAGCCAGAGAGGAAGTGCTAGATCTAGGATTTTCAATATTTGCCGTGACTGATGTGGACTTGCGAATCGAACTAGATACTATTCAATTTATTAAAATTGGTCGAGATTTTAACATTTGGATATTTACCTGTTGCCAAACGAGAAGGTATTCCTGTGCCGGGTTTTTTTAGACCTGGTATGCCGCTTTTTTGGGAAGAATTTGAGTCAGACATTTAAAAGATTAAAGAGTTTAAATATTAATTTTAAAAGCTTAAGACTGCTCTTTATTTTGAGTCACACTTAAATTTAGTTTTTTTTAATCAGTAGTTTAGATTTTTTTCAAAATAATTAAAATTATGTTAAGTAAAAAGCATATAAATTTTATATCGGAGGGGTTAGAATATAAAAAAAATTATATTTATACAAATTTTGTCTTTATTTCTAATTTGACAAAACTGTCATTGATCAAAATAAATTCTTAAAAGCCGTAATTTAAAAAAGTTTGCAAAAAATACTTTAAATACAAGCAATTTTACAATTGTTTATTTATATAATGAAATTAGATTGATACAAGAATACAAATTAGATAAAATTATTTGATAGAAAATTTAACAAAAAAGAAAAGATCAAGTAAATTAAAATAAGTAACTTTATTCTAAAAATTTTCCAAAAAACTTTTTGACTTTAAACATGCCAAAAATATTCAAAATATTTTCAAGAATTATTTGCTTTCCTTGAAAATAAAGAACCTTCAGGAGCGCCGTGTAAAAGGAAACATGATACAACTGTTCAAATTCTACCGCAGAGTCAACGCTGTGCGCTGGATGAAACCTATGGAACTCTGTAACTCTCTCTCGCAAGCAGGACCAGCTGGTAATATTAGAGGACACAGGAGAACGTTCTGGCCAAGTCACGATCAAATGTCATTAGCGAGCTAACTTTTTCACCAACAGATTCATCAACGAGTGGAACGCCTTTCATTGTAGTTCCTTAATCTCTCGATTTTTGCCCGATTAGCTACCATAGATGGCTTCCGAGAATGCCATCTCCGCAAGCTCGCTTGCTGTAGCTTTCAATTATTATTATCATTTAATTTAATGAATGTAAGAAGGACCCTTATTATGATTTGTTTTTAATTCCATTTTAAAATTTAAATTAAGAAAATACAGATAAAATGAAGCTTCAGGAAGCAAACTTAGTTCGTTTAACCTTAAGGAAAATATTTTTTTAATTTGATTAAAAATTGTTGTCCAATTTGGATAAGTCGAATTAAATGAAGAAAAAACAATAGCTTTTGATTAATTATGTTTATTTAAAAAAAAATTTATTAAATAAATATTCAATGTAAAAAAAAAAAATTTAAGAATTAAGCAGATGTTTGTTTTTGCTGTTTTGAATTTAAACCTTAAGTCAAGCAAAGAATAAAAATGTCAGATAATTTTCACTCAAGATTTTTTTTTTTAATTGAGTTAATTTAAATATTTTGATAAAGATATATTTAGAAATTTATATCTTTTTTTTATAATAAATATATAAAACAAATCTTAAAAAATTTCATTAAAAAAAATCAAATTTTGAAGCATTTTTTTCAAAATTTAGTTTGGTGATCTTAAAATTTAAAATATATAAAATCATTGATACAAATACAGCATACAAAATGAAATGTAGTAGAAAATAGTTAGAAAAAATCAAAAAATAATCTTTAGAATTTTTTGAAATTTATTTAATGTCATTTTGTTAAAAATATTTAAAAAGGTTTAAATTTTTTTTAAAAATGAACATTACGTGTTATTTTTTGAAATTATGTTTATTTTGATTGCTGTCAGCAATCATCAAAAGTTTTTATTGAGAAAAAATTTTTTTTAAAAACTTAAAATAATAGGGTTTTGCGAAATTCAGTACAAAATGATAAAAAGAACAGAAAAAATTAAAAAAAAATTGAATAATTTTTTTTTGTAAAGGTTTAAACTCAGTTCTGTAAATGAAACATAGGGCAACATTCAAACTTGCATCATAAGTTTGTTAAATTTACAGAGTTTAGCAGAATCTAAAATTTCAATTTAATTGGCAGTAGTGCATTTTGCAGAGATTTTGCACACCATTTGCAGACTTTTACATTTTATGCAACTTTGATGCACTCTCAGAACTAATTTTAAACTTTTAGAAAAAAATTCATTTAATTTTTAAGATATAAACTTAAATTGTCTATTTCAATTTAAATTTTAGCACTAAAAAATTTACAATATATTAAAGACTGAAAAAAATCAATCAATTGTATTTCCAATATTTATAAAAAAAAAATGACACAAAAAAGAATAAATAATTTTACGTAGTATTATAACTGTTTTAGTTCTGAATTTTTTATTAAATGATTTTTATTTTTTTTTAAATTAAGTGTTTTATAAATAAAAAACTTGTGATTTATGCTGAAAAATTTATTCAAAAACAAAATTTTTATAAGAGTTGAAGCAAAAATAACATTATCAATATGATTAATACTAAGAGAAATCAAAATTTTCTCTGATTTATTCTTTCTCGCCATTTTCCGCTCGATTTACCATAACCATTTCCGATTCTGAATTTTTGATTGTGAGGATAAATTTGAGTCAACTGTCTGGGCGAGATAAGAGCTGACAAATTCGCCTTAGATTCACGGATCTTCTGAACAGTGGCAGGCCATCCATTATCAGCGACCGAATTTAGAATCGAAACCTGCTCCTGCCAAGCTTCTTTTGTTTTAATGGGCAGCAGACCAAGCTCGTAGTCTTCAAGCATTCTTGCTAAAAAGTCAATTTCATGTCTATCTCTTGGAACAAAATTCGAAATTGTGTACTTATTGGCAATCAAACCTCGCATCATTGCTGAATAATCGACTTGTGCACATGCCAATGTTGAACTTGGTATTGTGATTTGCAATGCATTCTGCTGAGTGCTTAAGTTGATTATTTGATTTTGTTGGTGCTCAAGATTGGTAGATATTTGGTTCATCGAGCGTTGCATATTTTCCAATATTTGAAAAATTTCAGTCCCAGTACTTTCGTTAGCATTGTTTATCATTTTAATTGAATTTTAAAATTTTAAAATTGAAAATTTTCTATTTATTTGGATAAAGAATTGTTTAGGGATTTAAAGTTTAAATTTAGTTTTTAATGAAATTAAATATTCATAAAGAGTGCATCCAAAAAAAATTTCATAAATTAATTTTTAAAAACAAACCATTAAAAACATGATCTAATTTGGATTAGGACCAGTTTTTTGAATGATTCGAGTCTTCTAGAGAGAGACAAAAAATTTATAAGGACAAAACAAAATTGAAAAAAAATAATTTTTTTACTTGAAAAATTTTATTTAAAAACAAAATTAAATTTACATAATAGAGAATATTGTTTATTTAGTCCAAGAGACCTTGGGAATATCGTTGTATTCGCTGAGACTATCCAAATGTTTGTTATAGAGCTCAACGCGTTCTTTATGCGACTTTTCTGCTCTTTTGATAACTTTCTCTTGATTACGCATTTCTTGAATTCGTTCAAATGCTAGTTCAGCTTTGGTTTTTGAAATTTTTCTTGTCTCATTCCCTTGCTCTGCTTCTTTGCAACTACCATTGCTGTTAGGATCGTCCAACTCAGGTCTGGAAACTTTGGGCAGCGCCAATTCTTGTTTGATCATATCAGGGTCTATCTTTGATTTCTTTTTCTTTTTAATCTTTTTATCGCTTACCCCCTTTAGCTTAAGGGATCCTCCAGAACATTCATACGACATATTCTGAATACAAGAATAAAAAGCAATAGGTTTTTTAATTTATAATATATTTTACAAAATTTCAAAATATTTTAATATTTAGTAAATAATTTTCCAGATCTTTCTGCTCGTTCATAAAATACAATGCAATGTCAAAAAAAAAGTCTTGTTTTTTTATTTTTAAAACTTAAAATTTTTGATTATAATGAAAAATTGTTCAATTTGTCAAAAATATTACAAGTCTGAAAAGGATTTTTGCCATTAACTTTATTGAAATAGAATAAATTACTTTAATTTTTTGTCACAATGAACTGCAAAACAAGAATATCCCAAAAATAAAAAAATAAATTTTATTTTGATAAATAGATATTTCGCACTCATTAATTGATTACCTTTGAAAAATTAAATTTGTTTTTTTTTTTAACTTAAAAATAATTCTTAAAATAAGAATCGATAATTATCGAGAAATTATTTCAAAATGGTTAACGATGTTCAAAAGAAAAACAGAAAATTTATTAATTATTCAAAATTTTAATCTTTTAAAACGTTAAGAACAAATTTATCTTATTAATTTATAAATAGTTTGTTAAATAAAAAAAGAAAAAATTTGTGAATTAATTTAAATTAATGATATAAAATAATAGAGAAAAAGATACTGAAGTTTTGTATTCTGAAAGACCCGCTTA
Source organism: Brachionus manjavacas (assembly GCA_019054805.1). Taxonomy (NCBI): domain Eukaryota; kingdom Metazoa; phylum Rotifera; class Eurotatoria; order Ploima; family Brachionidae; genus Brachionus; species Brachionus manjavacas. The sequence continues at coordinate 1,547,484 of JAHQIY010000015.1, read as the reverse complement.
CTGTTTTAAAAATTGAATTTTTTTCGGAGTAATAAAAAATTAATCTATTTCTTGTAAAATTTTTATAAAATAATTTAATAATAAAGTTTGAAAAAAATACGCATTAAAAAAAATTGAGTTTTTTTTTCTTTAATAAACTTCAATAACTTTTTTAGCTTTACTTGATCTTTTTCTTCCAGTCTAAAATAATCCAAAAAACGTGGTTTTATACTTTTAGACTAACCCTAACCCATAGATACCATAAGCCAATTTTTTAACACCGATTTTAATATTCACCGAATTATAAATTTTCATTTAAATTTTTAAGGCTTATAATAAAGATTAAAATATTTTTAAGAAAAATTACTTAAAAAACTTTAAATTATTTTATTTTATCATGTTTTGTCTTTTAAATTACTATAAAATCGTACTAATAAAATTTGCTTCTTTCCATGGTGTTAATTTGACACCATCGATCCTTTAAGGTATAAAAAATATCGGTCTTTTTAGTTTTAGGTTCCTTAGAAGCTGAAAAAGATCTTGCAGAATTCGTATTTCTAATTGGAAATGAAAGATAAATTATAAATAAATCGATCATCAGCGACATCTCAGTATAATTTATGTTATAAAGATTTATTATCTTATCTTTAATACTTTTAATATAAAAATTACACTTTTTTGAAGTGATATCATAAACTCAGCTTTACAAAAAATAAGTTTGAAAATTATCATCCAATTTCGAACAATTCTTTTTATCTGTTCGTTGTTAATATGGTCTCTAATTTGACAGAAATTTAGTATTCAAAGATATTGAAAAATAAATGCTAAATAATATTTTTATTTTGAAGCCGTTTAAAGATTAAATCAGAAAAAAAATTGTTTAGATTTCTAAGAATTTTGTTTCTTTTTGTATCCAAACGAGTTTATTTAATATGTAGTAGTGAATTTTGGTTTAAAAAAAAATATAAGAAAAATGAAAAAATTAAAAAGAATTTTTTTCACTTTAAGCCGGAAGATAATTCTGAAAATTGTAGTAAATGACTCATTTAATGTATCACAAAATTCGAACTTCTACAAAAAAATTGAAATTGTAAGAAAAATGCATTGTTAGTTTCATCAAAATTTTGTTAAAAACTTTATTTTTTTTTAAATAAATAAAAATATTGAAATTTTTCTTAAAAATCTTAAGAAAATTCAAAAATGTTTAAATAAAAATAATATTTTTCAATCTTGTACATAGCTGGCAGTCTTAGGGTGAACAGATCCTCTTTTCCAATAAAGAATGTTTTATAAAAAAATCACTAGATACTTAAACAAAAAAATTAAAAAACTTTATCAGCTAAAGAGAATGATCAAATTTTAGTTTTGATTTTGAAAATTAAAAAAACAGAGCTACATAATACTGATGTTAAATAAAGTACTAGAGATTATGTGACCAGTAGTGACAAATATTTTTTTGACAGCTAGAATAAATATTTTTTCTAAATCTCACTGGATAATTATATCACATCCAAAAACTAGAATAAACTAGAAATATCTAATCCAATTTGTATAAAAAAAACGTATCGAATGTAAATATTTATCTAAGTCTAATATTCACATTTATTTGACATATATTATAAATAAAATCTTTCATACCTGTAAAAAATAAATTAACTTATGAAAATTTTAATTGTCACATACGGCTCATAGGAATATAATAATATAAATATTCGAGTTTAATCAACGAGTTCAAGAGCTCGAATTTAGCTATGCTAAAAAATTTCCAATAATAAATACTAATAAATTGACACAGAAAAATATGCTGTTTTTTCGAACAAAATAAAAGCTTAAAATATTTTAGTTTAAAATCAAAATTGGATTTTTTTTTAATATGAACTTAATATCAATTTTCTTGTCAATATTCTTTATGTAAGTTCTACTAATAAAAAAATTTGAATTAAAATAAAAAAAAAAATTTTTAAGAAAAGAATACAAAGCTGATGATCAGATTATAAACTTATCAGTGGTTGCATGTGGTGATCGAGCGCCAGAAACATTAGTTCTGCTAAAATCAGCCCTAATGTTTACTCGGCCAAAATTACACTTTTTTATTTTTAGTGAAAAAAATCTACACAATCAATTTATTGGTCAGTTCAATCGATGGCCAAAATTTGTTCAAGATAAATTTAGTTATTCAATTTTTGAGCCGAAATTTCCGCAGAAAAACCGCGAGGAATGGCAAAAACTGTTCAAACTGTGTGCTTCACAAAGAATCTTTTTGCCTGATATTTTAAAACAAGTCGATTCTTTGCTTTACATCGACACTGATGTTTTGTTCCTGACAGGCCTGGAGCAAGTTTGGTCCCATTTCAAAAATTTCAATCAGACTCATCTGGCTGCGTTGGCACCCGAGCATGAAGATGCAAACATGGGATGGTACAACAGATTTGCTAGGCATCCTTATTACGGCAAACTGGGCCTTAATTCAGGGGTTATGCTCATGAACTTAACTAGAATGAGAGATTTTGATTTTGTTGGCAAAATTTTGCCAATGTACCAAACTTACAGGTACAATATCACTTGGGGTGACCAGTGTTTGTTGAATATTTTGTTCAAATTTCATCCGGATCGCTTGTACGAATATGATTGTTCATGGAACTATCGGCCAGATCATTGCATGTATGGCTCAAATTGCAAGAGTGCAGAAAAAAATGGCGCCAGAATTTTGCACGGATGCAGAAGAGTTTTTCAGACTGAAAAAGAACCAGCATTTAGACAGATTTATAAAGCGTTTGAAAAGGTAAGAAACTAAAATACACTGAATAAAATCAATCTTTTTTCAAAGTATGACTTTACGGAAGAGTCAATCAAGAATTTGTACGTGGAAATTCGAGATGCATTCGAAAAGGAATCTGTAAAGGCTACATATTGCGGAAAAGCCAAAGACATATTTTTGAAGACTTTGAAAAAAGAGCTTAAAAAGTATAAACAATTTTTAAAAGAAAAAAATCTAAATGGGAGCCGAACAAATGAAGAACTTTAAACTTTATTTTTTAAAATTATTTATTTTTGTTTTAATAAATGGGTTATTTTAATTTTCATTGTGTCCATGATTTCTTTTTCGAACCCGGGGTGCTTCTACTGGCAATATTCTACGTCTTTGCTTTGGTAGTTTTGATCTTGCTCTCAAATGATTGAAAAAGTTTGTAAATATTTCGACTACAATGGTCATAGGTAAACCGACCATAAGTACACCTGTTACGGCACACGCACCTCCAAAAAGACGGCCAACCGAGGTTTTGGGCGAAAAGTCACCGTATCCAATTGTAGTTAGTGAGACGATGGCATACCAAAAAGCCTCTGGTATACTTATGAAAATGTTATTGTCGGGGTCGTCGGTAGTTAATCGTTCGGCATAAAAAATGAGTGCTCCTTTTAAATCATAATTAGTTTAAATTAATTTAAAGATTAAAATTTAATCTGGACATTTGATTTTAAAATTATTTTTTTCATTAATTTAATTAATTTAGACAAAATTTTAATTTTATTAAATTTTTTTTATTAATTTTTCATTCTCTTTAATTTTCAATTTCAGCAAAATAATAAGAGTGTCATTATTAAAATTACTCTTTTTATAGTCAGCTAAGTGTATTTGATGACACTTTTATTGATAAAAAGAAATTAGTTACCAGTTTGTTCAATAAATCAACGATAAATAAAAAAGATGATCTTTTTCTAGAAAAAAATCGATTGATTAAATTTTAAGTGAATTTGAAATGATTTTGACAGTTTTTTTTGCTCTTGAGATTAAGTGCTGATTAATTTTAGATAAACATTTAAATTTTTTTCCAAAATTTCATCCTAATTTTATAAATAAATTATGTTTTAAAAACTTTTTTTTTAAATATTATATCACAATTTGTCAATATCTCCATTTTATGGCCGAAAAATTTACACAAAATCTGAAATTAATTATTTGGAAAAATTATAATATTTCTTTTAAAAAAGACCGCAATTATTAATTAAGTTTTAGAAATGATTAGTTTTTTCAAATAGTGATGGATCTGTAAGTTAAATTTTATTAACTTTAAAATTAGAAATTCTGCAATTTATCGCATTTGATTTAATTTAAACAAAAATAACATTTTTTTACAATTTTAAAATTTTCCAAAATGTTTTATACCAAAATTGGATTTTCTTGACCATTAATCTTGAATGAATGGAAAATTCGGATAAAATGTTCGAAAAGAATTTTGACTCTGTTAACCTAGAATTCTTTTAATCTCCCTTCACATTAACTTCTTTAAGAAAACTAGTCCATTTACTGGATAGATTACCTGATAAAAAATATTTATATTTAAAAAATATTTTAATAAATATCGAACACAAATATCACAACCCTTTGATATTTACTTTTTAACACTATATATAAATTGTATACTAAATATCATTCTTTCTTCTCTTATTAGAATTTATTTCCAGTTTTTTTATTTTTGTTAATATTAATTAACTTTTTTAACCCTAAAATTTTTATTGTATATTTCTATCAGTGTTTGATCTCATTATGTGCAACGAGCTACCATAGGCGACCTCTCATGTAGGCCGCCTCCGCAAGCTAGTCTTGCTGTAGCTTTTTTATAATAATAATAATTATAAATATAGAGTGTCGATGTAATATTCAAATGACTTTTTAGAATATTTGGACCGAACTGAACATTCATTTCAAAAGTTTTAAAGCTTAACTCGCAAAATTGAAGTAATTTTTTTAATGCGAAAAAAAATTATTTAAATTGTTAACTAATATTATTTTTATCTCAGACTTTCACAATATTTTTAAAATAATAAACGCTTTGTTAATTTTTTAAACAAATTTTTATGACAATTTTTTGGGGTTATGGAGTTATACACTAACCGCTTGTGAGTCAAAGCTTTTCTAACAAGAATTTTATTTATATTAAAATTTTAATTATTAAAAAAAAAGAATGACCCTCGGGTTTGATTGAATTTGTTTAATAAAAATAAAATATTTACCGTAAAGTGTTGATGAAACAATCATGAAAAAAACCAAAAGTTGCAAAACAGGTGCACTTGACTTCAGACTGGTCACAATTACTTTGGTTCCGGCATGGTATGACAAAAGACGCAGAAGACGGATTACTCGGATAACTTGAAAACTTTGGAGTAGAAAACTTTTGATAAAAATTTGCAAAAAAAAGTCAATCACCGCCCAGCTAGTGGCTATAAAATCACACAAATTGTCAATGTTGTGCACAAATTCCACCTTATTGGGACACACTATGAAGCGTACCGTCATATCAATGATAAACCAAGATACTGATATATATTCCAAAGCCACTAGGAAAGGAATCAGATTGTTATCAATTATTCGAAATGACTCAAATTGCTCTCCGGTGATGTTACTTGATTTTTGATATTGACGATCAAATTTAATTACCTTTACTTTGGAGTCCGTGTAAGTCTCAAGCCAGAGTATGGCAACTGATAAAACAATCATTGAAATTTGAATACAAGCAACTATTGTCGCAGGAATAGAAGACTTTGGTTCTTCGAACAATTGCCAAACAATGGGCTTAACTCTGTTAAAATAGCCCATTTTGCTATTGCTCAGCACTGTGTGCTCGTCAAATCCAAATCTTATCATCAAATCATGCTTTGAAGTTTTCTCTACATCTATGTTCAATCTGTCCAAAGTTGCCAATGTTTCCTCGGTTTGTCTATGCTTGGTGTAGGTCTTCCAGCAGCAAGGCTCTACTTGATTCGAGTCCAGGCCCCAGAACTCGAGCTCTTCCTCGAACAAAGGCCCACATACATTAATCGGATAGTGCAATTTACCAGTGCGGTAATAGTTCAATATTTGGCTAAAAACTCCCGGATGTCTGTCATAAAAATACTCATTTGTGGCCGGATCATAGTTTACCAATGCTTCAGTCAGTCGAGACAGTCTTGTGGCTGGAATTTTTTTTAAGATTGTTTTGTAAGTTTCGAACCGAGTGCCTCCCACATTCAAAATCACCCGATTCTCAATATCCATGTCGGCAGTGATCTGGTTACTAGTCATTGCTGAGGCTGTCTTATTTTATACTCTATCTTTTATTACAATTTAAATTAATTAAACAATACCGGAATTATTTGGATTGAATAGAACTAATTCAAATCCTTCGTGCTAATAAATCAAAAAATTAATTCATAGAACATAATTTATGGCTTTAAGTTCGAGTCTTAGAACTAATTTTTATTGATTTATTTAATCAAAAAAACTCAATGTGCTAAAAAACTTTTAGTTTAATTAAAAAAAAAAAAAAATTTTTTTTTTAAATATTCTTTATTTTTTTTGTTTCTTAAATATTTTCCTAAGTGTTAGATTTCATCAATTTTCGATTGTCACAATCAATAGAGAAGCTTTAGATTTGATTAAAAAATTTTACCTCACAGTCGATTTTTGAGTATTTCAACTGGTAATCGTAATTTCCGTCGATTTTTTGTTTTCTTCAATGCTGATTGCCTTTGAGATGATAAAATTATTAGCATTTTAAATTGACAACAGCAGTAATTCCATTAAGAAAAAAAAATTTTTTTTTGGAAAAATATGAACTCGACTAGAAAATAAAGATTTATCTTTTTTGTTTCAGATATTCAGTGTACATAGATTAACTAGGCTTCAAGGTACGTGATTTGAATAAATAGATATTATCATAATTTCAAAGAATTGATGAGTGAGTCTAGGAATAAAACCTTTAGGCCTCTGCTGATCAAACAAAAAGTTGAATACTATCTCTTGTGAATAATTTAAAAAGATGAATGAAGTTTTTATTTATGCAAAAATTCTTGCCAATATTTCAGCTATGGATTTGGTTTAATAAAATAATCACATTAATTATCAAACTGATACTTAAGCAATAATGAAAGAGTAACCAATTTGAGACTTGAAATTTCAGAATGTTTATATAAGGAATTAAAAATCTTTATTGATTTTTGAAGCTCATTTTTCTTTTTTTGAAAATATTCGCTTGTTCATCTGAAAAAGGAAGAGAAAAGATCGGAAGAGAAGTAATGCTTCATTTTGAAACAAGCTCTGAAAACTAATTTAATCTATCTATACTGTGAAAATATTGTGTAGTTTGTTTCTTAAAACCATTATTTGTTGCAATTTTTTTCACATTGCTTGATCAGCCTTAATTTGTATTAGTTCCAAGTCACGAAATAATTTTTCCAATAAAAAGGATGAAAGTCTTTTTTAAATTTATTAATAAGAGAAAAGTTTTTGAATAATCAAGAAGAAGGAAAATGAATTAATCGTTTTTTTTTCATTTCATTTCAAATAAAATAATTATTTTTCGGTTAAATTGATGTTTTGTGCACAAATTTTATCTTGTTTATATTTTGATCGGAACCTTTTATTAGTTTACTGGAAAATAAATGAGCCTTAATTAAAAAAATTTATCAAGATCTATCGAGCAATAAAAGAGAACACTAGAAGCATTAAAATTGGATTCTTTTCTTCAAAATTTAGGTGAACTATTTAATTTAAATTTAAGATTACTCTATAACTCTTTAAAAAAAAGTAAACACTTATTCTCAAAAAAAATTTTATATTTAAGTATAATTAATTTATTTTGTAATTTTTTTTTCTTCATATTGTTTGTTACATAACTCACTGGATTATTCGAGATCATTTTTTAACAATATCATATTTTAAATGAATATAATAATCTGAAAGATGAGATCTAATTTGAACGTCAATATTTATTAGATAATATAAAATAAAAAAATTTCCGATTACACACAATTTAAAATGTGATCAGCTAGTTTTTTAAAAAAAAATTTAAAAGTAATAAAGACATGATTTTTTTGATTTTGAAAAATAATTTTTAATCCTTCTCGACAGACTAATCTTATCAAAGCTTGACTATCATTTCATTAATTCAATTGATCATAAGATATTTTAGAGTTACCGTATCCCCTTGTTTAGCGACGCATGCTTTAATATCATAAATAGGATATTTGGTGCATGGTCTAACATAGACCTCACAATGTTTAGTTTTTTATTTTAAAAGTCCTATGGGTCACATAGTCGATACATATTAAAAACGTAGCGTTTATAATAGAAATTCAAATAGATAAGCAGAGCTTCAAAAAAAGTCTTTATTAGAGACTCGGGGTTTTAAACTTAAAAAAATTTTAATATAAAAAATATTGATTGAGTTTATCAACTTCCATTTTATTTGAATTTTAGTTTTTAAAAAAAAATAAATAAAAAACACTAATATTTATATGCTTTCTATTAATCCGAAATGCCAAAAAACAGCGTGGAAAAAGTTTTTTTTTTTTAAACACACACTTAATTGAGAACAAGAGAGAAGATTTTATGATTTTAACGCTGCTTCTATATTTAAACCAAAGTTTTTAATATTTTTTTATTTTAATATTTTTGTGTTTTAGATGACGCGCTTTTGGAAAAATTATGAAAAAATTAAAAAAAATATTAAATTTTTTTAGCTTTAAGTGCTGCCATAAAAATAAAGATTTTTTTTGAAACTCTGCTTTTCTATTTGAATTTCTATTATAAACGCTTCGTTTTTAATATGTATCGACTATGTGACCCATAGGACTTTTAAAATAAAAAATTTAACATTGTGAGGTCTATGTTAGACCATGTACCAAATATCCTATTTATGATATTAAAGCATGCGTCGCTAAACAAGGGGATACGGTATAATACAAGATTTTTAAATTTAAGCATTTTTTTTATTTTTAAATCTAAGTTATTTCAAAATTTGCTAAAATTACTTTGCTACAATTACTTTGCTACAATTTGCTACAATCGTGAATCGATCTTAGGTTATTATTGGCAAAATTTAGTTATTTTACCTTGAAAATTTTGCAAAAAGCAAAATTCCGATAAAAAAGCGGATGAAAATTTTTTTTAGCCTTTTAAAAGAAATATAATTATTGAATAGTGCTTTAACTTTAATTTTTAAGAATCAAAAAAATAATTGCATTCGATCACGTAATCTAGAATTTTTATTTTGGATTATATTAAAATGCTTGATTAGTTAATTAAGTAATAAAGACTCAATAGCATATTATTTTTATTATTTTGATGAATAACCACAATATGAATTAAAAGACAAAGCTTAATTCTTTTTTAATATTTTTGCATTCAAAAAGAATTCTATTATCTGACAAAATTAGAAAAAATAATTTCCAATTTTTCAAAAAATCTTATATTTTATTTAAAAATTTTACGCAACGAAATCCTAGAAAGTAAAAATGATAACAAATCAATCACATATGATGAATTTTATTTTTCAAAATTTTCAAAAAAGTAAAAATATTCCCTTCCTACGAGATACATGCACTTCAACCCGAAGCGACAAATATGATGCATGTATCAGCATTATAGTTCAGTTTTTTGTGGAAAAAATATTTTCAAGATTTCAAAAAAATTCAATAAACTTTTATTTTCAGAAAAAAAATTCTAAATCGAATTTCTTGAAAAAGAAATAATTTTTTAACTGTTTTGTAGCAACAAAAAATATTTTGATTTTTAATGCTGAGTTAAAAATAAAATTCTAGCTATAATGCAAGGCAAAACTAGAAATCCTGTTTCTTTATGCATTGCAGATTTAGGTCCTTGCGCCTATAACCGAAGTTAATTCAACATGGAACTCTTTGAGGCTGATGTATGCATCATTATTGTTACTTCAAGTTGCAGGGAAATAAATTAATTAAAAAAATTCCAAAAAATACCAAATGAAAAACATTGTCGCCAAATATTTTTGATTAACAACAGATAATTTTAATTACTTGCTTTTTTATCATTAATAATTCTAAAGTTTATTATTTTTCTTATGCACTACATTCTTTTTTTTTGATTTTTTTTTACATCGCCTTCTTGGCGTTAACTGAAATAAATAAATCTAAAGTTTATTATTTATCGCAATTTTGTCAAAAATGCTTCACATTTAAAGTTTAATGAGCAATTTAATTTTTAAGATTTTTCAAAATAATTCAAATGCAATTTTTTCTTTAAACTTTTGAATAGAACTCATTAATAATTCAATATTAATAGTGGAATTTTTAAAACGTAATTATTTATTTTTAATTTCAAAGTCAATATATTTAAAAAATATTTTTTTTCTAATTCAAATTTATTTTTAAATTACCAGAAAAAAATATCAACAAATTACTCACAATTTACTTTGAAAAAAATTTACTTATTTTGAGCTAAATTTTGAATACGAATGGCAATGCTAGAGAGTTCGTCTATAATTTGCACCAATGTTGATTTTGAAGCTGCTATGGAAGCTGAACCATGCAAAACGGCGCCAACCATGGGCACCAATTTGACTAAATCAAAAATATCAGATGCCAAAATAGACGGAATCATTTTGATCAATGCATACGATATCTGATTAACATCTTTGAGTAAAGCATAGGAGCCATATTTATTAGTCAATAGGTCTTGAACTATTTTTTTACAGACTAAGCGGCTGTCTTGGGACAAATTTTTTAATTTTTCTTTTGTTAAGCCAAGTTGCTTTCTGTAGAACCAAATTTCAGCTGAGAGTAAAGCCACATCGGCAATGACGGTCAAACCAGGTCCTGAAATCAAAGTTCCATACAGGCTGCTTTGAACTGATACACTAGACGATCTTTTTCTCAAAATTTCACTTTTCTTTTCAATAATTTCAGGTGATAAGGGGTCGATGCTCAAAATGAACGCAGCCATTTTATCACTCTGCAAATTATCTATTATGTCCTCATTTAATGTTGACAAATCATCGACTGAAATAATGTAGACTTTTTGCGCAATTTGAGGAGATATGTTCAGCTGAAAATTTTGTTTAATGCCAACAAGAAATATTTTTTTTCCTTCTGACTCAAAATATTCCGAAACGTTTTGATCAAATTGGCTGAAAGTGCTCGTGCGGAACAAAATGAACACATCAAAGCTATTTATATTGATTGAAGAAATTAAATTGTAGAAATTAAGACTGTTAATGTCGCTATTGGGAAATAGGTCCCATATTTGAAGCTTGGAATTGTTTCTGTGATGGTAAATGTTTGATTTAAGATCATGTGAAGTCGAAACCGTGCCATAGCTGGTCAGTTTATTCATCAACATTTGTTTTAGCTCATCGGTAGAATCCCCGATCACTCCAATGTCAATTTTTGCACTCTTCCAAATGTCTAAATGATTATAGCCACTATTGGTGTCAATTTTATTTATTTTGGTATCATCTTTGTGATAAAAATTCATTTTGTTGTTTTTTTAGTTGAAAAGAAAATTTAATCTTTGACAGTGGCGATAAAATTTATTTTTAAATATATTTTCATACTTATCCCTAAAATTTTTTTTTAAACGGGATGAGTTTAAAAATATGCGAAATAAAAATTCATTGAAATGATAAAAATCAAACAGTTAGCTATTAATGAATAAATATTTAATGAATTGTTTCTAATTATTCCTAAAAATTAATCTCTTTGAATTTTACAAACCACTAGAAAAAAAATCTTAAACTAGTTTACCTCTCAACTAAATGGGACCCACTTTAAAAAAGAACAAAAAGTTGGAAAAGTAAATTTCGATTCTTTTGGATTAAAAAAAAATGGTTTTTACAAATATTTTTTAGTTGAAAAATCTCCTATAAATAAAAAAGAATTTTTTCGGTGAAAGCTCTATTTTTAAAAAAAATATAAAATTTTCATCTCGGGTTTGCTATTAAACTTGACAATATTTTTTATTGTTGTGAAATAGACTTTTATTTCATTCCAAAATCAGAGATTTTTAATTATTTGAACAATTATTAAGTAAATTTATTCAAAAAAAAATTTATTTTTATATGCTTCTGTTAATGAAGCGGACCAAAATCTTTTGTTAAAATTAGTAAAGATTAGTTTAGCAATCTGTCAACTGAATATTAAAATATTTTTTAAATCTCTTTAAAATTGTTTTTAAGTTTTGTTTTCTAAAGGAAGGTCTCAAAATTCATTCATCTCAAGATTAATGGTTAATTTTGATCTGAATTATTTAAAATAGTTGTCCAAGTAGTTAAAAGTAAAAAAAATTTCTATGAAGCAAGAAGATGAAGGCAAAAATTTCACCTAGTATTTAATTATCAAATACAACCACTATAAAATACCAATGGGTTTTCATTAGGAAACCCTCTAGATTTTGTGGTTATTTTTGTGCAGCTTATATATCTTTATCTTTTTGTCATAAATTTTGTTCAATCAATTTTATAAAAAATATTTATCATATTCTAACTTTGCGTTGAGAAGTTTATTCATTTTTTTTCAAAATTACCTCACAATTTCTCAGGCAGGTGAAACAAAAAAGCAAAAATATTTTTAATTCTTTGATTTTTGTTTAATTTCAAAATTCAAATTAAATTCAGTCGTAATTTAATGCTTTAAAAGAGTTAAAGATCATTTTTAGAAGAGAATTTTTTTTTTAATTTAAGATTCAATTCTTTGTAGTCTGAAAATAATTTTTCATATATTTCTTTTTTAGAAGATCAAAGTACAAAAAGAATGATTTTTTTAGCTTCACGAAAAACTTCTGATTTCAAGGCTTCAGAAAAAATAAATTTGCCGGCCCATTATTAGTGATTTATGGCTTTTTTATATGTCAAATTGAACATCAACATTTGAATTCTATGTCTCAGCATTAAAATGCACAAAGATTCCGCAATTTCAAACTAGGACACATTATTGAAGCCAGGCATGCAAAAACTAATCAAGGCATTTGTTTTTCTAAAAGGTCAATTACTTTTCCATAAATTTGAATATTTCAAGCCGGCCAACACTTGGGCCATATTTTTATTTTAGGACGAATCGAAAATGCTAATAACAACAAAAATTAGACATGAATCTAAATTAATCATAATGCATACATTTTTAAAATAAAAAAATAATAAAATGTATACATTTATGTCAAACAGGTATATATTTACATTCATAACATAAATTTCTATTGAGGTTAAAAAAATCGACAAACGAAAATAGCTCCAAAATTTTATTAAAGGTAAAACAATTAGAAAAAGGGTAACGCTAATGTGAGTCTGCATAGAAAGCGGCAAAAAAGTGAGCTTCGAAAGCATTCACTTTAGTTTTAATTTAGAAAAAAAAGCTCCTGACAAAATTTATCTTCTAATGTGCATTCGAGATAAGATAAGAATTCCGAGAGGCTTTTCTAGACCGGATAGCGTTTCATTTTCAATCATGATTTTAATTAAAAACAAAATTTGTCAAGAGATTTATAGATTTGAATAAAATTTTTAGTTTTTAATGTTTAATTTTGTTCCAAAAGGCTAAGAGACTGGTTACGCAATTGATAAATCATTTTATTAACGACTTTGGAATCAAATTTTTTAATTTTTTTTTCACCATCTAATTATTTTATTTTTCGGACCTAAATTAGAATTATTGATACATTGGCACATCCTTGGTTGTTTAGAATTGCACAAATTACAGTCAAGATTGTTTTGTAGTATTTTTTGAGCATTTTTCAAACTTTTCCAATTTTTTTCTGAGAATTATCAGTTGAAGAAATACTAATAATTTTAATTAATAGTGTTTTTTTGTTCCAACAAATTGATCGAGTTAGAAAAAATAGCTAAAAAAGTTAATGATCTACAGAATTAGTGAAATAAAAATTAACAAAAAAATTTTATTCAAATTAAATTAAGCACATTAAATACCAAAATTTTTCTGAAATTTAAATTAAATTTTTCAGAAAAAGTTTTAATTTTTTACCAAAAAAATTTACCAATTTTCAGAGTGAAATTTTTTTGGCAAACATTAATTCTAGTCGACTTGGTAAGCCGAGTTTAAATTTGTCCAATTTCAACGATTGATAATCGTGGTCATTAAACAAAAAAATATTTTTGTTTTGAATCTTAATAGTCATTATTTGTGATGTCAAACATATGACCTTTAAGGCCTAATTAAAATTGATACTCTTAGCATTTCTAAATGATAGGTGGATGATTTGAGAATATATTTTAGGAGCTTGATTAAGGTGCTTGTTTTAGGCAAGTAATTAAGGATTTAAATGGTCCATGATTGTCCTTATTTTGGCTTGCTTTAAGATCATTTTAATTGCATAAACACGACAAGAATTATTTTTCGCTCTTTATTTCAAAAAAGATTATAACTAATTGATTAGGTTGTACATATTTGGAAAATAAAGATTTATCCAAAAGATTAGAGCTCTCTCATTTAGAAAGCTATTAGAATAAAAAGAGTTTATACTTGTCCACAATTCTTTCATTTTGACTTGAAATGTTTGGCGCTTCGAATGGACATGCAGCGCTTTATTTCCGAGTTTATTGTTTAGTTTGGCATTTGGCTCGGGTATATGGTTTTAATCTAGCTCTAAGATGATTAGATTAAACAAACAACTAAAAGACCCTTGGCTATGTACACACATACACACACATTTCTATTTTAGAAAGCAATTAAGACCTATTTTACTCAATTTTTGTTTTTTCTCAAAATTGACTTGGTATTCCTACAGATATGATCTCTCACAGATTCGAACTTAAAACCTATTTACCGTGAAATGTCCAAGTTTGTTTTGAATCAATTCAAAAGCACTTAAATAGTTTTTTGTTTTGTTTTTTTTTCTCACGCAGTATTCAAGTGTATAAAAGCTGTATTGAATCTATCAATTTTCTCATCTAGTCTCAGACTCTTGTCACACTTGTCCTTGTCCCAAAATTTTTTTTCTTAGAATATTTTATTTTTGAAAATTTTATTTTATTTTCAATTTATTTCTAGTTTAAGCTTAAAAAACTAAAAATGGTCAAAGAAAATTCAAAAAGAGGATAAATTAATCAATTCAGATTATTAATTTTAAATTTTTTTTTAATTAAAAAGTTATAGCTCTCTCAAATTCAGAAAAAATAAGATGAAATTGATCTACAAGAAGAATTATAGAAGCGAAAAATAAAATGTCAAAAAAAATTTTAAATTTAATTTTGAAACCAATATTTTTATGATAGAGTTAAAGCTCGAAGCGAAAATTTAACAAAAAATTAAATTTAAAAGTAAAATTGATTAAGTAGAAAAAAAAAGTCTTAAGAAATTGCAAAAGTAAGATAAACCGATCAATTTAGATAATAATTTTTATTTTTTTTCGATTTAAATTTTTGTTTTTGAATCAGTGAAATAATTTTTTTCTTTATTCTACAAAAGCTTCAGCTCTCTCAGATTTAAATAAAATAACTAAAAATTAATTTAATGGAAGAATATAAGAAGTGAGAAAAAAAATGTCAAAAAAATATAAAAAAAGGATAAATAGATCAATTGAAATTATAATTTTTTTTTTTTGATTTTTTATTATTCTCAAAAAGCTATAGCTATCTCGGATTTCGATGAAAAAAATTAAAAATTAAGTTAACGAAAGAAGTGAAAAATAAAATGTCAAGAAGAAATTAAAAAAATGACAAAAAGATCAATTGAGATGAAAATAGTGTGGCAATGGCAATTTTTGTTCTGATCTAAGAGTGAAAATTTTAATTTATGAATATTAGTCATCTTACTGATAAAACTAATTTATTTCAAAAAATATTTTTTGGTTGACTGTTTGGCAAGGATTGTCTTTGAGCCAAATTGGTGAGCAAGAAATTGGTTCAGACATTTTTTAGGCAAAATTTTGTGCAAAACTTAAAAGGAAACAATGGCCATGGATTAGCACATAAAGTAGACAGCTGTCACTGTGCGATTTATTAAATGTGCTTAAGAATCGAATGGAGATCATGGATGGATTAGATTTCAAATAAATACTTTGATTAAACAAGATAGCCGGACAAGTTGTGGCAAGAAATAGAAGATATTAAATTGTTTCTATTTTATTTTAACTAATCCATCTAAAATATTCGACCTAAATTCCAAAATTTACGGTATATTATCGTTCAAGCATTCAAATATTTAATTAAACTCGAAAAATCGGATCAAATTGAGGACAAACTTAGAAATTTAATAAACGCATTCTTCTTTTCTCTCTCTCTCTCTCTCTTTCTCTTCTAGTACATTTTTCCTTTGGCCAAAATGAGCTAGATTACGTCAAATAATGCGTTACATAATTATCTATCTTTGTGTTACACCTGTTGTGAGACTTTAGCGAAGACTTTTTCAAAGCAAGATTTTGAAAAAGAATTTTTTTAATCAAATGTAAATGCATGCAAGTTAAGAAATAATTAGCTGCTTACTAAAGACTTGACTATGAAACGAACCATGCACGCAATTCAAATGACTGTTCACTATTAAAATTTTTAAAAGACTAAATTTCCTTTTTTTCACTAATTTATTTCTACCAATTTTTGATTTAGAGTTGAATTAAAAAAATGCCACCCAAGCCGGTAAATGTGCGCGTTATTACCATGGACGCTGAGCTGGAGTTTTCCATCCAGCAAACGACCACTGGCAAGCAGCTCTTCGATCAAGTGGTTAAGACCATTGGTTTGAGAGAAATTTGGTACTTTGGTCTTCAGTACAAAGACACTAAAGGTCTATTGACATGGCTCAAGCTCAATAAAAAAGTGTTGTCCCAGGACATATCCAAAGAAAGTCCTCTGGTGTTCAAATTCAGGGCCAAATACTTCCCAGAGGACGCTAGCGAAGAAATTATCCAAGACATTACTTTGCGCATGTTTTTCCTTCAAGTGAAAGAGTCCATTTTGATCGAAGAAATCTACTGCCCACCTGAGACCTGTGTTCTACTCGCCTCGTATGCAACGCAGGCAAAGTACGGCGACTACAACCCAGCCGTGAATGTCAAAGAATTTTTGGCTAATGATAAACTATTGCCAAAAAAGTAAATAAAAAAGTCAAATAAAAATTTTATTGAATTAATTTAATTTTTTGTTAGGGTGATAGATCAGTACCAATACACCGAATCTGAGTGGCATGACCGAATCATTAATTGGTACAAAGAGCATGTTGGTGTTCTAAGAGAAGAAGCAATGATGGAGTATTTAAAGATTGCTCAAGACCTCGAAATGTACGGAGTCAACTATTTTGAGATTAAGAATAAAAAAGGAACTGATTTGTGGCTGGGCGTCGATGCTCTTGGACTTAACATTTATGAAAAAGAGGACAAGTAAATAAAATTCGAGAAAAAAAACTAAAAAAAAATATTTTAATAATTTTACTGAAATTAAATTTTTAATTTTTTTTCTAGATCGCATCAAAGTGCCCCCAAATCATAAACCGTAGTCTCAAACACTTTGGTTAACATAAATTTTATGACTATTTTTTGGGACACTTTAAATTAAAGAATTTTTTTTTGGATTTTATTGAAATTAATTTGAAAAAATTAAAAAGATTAAAAAATTAAATTGAAATTTTTTTTGAGGCTGACGCCAAGAATTGGCTTTCCATGGAGCGAAATTCGTAACATTTCGTTCAATGACAAAAAGTTCACAATCAAGCCAGTTGACCGCAAGTCGTCTGACTTTATATTTTTTGCGTCAAGACTGCGCATAAACAAGCGCATATTGGCGTTGTGCATGGGCAATCACGAGCTGTACATGAGGCGCCGAAAAGACGACAGCATCGAGGTGCAGCAGATGAAGGCCCAGGCCAAAGAGGAAAAGCTACTGAAAGAAAAAGAAAGGTAAAACAACTAAATTGTGTCGATTAGGTCATTAATTGTTTGTTTGCTCTTTTTCCTCAAGACAAACTTTGCAAAAAGAGAGACAAGCTCGAGAGCTGGCCGAGAAAGAAAAGAATGAACTTTTGGAGAAATTAAATAGATTAGAGGAGGAGGCAAACAAAGCTAGAGAAGGTAAATAGTTACAAAGACTTTTTGGCTATTCAACTAATTCAATATTTTCCTAATGATCTATATAAACGTTCATTTAGGACACACACATTAATCTTAGTTGAATAGCCAAAAATGAGCTCCGAGTTTGATTGTTTTGATTTAGCATTGGAAGAACAAACACAATTGACACGTGAGCTCGAGGAGAAGCGGAAACGAGCCGAAGAGGACAGAATTCGTCTGGAACAGGAGCGTGTTGCTGCCGAGGAAGAGCAAAAAAGAGCCATGGAAAAAGCTAATTTGGAAAAGGAAGAGCGCGAAAGAATGGTATACCAATTTTTTTTGAAAATAATTTCTATTCACATTTAAAAATTTTGTCACAGAAAAAATTAATTAAAAAATTCGAACTAAAACCTAAATTAAGTATTAGTAATTCATTTAGTTCTGATTATATTCCTTTTATTAAGAAAAGCGTAAGATTTGACTTAAAGTTTTTGTTTTTTGTTTTTTTTTCGTTCTATAATTTTGCTTGAATTATTTATATGGATATAGAAAAATTTTATATTTATTTTTTTTCTGAATTCCCAAAATTGGTTCCATTACAATTTGGGTTTTTTATACTTTTATTCTTTATTTTTTAAGGCAAGCCAATTTTAATTTTAATTTAATTTTAAATTATCATTTAAATTTCTAAAACACGAATTCAAAATAGACAAGGACTGAGTACACTGCCGGTGCAACACTAGCGCTCACCCAGAACAAGAATGGACCCTCTTTCTAAATTCATTTTGAATTGAACCCGGATGATAAATTAATGAAGTAGAGAGGATATTTTGCCGACAAAATTGTTCTGTAAAATTCTGTTCTGTAATTGATGCATTCAAAGCATAAAGTGGTACAAAACATTTTAGTTTTGCACCAGTTTTATTATTAAATGTAAAAAAATTAATATTTGATTTTATTCAAAAAATAATTTGTATTTATTTTAAATATAAAATTTTTCTATAGAACAAAAAGAAACCATTTGAACTGCTTGATTATCAGATTGTTTATAATTTTGAAATTTTGCATTATGATTTGAGTTTTTTAAGTATTCTTTGATAAATTTAAATTTTTTAAAGGCTTCGGCAGCTGAAGAAGCTCGTCGCTTGGCTGAGGAAAAAGCCGAGGAAGCCCAACGAAAGGCAGAAGAAGCACTTCGCTTGGAAGAAGAATTGCTGAATGCACATCGCAAGGTTGAGGAAAGTCAGCGAAAATTGGCCGATGTGGCCTCTAAAAATTTGAACGCAGCAGTTATTAGTAGCAATGGTTCATCTCATTCATCGTTGCTGCAGCAAAACAGCAATCAGCATTACAATGGGAACGGGTCTGCCAGTTCTTCGTCCATTTCGAATCACTTACATGCCGACGACAACGAGCATGATGAAGACGATGAGGTCAAAAACGAGAATGGAATCGAGCTTAAGTTGAACGAGTCATTGCCGCCGGAGCAATACCGTGAACCAGCTGTGGACAAGAACCAGAAGATGAAGCAACAACTGGAGGAGTTGAGAAGAGATCTGAACCAAGTTAGAGATCCCAACAAGCAGACTAAGGAGGACAGCATTCACCAGGATAATTTGAAAGAAGGTCGTGACAAGTACAAAACTTTGAAACAAATCAGACAAGGAAATACCAAGAAGAGAATCGATGAATTTGAATCCATGTAAAACGAGATAAGCCACAATATTCATTTAGTGTAAAATTTTAATTGACCGAGCGATTAAAAACATTCTTAAAAGCATTTTAAATTTTCCCTTTTTATCATTGATTTAAATTAAGTTTAAAAATTGAGTTTAGATAATTTGGGATAGAGAGAAAAAGATTAATTTCTTTTTTTTTTTTAATCGAATTTATTTATGAGTTTTGAAAAAATTTTAAAAGTAAAACACCTAAAAAAAATAATTTATATTTATTACAATTTGTCTTTTTTTAAATTTTCATTTTTTTGTCATTTATTGATATAATTTAATTTAAAATAATAAATTTAATTTGAAAAAAAAATTTTTATTTATCAATTAGTTTTAAGGAATTTGATTTTTTTTTGTATTAAATCGTTGTTTATGCTGATAAAATTTGTAAAAGTTTACCTTTTAATTTAAAAAATGTAAAAAAAATCTAAAACAAAACGATTTGCATTTTTTTTAAAAGTTCAAATGCAAATTACTATTAGCAATTAGAAATTAGAAAAATATGTTTTAATGATATAGAGCATTAAGTATAAAAAATCTTAATTTTGATTAAAATTATTTCTTTTTTCATTCAAATTTTAGATTACAAACTTAATTTAAATTTTGGTAATTTTCCAACGAAGTAGGTTTAAAATTTATCTTAAAGATTAAAAAAAAAACTTCGTTTTGTTTCATTTTTGGCCGGAAAAATTTTTTTTCTATCTAAAACTTATTTTTATATTATTTAAGGGACCCTTATTCTTACCTACAAAGGATCATTTATTTTAAAGCCTTTTTTAGTCTCTAAGTTATATAAAAAATAAGACCCTGGAAAATTTTTTTTAGTAAAACTATAATACTTGATGAAATGAAGATTTTTTAAATGCCTATTGAAGAAAATTTTTTGAAAGTTTTTAATTAATTAATTCCTTTGTACCCGAGTCCAAACTATCAGTTTTTAGATGACATTAGTGCTGCCTTTTCTTCCTTTTAGAAGTTTAACAAAGCTTTCACCAGGGGTAATGTAGGAAATTTTTAATAGACCCAAAATAAAGTATTTTTCTCTTTTTTTTTTAAAGTCAACTATAAATTTGATTATCATAAATTTAGATTTTTTTATTTTTACTCTAGCTAATTTAAAAAGAAATTGTATTTCTAATAGAAACCAAATATTTTTAATTAAATCGATTACGAAATTGTTAATCTTAGAAATCTTGTCTAAATTTTATTAATATTTATTTTCTTAAAGATTAAAAAAAAGCCTGACTTTGATACTGAGTTTTTTTCCTTTTTTAAAAGCAATTTTGATAAAAATAAAAATTATCTAATTTTAAATTTCTACGATTCCGAATATACCAAAATACGCCAAATCTTTTTTCATTTTAAATAGCAATCTGACTATTTAAGCATGGAAAAAATTTATCTTTCAATAGAAATTAAAAAATGAAACTGAACCTTCCATCGTTTTTACTATTAGCAATAATTGGAATGCTCTGTGGAGCTATGACTCAGGCCTGGGGTGGTGGTGGTGCAGGGCTTTGGAATGGTGGATGGGGCCTAGGTGGACTGGGATGGGGTCGTGGAGGCTGGGGAAAATGGGGCGCTGGATGGGGTGGTAGAGTAGGTGCATGTGGTGGAAAATGGTCATGTTAAAGCCGAAAACAATTTAAATCAATTTGAGATTTTTTAAATAAAAATTCCATTAGCATTTCCTTTTTTTTTAAATATTTTTAAATTAATTAGGAATTTTTTTTGGAAAATTTCTTTTGATAATTCAAAAGATAATTTTTTTACTTATTTTTATTAAAATTTCTCGAAACTTATGGACATTAATAAAAAGCCAATGAAACAGATACGTCAAGATGATCAAAAGGAAATTAGCTGCATAAGCTATGGCTTATATTTTTTGGGGGTGAAAAATTAAATTTTTTTAAGATGACAAAAATAACTAAAAGTGGTGACTAATTTAATTTGTTTTAGCTGACTATAAAAAACTAATTATTAAAACTAAATGACTGACAAATTTTTAGATTGAGATGACTTTTTTACAATTTTTCACTGACAAAATAAAACCTTATTTGTAGACGAAAATATTTATTTAAATGACAAAATTTAAACGATTAATTTATTTTTGTTTTTTTTCCCTGAGTTGTTGATTTCTTTGGCCTTCCTCGTTTTCTTGGTAAATCCACTGTAGCTTCGACTGTAGCTTGTACTGTAGCTTCAGTAACATATTCTTTCTCAATGACTGAATCGCTAGGAGGCTCTTGTTCGACTACTGCTTGCTCGGGATTGGATTCATTTTCTGAAGTGCTCAAATCACAATCATTTTGGTAAAACAAAGCTGCTTTTTGTTTTTTTGGTCTGCCTCTTTTGCGTTTCTGACCGATTGAAATTGTTTTAGCTTCTTCTGGGATTATGCAAAGCTTGTAACTGTATGCAAGGCCAAGAACATGAAGGCAGATGTAGTGTTTAGCAAATTCTCTACAATAACATTTGCTTTGTTTCCAATCATCGGAACATAGAATGGTCTCGTTGATCTGGCAAAATTGAGAGTAGTCATTAAATGTGCGTCAAGATAAATTTTGTTTTGCTAAAATATAGTCGTCAACTGTTTCTTTTGTCAGCTTTAGATTGAGATCTTGATGACTATAAAAAATACGACCATTAGAGGAAGAAATTTTGATAATATAGTCAGTTTTTATATTGCTAGTCCATTGAAAAGCGGCAGTATACAATTGTAGATCGCAATTAAATTCAGTGTAAAAAATTGCACGATTCACGTTTTCGGGATGTCTATCTCTTGACCAACGCCCAATGATGTCATTCTCTAAGATTGTAAGGAATGAACTTAAATTGTGACGTAGCCTCATAGTTGACTCTAGCTTGATGATTAGATTCCAGGATTCTAAAGCATTATTGGTGGATGGCACACCGGGAGCATAGCCTTCAAACCAACCTTTTAATCTTTAAAAAAATTATTAAATTGATTTTTTTTGTCACATGGAGTTTGTAATATTTGAGGAGAATTGAATCAATTGTCTTTGACACAGTCAACCCAACAGCCAAGATCTAATTAAAGCCAAAATTATTCTAATCAGCTTTTAAAAAAATTAAAAAAAAATGTGATTTAAATTTTTCGCAAGAACTATAGGACCATGAGAGAATGCTATTTTTAGAATTAGTGAATCTTTCCTTTGCTTCAAAAGCATTATTGAACCATTTTTTTTACAACCAAATTCAGAGTATTTCTGTTCATTTTTGAAAATAAACTGATTGATCATTTACATTATTTTAGTTATCAACGATATTATAACTTATTTTGTGATCACAAATCAGCAAACCAGCACCATCAAAATGATTACTTTTTGGACAAGACCCGGACGATGCTAGTACTCAAATTACAAATAAGAAAAAAGAGCAAAAAAACACCTCTAAAGCAACTAATTTATATAAAATTTTAAATAAAAATTTAAGATTATTTTCAAAACGAATATTTAAGTTTTAATTTTATATTTTTTATTAATTAATTTTTTTAAATATGTATCGTATTATTGGTGCTGCATCAAATGCATAATAAAAAAAATTCATATTTTTTTTTGGCTTAAATTTTTTGGGGGTGACAAATTTAATTTTTTTAAGATGACAAAAATAACTAAAAGTGGTGACTAATTAAATCTATTTTACCTGACAATAAAAAACTAATTATTCTGACAAAAAAACTAAACGACTGACAAATATATATATATTGAGATGACTATTTAATAATTTTGCACTGACAAAATTTTATTCATTTTTATTTTATATTATTTTAGTTCTAATTAAGCTATTTAGGTGGACTTGAGTGGAAATCAAAAGTAATGACCCTATGCTTCACAAGGAGTGAATAAGGAAAAAAAAAGAAAAGCTATTTAGTAATTTAGTTCTCTAGGATTGTAAGGAATGAACTAAGATTGTGACGTTTTCCCAAAGTTGACTCTAGCTTGATGATGAGATTGGACAAAACGATAATAATAATAATAATTAATCTTAAAAAATGCTAGTTTTGATCATGATTTTTTGGTGAAATAAAAATTAAATTTTTTATTTTCATTCCAAAGTCATCAAATATATTTTTTTAAATCTTTACAAACTTGTTAGGATAATCAATACTTGAATGCAAACCCTTCAAGGATAAATTAAGAATGCATTTTAATTCAATTTTTTTTTATCCAAATAATTTTTCAAAATGAATAATTTGTTTTATTTTGACCAACAATAAACAATTTTTTTAAATTTATTTAAAAAAAACTCAATGTAGCAATTTTAGGAATTGGAAAATGCAAACTGGTTTCCTAGAAATAGTGATAGAATTTAAAAATGCGAAACAATTTTTATTTTTAACAAATTTACAATCATAAATGGAAAAAAGCTTTTGTTTAATGTCGGAATTATTTACTAAAAAAAATAGAAAATTGGTTTTTATAACAATTCCATGAGAGGAGTTCCATTTGAGTCCATTAATTCGACTTGAAAAATGAAAGTCTATTTTGAAGCGAAAATTTTAGTTTAGGCTTAAAATTGATTAAAAATATTACGTCTTCGATTAATTGCAGAGACTTAACATGCAAAATTGAGTATTGCATTTTTTTGAATTTAGAAAATTTTGTCAAAGTAATATCTAAATACTTAAATGTTTATTAAGTTTTTCTACTTGTATTATTTACCCTTTAGTACGAATGGCACTGCCAAAGGCGGCAGCTCCCAAACTGCGTCATTATTTTCCAATCTTGTGCATGAATGGTCAACTATTGCAGTTGTGCCATAGTCAAAGAAAAAAACTTGAACTTTATCATTGTCTAAAACTTTGTCTATATAGGCTCTAAACCATTCTCCACAATATTCGGCAATGCACCATTTTATTTTTAAATCAGCCAAAGGCTTAAGTTCATTTTCACCTTTTTCGTTAAGCATGTCAAATAAATCCCGAAATTTATTCGACAACTTGATTGTAAAAAATTAAAATATTTTATTTCATTTTCTTTTTTTATTTACTCCTTCATCTTCATTTTGGCCCCAGAAAAATCCATTTGAACTAAAATCGCTAATCAATATTGATTTGGTATTGAAAATATCTCTTAATAAATAAATGTCCATTGTCTCCATTCCAAAAACTTTAAAGTAAATGTTATTCAATTTTTCGGTTTTCATATCTTCTGGAATCAAGTCCAAATACAACTCATTGCTAACCATTTCTAATGATTTTAGCTAAAAATAAATTTATTTCATTAAAAATCTTTAGGATTCTAAAAATGTACTTTTTCGCTTCTTTCGCGAATTTTGTCATCTGTAAATCCGTTAATGGTCATTTTACAATTAGATTTAAAATATTTAAATTTTCAAGATGAATTAATCCAAAATAAAATCTTGTCTACAATATTTTTTTAATAAAGAAAGCATTGGTTCGTTGCAGTTATATGTACAATCGGTGAATATTTAATTGTCTTGGTTTTTTTTAAAGTTAATTTTATTTTTATTCAAACAAAAAAGATAATTTTAACTATCATTTTATCTATTTTGTTATCTAAATTTAATTTTTTTTTTCAAATGTTTAACAAAAATGTTACAGAATCAAAGTCGAGTAAACTGGTGTTTTTTCTTACTTTTATTTAATGACAAAATAATTTTAACTTTTGCTCTTGAATTTTTGAATTTTGACTTTGATTTAAAAAAAAAATTCAAAATTTAAAATGAGTAATAATTCGAATAGAAACTGGAATAATCAAAACAAAAACTTTAATTCTGGTAATAAGAAACCTTGGTTTGGAAAAAAAAATTGGTATAATAATAAAAATAGAAAAAAATCAACTAATTCAGAAAATGCTGATAATGCTGGCGGGGAAAATTCGTCAAACGGAAATAATAATTATGGAAATCGAAAAAATTACAACAATTTTAACAAAAATAAAAATTATAATTCAAAAAAATTGTATAACAATTCTCCTTTTTCCACCCAAAATGACTACGATGACGAGTCCGAAACAACTGGAATCATTTTCGACTCCACAGGTACAGGAAATTTAAATGTAATTATTTAAATGCTGAAAAAAAATTTTTGTTTAAGTTAAAAATGATGACAATTTTTTAATCGAAGAAGATCCAGACTGTCCATATACAATGTGGAATTTATATTTTCCAAAAGAAAGTAAGCTTCCAACTATATAAAATTTTTTTCTTGGAATAATTTTTTTTTAGAATTTAAAGATAATTCTGAAACTCATCAAACAATCCTGGGATTTTCTGATCTAGTGCTTAATATTAGAGATCAATTCGATATTGTAAAATTTAAATCAAAAATCTATTTTTTGTGGTTTTTATTTATTGATCAAAAAGAATAAAATAAAGGAGAAAGGCTTTTTTAATTTTGATTACAATAAGCTGGTCAATAATGAAAGTAATTGAACATAAATAAAATATTCTTATTAAAAATTTAAAAATTTTTTTTAGTAATGGCATCGAAAATTCCTAATTTTAAAGAGGAATTTGTGCATAGACCGGAATTTTACCTCAACTGTTTTGGTCTTGCCATTCACAATTTTATATTGAAAAAATTCACTGATTTATATGAAAAATTTCGATCTGAAAAAATGTCCTCTTCCACTATGCCTAGTGTAAATGAGTCAATAATAGATATCGATTATCAAAAAGAATTGGCTTCTTTTGAGACCACAAATGAAATACCGACTATTAAGCCGCGTATTTTAAATTTTCACCCGAGAACAAAAATAAAAAATTTAAAAGCAAATATGTTTGAAAAATTTGTGAGCATTGTGGGAACAGTGGTAAGAGTCAGTAATGCAAAACCATTTGTAAAGCGATTAGCTTTTGAATGCAATAAATGCTCTTCTACATTTGTGAGATCAAATTTTTAGAATTCTTTTGTTTTTTTCTTATTTTTTTTTATCAGCAAATGGCTATGGTTGACGGCAAGTATAAATACCCGACACGGTGCGCGAACAAATCCTGTAATTCAAAAAATTTTGCTCCTTTGTATAAAAATCTGATGACCAAAGTTGTCGAATGGCAAACAATGAAGTAGAAGAATTCAGATAAAATTTTTTAAGGAAAAAAGAAATATTTGTATTTAGGCTTCAAGAAGTAATCCTGGATCCAAAGGATACTGAGAGCGGTCGAGTTCCACGAACAATAGAATGCGAATTATATGAAGATTTGACCGGTGTATGCATGCCAGGTGATTTGATCACAGTTAATGGAATTATCAAGGCTCTTACTTTGGAGACTGTCGGTGCTGGACGCTCAAATAAAGAAAAGTGTACTTTTGTAATCTATATTAGTGTGACGTCAATTCAAGGTAATGCATCTTCGGAAGCCGAAACAACTAAAAATATCAAAGATATGGAATTTACTTTAAATGACTTGGAAAGTTTTAAAGCCATTAAAAGTGAAAAAAATGTTTTTAGGTAAAAAAATTTATAAAAGTTTAATAATAATAGTTTCATAACATAGTTGGATGAGGTTTTTTTCCTGCATTTGAATTATCCTAATTAATTTTTCAAAGAAAAGTTAAAGCATTTTTTCAAATGGGACTCTTTATCCTTAGACCAAGACTAAAATAATATTTTTTTCTTGATGGCAAATATCCTATACATTTAGCTCTTTGTCGAACATATGATTCCACATTTCATGTGTGTAGTCTCATATGGGTTTTGTCTTTTCCATTTATATATTTTGTTTTCTCCTGCCAAGTAATTTTGGATCTAGCTGCATTCATTTTCTTTACTGAAGTTAAAAGAAAAGCAACTCTGGATATTCGGCCTACTAGAATTTTCAAAATAGATCGGTCAATTTATTCAATTAAAAAAAACAATAAACTTGGTAAAGAAATTTATTCTGAAACACCTTTATTTTTTGAAGTTATTCTAAAATATTTAGAAAGTTTTTAAAAATCTATTTTAGTTGCAGTTGTGTTATGATAAGTGGTTTTCAGGTAAAATTACTAAATTTTAAAAAAATTTTCGAAAAGTAACGTAAATTTACCAATTTCTGCGTAATAATTAGTCTCATTAGAACTACAAAAAAGATCATTTAAAAAATTTGAAAAAAAATTAATTTTCAAAAAATCAAAAAATAATTTAGCAAATTTTACGTAAAATTACGTAAAGTGTTATTTTTTTTTAGGCAAAAGAAGAGAACAAAATGAAACCATGGAGCATTCTCAGTTAATATAATTTCGTTCTCCTTAATTTTTCGCAAGGTGAAATCAATTAAAGTCAACAAAAAAAAGAATTTTAACTTTTTTTGTGTCTGGAAGTTAAAAATTACATAAATCTCTCTCTTTTTTAAATATTTAAAAAAATGCTGAATTTTTGCCCATTATTTAAAAATTGATTCAATAATATTTTTTGCCTCCTATTGGCATAAATGAAAATGATCATTTTTTAAAGAGTTTTTATCACCAAAAAATGCTAAATACACTTTTGAATAAAAGTATTATAAAAAATTGCTACGAATATTAAAAGATCATTCTAATTTATTCTAGTTAAAAATTTAAATTTAAAGAACCATAGTTCATTCATTGTGTCCGACCATTTATGGACATGAGCTAGTCAAGGCGGGTTTATTGCTTGGTCTATTTGGTGGCTCAAAAAAATTACACAAAACAGAAGTGGCAGTCAGATGTGATCCGCATATTCTAGTCGTAGGTGATCCTGGTTTAGGAAAAAGTCAACTTCTAAGAGCATGTGCGAACGTATCACCCAGAGGAGTATACGTATGTGGAAATTCGACAACAGCTGCCGGTCTTACAGTATCATTATCCAAAGACGCTGGCGATGACTTTGCCTTGGAAGCCGGTGCCTTAATTTGTGCTCACAATGGCTGCTGTTGTATTGACGAATTTGATAAAATGGGAAGTCAGCAACAAACCTTATTAGAAGCCATGGAACAACAATGTATCTCGATTGCCAAAGGTGGAATAGTTTGCAGTTTGCCGTGCAAGACCACAGTCCTTGCTGCAGCTAATCCTTGTGGTGGACACTATGAAAAGTCGAAAACTGTTGCTGAGAATTTAAAGTATTAGAATTTAATTTTTTTTTTAGTTTATTTTTAAATAATTTTTTTAGAATTAGCGGACCCTTACTTTCAAGGTTTGATTTGCTTTTTATTCTATTAGACAAGCCAAATGAAGATTTTGACAAAATGGTATCGAGCCACATCATGTCTCTTCATTCAAATACAAATGAGTAATCAATTATTAAGATTTAATTTTTAAGTTTTAAAAATTTTTTGAAAAGCAAGCGAAGATTAGACAGTAGCACATCAATCCGGTTAAATATGTCCAATTCTTCAATTGTGGATCATGGTGCCGGAGCTCTAGCTCAAAGTTTAAAATTATTACCAAACGAAGAGATAGATCCAATACCTCACAAAATTTTAAGAAAAGTTTATTTTTCTAAATTTTTTAATCTATTTTTTCTTATTAATTAATAAAGTATATAATGTTTGCCAAACGAACTTGTGAGCCAATTATTGGTCCCGAAGCAGCTGAAGAGATGAGATCATTTTATATTCATTTAAGACAGACAAACCAAAGAAGCAATGGATGCAATCCGATAACAATGCGTCAGCTGGAATCATTGACTCGATTGACCCAAGCAAGAGCCAAAATGGAGCTTAGGAGCGAATGCTCGAGAGATGATGCCCTTGAAGTAATTCAAATTATGAAAGCAAGCATGGTTGACTACTATGAGGATGAAAATGGAATTTTGGATTTTACTCGTTCTTTAAATGGCTCTGGCTCAAGCAAAAGTTCAATGATCAAACAATTTGTGAGCTTACTTCAAAAAGTTTCTACTCAGCAAAAAAGTGAGGAGTTTACATTTGATCTAATAAAAGAAATTTATGAAGTAATCTATATTTAATTTTATTTTGTGATTTTAAGATTTTTTTTAAGAAATCAAATTTAAAAATCAAAGGTGTACACGGTGTCAATCAGTTAATCGAATTGTTGAACAATCAGAATTATCTTTTGAAAAAAAGCTCAAATGTTTTCAAATTATGTGCAGCAAATTTCTAGAATTTTGTGAATTGATTTTCCGAATTTGTAAATAAATAATTTAATAAATAAAAATATATTTTGTTTAAATTTCAGTGATCATTGATGCTTAAAATTTAATTGTATGTTTAACGTTAGAAAGATTTTAGAAATAAAGATTTTTTCTGTTGTCTGAAAAAAAAAGCGGATGAGGCTCAAATTCGAATTTATTTTATTTAAGAGAATAAAACTTAATTAAATAGAGATTTTTTAGATAAGAGATTTAAAAAAAAATCTATGTTTGTAAACCAACTTTTTTTCTGTCATTTATACTCTATTCTTTAAATTATTTAAAGAAAATTAAAAAATTATTAAAAAATATTTTAATTAGAAAATTATTTACTACAAACAAAGTTAAAATAAAGGTTTATAAAATTTCCTTTAATAGATTTTTTTTTTTTTGTTTTTTTATAAATTAATTAATTAAGTATAAAGTATAGGATTTGAAGTTATATTTTTTTCCTTTATTAAATATTATAAATTAATTGCGAACTGATAAAAAATCAAAATTATCTTTTACATTTTAAATGTTAAGTTAATAAAGCCAATGAATAGATTCTAGAAATTTTAACCCTTCATATTGTTTAATCTAAAATTTTATAAAATGACTAAATTTAAATAATTTTATCATATAAAAAATAACATATTACGAAAGAATATTTATAATTGAGATCAACGACTTGTCAAAATGGAGACATGTCCAAAAATTGGAATGATTAGTTTTGAAATAAAGAGCTGCAACTATGAGTCCACTGATCTAGGCGAAAAAATTTCCCAGGTAAAAATTCAACCAGTCTAATTTTTCAGAAGCTAATCAATTTTTTAAGTTTATATTCACCAATTTTCAAGAAAATCCGGAAAGTTTTTTAAAAGAAATAAATGAATTTCTCAAACTAAGAGAAGTAATACTTGACCGAATTATTGTGCTGAGCGAAAAAATTATTTTATCTTTAAGGATGCTGCAAATGCGTCCAAGGACATCATGGGCTTAAATATAATAAAAAAATACTATCGCCAATTACAATTTTTGTCAAATAGATTCCCAATGAAGTCTGGAGAGCAATGTGAAACAGATTTTTCATGGTAATAATTCATTAATTTTGCCACAACTAAATAATATAAAATTTTTTAGGGATCATCTTTATGACGAGAGAGAGATAAGCCATTCTGATATCAGATATGAGCAACAATGCATTCTTTACAATATTGGATCTTTACATTCGTATTTAGGTTGTATGGACAAGAGAATGAACGAAGAAGTAAATTATCAATATTTTTGTACTGATTTAGTAGAAGGGCTTTGTTAAAATTTACTAAAATTTTAAGTCAATCTTTCATCTTTTGAATAAAAAATTTAATTGATGAATAATTATTCAATATTCTCAAAATAGTTGAATAATTATTAATAGCTTAAAAAAACTTGAATGAAAAAATATTGAGTCTTCATTTCAATCAAATTATTAAAAAAAATTGATATGGAAGTTAATTTTTACACTATTAGAAAATCAATTGATACTAATAATCTAATTTCTAAAAGAATTTATAATTTTATTATTTCACATTGTTTTTTAATTTCTGATAGTTCTTAACAGAGCATTTTCTTTCAGGCATTGTGAATTTTCATACAAAATTAATTAAACTATTGATTTTGTACTAATTATTATTTTTTGTAAGATTTAAAAGGAGAAGCAAACAATGCTTCATTTAACAGTCCAGTTTAAAGAACAGATTTAAGGAAAAATTTGTCAATAAATTGATTAGGATGCTAATTTAGAATTAAAAATAAAATTTTTCGCTATTCTTGATTTTCAATTAGTTTAAAAATAAATAAGCTTAAATTAGTTAACAATTATAACCTTCTAGTTCAAAATTATTTATGTAGAGATGACATAATTTTAACATTTAAAAAAATTAAATTCTATTAGTATAGATTGTAGAGACAACAGAATAAATCTCAAAATATTGATATTCTATTTAATTGTTAATATTTCCTGTGTTAATTAAAATTATTTTTTTGTTGAATTTAGTGAAAAATATTTTGTTTCAAGTTGTTCGATCATCAAAGTCTAGAAAGCCCAATTTAAACTATTGAAAAAAGAATTTTATTTTTCATTTTCTTTTGAAAATTCACAAAAATTGTCTCTTTACAAAATTTTATTGTTCAAAATTCTGTTTAAAACTACTAAAATTGAGTAGGCTTTGGTAAAATAATGCTATAGAATCAGTACTGTGGTTAAATCCAGATTTTGATCATTTTGCTTAGGGCATTCGAATTTCGTGTAATCATTTTCAATTAGCCGCATGGGCCTTCCTAAAAATCCGCGAATTGTACTCATCTTATGACTTCACATCAGATCTCAATGCGGACATTATGTCGTTTAAATTGAATACAGTCCTAGTAGGTTTTAGAGCGGTTTGAAAGAAAAAATGGTAAAATTTTCTTAAAGGCCCAAGCTCAAGAATGCCTATTAGAAAAATCCATCATGGATAAAAGAAAACCAAGCATACAAGCCAGAATTGGTGCTCATATAGTCGATTTATACAAGCTTTCATTGACTAACTGCGAAAAACAAGAATTTCAATCAATAGTTGATTCTAAGCAGTCCAAAGACCTAAAGCAATATTGTCAATTTAAAATATCCTACTATTCAGCTTTGATGTTTTATTTTTCGGCACTGAATTCTGCCGAAATGAAAAAAATCGGCGAAGCCGTAGGCTACATTCAGGAAGCGGAAAGCAAAATTGTGGAATGCACCAAAATGAAATATCCAAAAGAATTTCAAGATGTTCTCAAATACACCAGTGATTTGATCACGACCAAAAGCAAAGCATTGAAGAAGGAGAATGATTTTGTCTATAATGAAAAGATAGTTGCGGCTAATGAGCTAGCGGAGATTAAGGCCGCCAGTTTGGCAAATCCGTTGGCAATCAACTTTGAAAATGACCCTGAAATAGCCACCCAGGATATTTTCATTCGACTAGTGTCAATGCAGGCTCACGAATTGTCCTCTCTTTACAGCGAAGAAAAAGCAAAAATTTTGCGCCAAATAAATCGCCAAGTTGAAGAGAAAGATTCCGATTTGGTTCAATTCACTGGAGCTTTGCAAATAAATGAACTTCATTTGAAAGAACTGGATCATCTTAAGCTGCCAAAAGAGCTGATTGAATGCTGTGCCGAGGTCAGTGTCAAGGAACAGACAATTCGTCAGGACTTGGTAAAGTCGATGAAAAAAATAGTCGACTCCTCGGTCCAGGCAAGAAGTTTACTTGACGAAATTGAGCAGTTGTTCGAGACAGAGGACAAAGAGAACCGTCAGCGGTCTGACTATTCCACTGACAGTTCTAGTGATGACGAAAATCTGCCAGTTAGGCCAAGAAAAAAGAAGATCAATGATCTTTTGGACAGGTATGATGGTTTGATTAAAAAACAAGACGAAGCTAACAGATCTAATGGAGCTTTGCGCGATGCCATAAATGCAGTCTTGTCCCATTTACAAATTTTGTCTTTGCCAATGTCAGAGCTTGCGGAAAAATTGCCCAAAGTGGAGGAAGTGTGCGATGATGAATCAAAAGCAACTCGGGATCAACTGTTAACTCTTTTGGACAAACTGGAAGAAATGAAGTCGCAGAGGGCTCAATTGCAAACACGCATCCAAAAAGCCATTCAAGATGATGACATCACGAAAATAATTGCCTCTCATCAAAACGAAATAGAGGACATAAATGTTTTTTTCCAAGAGCAACTAAAAAAACATGATCAACTAGTGACTTATATGAATCAAAATTTGCATGCCCAGGACAATATACTGCGAGCTTTGGCTGATGCCAATGCGGCATTTGCTGTCGAGAGACAAAAAATACTGCAGGCGTGCAAAAATCGTACCGAGTACGTAAATAATTTGATCAGTTCGTATAGATCAATTGACCAGTTGATTGAAAAGGCCAATAATGGAGTTGCTTTTTTTGAAAGTCTCATTGAGCCATTACAAAATTTGCTAAAAGATGTCACTGATTTTTGTGATGCTCAGAAAAAAGAACGCCAAAAGTTTTCGCACAAAAATAATATCAATGCACCAATTGTGCAAGATTTTGAGCCTTTGGTAAATCCATACAGGAAAGAGCCGACAGTTAAAGCTAGCGTTAATCAAGAAGTGCCGATTGATAGACCTAGACTGAAGGATTTTCTGCCATTAATGAAACCGGAAACTTGGGGTCAGAATAAAATAAAACCTAATTTGCCAACTTTTCCCAAAGATCTAAATCAACAATATCAGTCATTTTCGCCAAATGTAAACAACTTTAATCAAGCAAGTGGAACATCAAATACTCCTGTTCAATTTTTAAACCAGTCTTTGCCCAATCAACTACCCAAAAGAGGACCGAGCAAAAATCCAGCGCTAAACTTTGCGGAAAAAATTCCAATTGAAAACAATAATAAATTTGAGTACCATAAGCAATATAATTTAAATCAAGAACTAACACAGGATCAATTGGCAAAAGAGAAAGAAATGGAAATGAAACGAAAACAATTAGAACAACAAGAACTACAGCTTAAATATATGCAGCAACAATTTCAGCTACAACAAAAAGAACAAGTAGAAAAACAAAAGCAGCAGCAGTTAATTTTTGACCAGCAAAGGCAACAACAGAATTATTGGAGCGGAAAAAACGCAAATCAAAATAACCAAATACAATTCAACAATCCAATATACAACCAACCTCAATTGCCAATGAACAATGTATCACATCACCAACAATATCCCAATGCTTATGGAAATGGTCAAGGAGGAAATGATGTCAATAAAAATGTTTCTGCATCTCAGCCTTTAGGGCCACAATTGCCAATGAACAATGTATCACATCACCAACAATATCCCAATGCTTATGGAAATGATCAAGGAGGAAATGATGTCAATAAAAATGTTTCTGCATCCCAGCCTTTAGGGCCACAATTGCCAATGAACAATGTATCACATCACCAACAATATACCAATGCATATGGAAATGGTCAAGGAGGAAATGATGTCAATAAAAATGTTTCTGCATCTCAGCCTTTAGGGCCACAATTGCCAATGAACAATGTATCACATCACCAACAATATACCAATGCATATGGAAATGGTCAAGGAGGAAATGATGTCAATAAAAATGTTTCTGCATCTCAGCCTTTAGGGCCACAATTGCCAATGAACAATGTATCGCATAACCAACAATATTCCAATGCATATGGAAATGGTCAAGGAGGAAATGATGTCAATAAAAATGTTTCTGCATCTCAGCCTTTAGGGCCACAATTGCCAATGAACAATGTATCACATAACCAACAATATCCCAATGCATATGGAAATGGTCAAGGAGGAAATGATGTCAATAAAAATGTTTCTGCATCCCAGCCTTTAGGGCCACAATTGCCAATGAACAATGCATCACATCACCAACAATATCCCAATGCATATGGAAATGGTCAAGGAGGAAATGATGTCAATAAAAATGTTTCTGCATCTCAGCCTTTAGGGCCACAATTGCCAATGAACAATGTATCGCATAACCAACAATATTCCAATGCATATGGAAATGGTCAAGGAGGAAATGATGTCAATAAAAATGTTTCTGCATCTCAGCCTTTAGGGCCACAATTGCCAATGAACAATGTATCACATCACCAACAATATCCCAATGCATATGGAAATGGTCAAGGAGGAAATGATGTCAATAAAAATGTTTCTGCATCTCAGCCTTTAGGGCCACAATTGCCAATGAACAATGCATCACATAACCAACAATATCCCAATGCATATGGAAATGGTCAAGGAGGAAATGATGTCAATAAAAATGTTTCTGCATCCCAGCCTTTAGGGCCACAATTGCCAATGAACAATGCATCACATAACCAACAATATCCCAATGCATATGGAAATGGTCATGGTCAAAATCTTAATTCATCTGGTCCGTCGAAATTTTTTGATGAATTAAAACCTGATTCCGTCTATAAGCCAGGCTATTTATCCCAAATAAAATTTGATTCATTTTCTGCATCCTCTTTCTCAAATCAATCAAAAATTCAGAATAGTTCATTTTTAAATCAAAATTTGGTCTTCAATCAACCATTTTCGAATTTCAACCAAACTGTTCATAATCGATCAAATTTTTCTGGCCAAAATTTGCCTCATTTAAGCACTTTATCAGCGAAACCAGCTCAACAAAATGGTTACAATCAATCATCACAGAATTTGACAGGTAATAAAAATTCTATCGATGATTTACTTGATATATTTAGTAGTCCAAATTCAAATTTCCCAATTCAACCTGCACTTGAGCCTGTGAAAATTGATGCTAGCCAAATAGATGGCAAAACAGTAGAGTCTCACTCTGACCCTGAGTCTATCAGTCACCAAAATATAGAGCCTGTTAGCCAAGTTAAAAACATAGATAAAGAATTGTCTAATATGAGTGTTTCTTCTCCCATTGAACCAAATGTTTTTTCTCAACCAAATTGTGGATTAAATTTTTTAAATAAAGAAAACAGAATGGATAAATTTGTCAGTGAAGTCAATAAATTTGAGCATCACGTTAATTGTTTAAATGACAAAACTTTATCTTATGGCACTATTTTAGACAAAGAATGGAAAGAATTAAATGATCACCAGGATAAAACGTCATCCCAAATGACCATTAGTATAGCTAGACTAAATCCGCACCTAAATCGCTACCAGGATTTACTACCTTTTGATCAGACTCGTGTTTGCTTACAGGGCAAACCAAATGACTACATCAACGCTAGTTATTTAGCTCAGATTAATCAAGACATTGATCCATTGCACAAGCAGGCCAACTTTTTGGTTACTCAATTGCCAATGAAAGATTCCAGTGATTTTTGGAACATGGTTATTCAAGAACAGTGCGAAATATTGGTCAATTTGTGCAGAGATAATGAATTAAACCAAAACTTATACTTCCCTTTAGATAGACAAAATACTCTTTTAGTCGCCGGTATCAGTGTACAGCTCCAATCATTTAAAGAAACAAATTGCTCTATACAACGCGTTTTTACACTACAGAAAGATTCTCAGACTCGGACTGTTGTGATGTTGCAATTTAAATGGGACAACAGCAAATCGCCATCAATAACCAGTGTGACTGGTATTGCGCAAAATGAAATGCCCGATAATGTCGGAACATTTCTTAAATTTGTCAAAGAATGTGAAAATTTTTATCTGAAAGAGCAGCGAAACCGGAACAAACCGATTTTAGTCCATTGCATGAATGGCGTATCAAGGTCAGCTGTGTTTATACTTTTGCATTCAATGATACAAATAGTCGATACAAAATGTCAAAGTGATTGCTTCACGGCACAATTTAACAGCGACCTGGTGCTCAAATCTGTCAAGCAAATGAGATCAAAGAGAAAGTACATGATCCAGTCGACTTATCATTTAAAGTATTCGTATGACGCAATACTTTATTATATGAAGGATCTTCTGATAAAGCAAGGTGTATTTGTATCTAATGAGACAAATTTTGAGAGAAGAAATTCAAATATTGAGACTAGCATTTTAAATGATCAAAGTGTAATGAGCATACAATCGACTAGGAGCGAGAAAAATGGCGGATGCTTGTCTGTAAATGATATTGTAGATCCGGGCAAGTTTAACTTGGACTTGGATGATGTCAAGCGAAAAACAAGCAAAAAGGATTTTTTGGACGGAACAGAAAAGATTGTAAAAGAAAATGATCCATTTGGCTGGCTCGATCCGTTGAAATAATTGTCCAATATTTTTAAGTCATTCTAGATATTTTAAAAAACTTAATTCTTTTTTATACTTATTTAATTAACTTAAACTTTTTTTTTAAATAAAATAACAATTAATTTAAAAAAAATTTGTTTTTAAATAAAATTTAAAGTTGTGTTTTGAATTAAAATTTTGTGTATCAGCATCACACAAAATGCTGATACACAAATTTGGTCTACAATCAACGTCAGTCACTTGTAATGCTACTTTTTTTCATGAAAACTTATTTTATAATATTTGTAATATTAGTTTTCTAAGAATTAAATATTTTTATTTTTTCATTTTTATGCAAAAAAAATTATTATATCAAAATTTTCATAATTAAAATTTTCTGTGATTTTTAATTATTAAAATTTTTCGTTTGGAAATATAATAATAAATAAAAAAAAAATATTTTTTAGAATCGAATTAGTCATAATGAAAATGTGAGAATATGAATTGTAAATAAATTAAGTTTTTTAGTGTAAAATAATCAATAAGACAATATTTTTAAAAATTTTCCCATTTAATTTGTGCTAAAAATTCAGGGTTGTTCAAAAGTCACAAGTCAGGAAATTGACTTATCCAATACTTTTTCGGACTTTTTTTCATGAATATTTACAAGTCTGCAAAAAATATAAATATCTAGCAATTATCAAAAAAAATAATTTTTTAACGTGATTTTAGTCAATAAACGAGTCTAGAAAATTTCCTTTGGTTTGTTTCCGTAAGAAAAAAACAATTAAAAAACAGCAAATAATGTAATAACTTAATGAAATTATAAAATATCAATAATAAATTTGTTAAATAAAATGATAATTTAAAAATTTAAAAATAAATTTAAAATCGATTATAGATTTGTGAAGTTAATTTTACAATATAAAAAAATTGAATGTTAAATATTTTTTCAAAGTATAATAATAAAAATAATAATAATAATAACTGTTGCGCTTATGCGTGAAGTCCGGATTAAGAATTATTTTAGTCTTTCAAAATGCTTTCTAATTCCGTTTTAAAAAGATCAAAATTTTTTAAAATACTAAAAATTTATAGTAATAACAATAAAAATAATAGTTAATTAATAAATAAAAATGACTCAAAATTCAGTTTAAATGTAAACAAAATTTCTTAATTATTGTTAAAAGATTATAATACCAATATTCATTTTGAAAAAGTTATTTTATTTGAACAAAATTTCGCTACTCCCAAAAATTTCTTCAAGCTTCACTCTTCCTGAAAATTTAAATTTTTAATAACTTAATAATATTTTTTTTTCATTTTTTTGTAAAAATAAAGTGCTTTGCTGAATATTTAATTATTCAAGAATTTTGATTAAAAAGAATAAAAGAGATTTTTTCTTTTTTAATTAATTTGCAAGGATCACTGAGCAAAATTTTTACCTTTAATTACACTGATAATTAAAAATTCATCTTATTTAAAAATTAAAGTTTTTTTGATTTTTTATTAATTAAAAAATATCGAAGAATAAAAAAAGTGATTTTCCTGCATTTTATTATTTGGAATTTTACTAGAGATCAAAATGTTTGTTTTCAAATTATTTTAATTAATTAATTTGTTTTTTTTCTTTATCATAATTTATCCCATTTTTTAAAAAGGAAATAAAGCTAAAATAAATGTTAAAATGTCAGATAAAAACCAACAGAATTGGGTCTTGTCAAAATAGCATAATATAAAGTTAATTAGAAACAGAATTTTCATTTTTTTTTATAAAATATCTTTTATCGAAACAAGCTCTATTCTAGAAATAATTTTAATGATTATAGCTCATGAATGCCATTTTGATAGATCGTTCAAATCTTTTTCTAAGATTATTAATTTTTCGTTCCTATAAAATTTGATTTACATTGTCTATTTTTAAACAAAAAAATAATACAGAAATGAAAAAAATTGTATCAGCTGAATCATTCAGCGTTTCGCCTAAAAGCATCTTCAAGAAAAGCTAAAATTTTAAAATTAAAATCTACAAAAATTTTATTGCATAGTATTTTTAGAAGCTGTACTTTCGGAGTCTTTTCCAAAAGATTTTTTTTTAAAGAATACTCTTCTTTAAAAAAAAGACTAACGACATCAATTAATAAAAAATGTATAGTAATCAAATGAATTGTCAAAATATTTAATTAGAATACCCGCTAATTGATTAAAAATGTATCTAATTTTAAAATTATTAATCGAAAAATAAACTTATTTTAACCGTTAGAATGTTTTAGGTAGAAGAAAATGATGCACACATTACAAAGCTTATGAACTTCTTTCTGATGAGCTTAATAGAAAAAAATATTCTTCTAATAAATTTAATACATTTTTTATTATGGTAACACAGCATAAATGTATTTAATGTAAATTCGGTGACGTAATTTGAAAAACCGAAATATATCAGTCTTTTAATTTTTTTTTTTAAACAACCCACATATTCTTTAAATATTATTTATTTTATTTGTTAACTGTACCGAGCTAAAGCTCCTTCAGAATAAAAAAAAAAAAAAATAAAGTTAAGTAAAATAAAATCAAAAAATAAGGGGAAAAAAAAATATAATAAAGTTTGTAAGAGTTAATAACCTGGAATAAAAATAGATATATGATAAAGAGAGTTTTAGGTCATTCAGGTTTACATAGTTTCAGGAAAAAAAGAGGAAATTGTAAGGTAGCAATTACACAATGGAGTCGGGTATTCGATATTTCTTGATTCGAAACCCGCTTTGTATTCATCCACCAGTCTGACAACCAATGGAATGGAATTACTCAGTCCTGTCCCAACATATGTCTCACTCAACTCAAGAAGTCGATTCGAGACTGTCAGTAATTTAAGTTTATCAAAAGCCTCCTGATGCATGATGCTGGAGGGAGTATCATATTTTAATCTGAGGATAGATCTGACTGCTGTATTCTGAATTGCTTGTAACTTTTTGATATTATTTTCTGAAAATGAATTCAAGCAAGGAAACGAATAGTCTAGAATTGAACCAACTAAAGATTTATAAAGATTTCCCAACGTTTTTTGATTAAGACTCCATTTTTTGTTTGACAGAATCTTAATTAGATTTAGTCTTGTATTGCAACGTTCTTTTATTTCGTCAACCAGTGTATTAAAATTTAATTTAGAATCAAATTTAATACCTAGAAACTTTATTTCTTTTTGGCTTTTTATTCTATTTCCATAAATTTTTAAGTTAAGATTATCACTTTCTTTCTTGTACTTAGAGAATACTACTGAACACGACTTTTCAACTGACATCTTCTTTTTCCACTTAATTAGCCATTGTTCTAGCTCGTTGGTGTATTTATTTATCTTATTTTCAAGATTCCCCATTTTGTTGTAAATAAAAAAAGTAACTAGATCATCTGCAAAAAGAAGAGAGTATTCATTATTTGTTTTATTTCTTTTAGGGATATCATTAATATTAATGCTAAATAAAAGAGGACTAATAACTGAGCCTTGAGGAACACCTGCAGTTATTTGATATTCGTCGCTCAAGTAGTCATTCACATTCACCCTAAATGTCCTTGAGTCTAAGAAGGATCTAATCCAGTTAATTAAGTATTGTGGTGGATTTATTTTTATTAATTTATAAATTAAACCTTGAAGAGAGGAATCCAAATATATATATGAAATATTTTTAAATAATTGTTAAACCTAATTTTTTAATTCAGAATTTTTTTTCGGCATATTCGGTAGAATTTTTCAAATTAGTAATTATGTTTGACAATTTTTGATCCGATGACGGAACAAGTTTGAACTGACCTTATTTGCTTATGGTTTTAAGCGGGTCTTAATTAGTAGAAAATAATTTTACTAGAATTTTAAGATAGCCGATGGGTCCGTTGTCTAATGTTGTTAATTTTTATGGGTTAAGAGGTTAATGAGGTATCACCTCAATACCCAAAAATCCCACCCATTTACCCCTTAAAATAAAATATTTAACATAATTAGACTGAAAGGACAAAAATGATCACAATGACGTTATTTTTATGAAAAATTTAAAATTTTGTTTCTCCTTTTTTTACAAAAATAATTTGATTTTATTTGATAAAAATATTCATTCTGTATTATCAGAATTCGTCAATATATTATAAAAATGAATCAGAACAAACAAAAAGAAGTAAAGAAAAAAAAGTATTCGATGGCAGATCTTGATAACGCAAAAAAAGGTGCTTTTGAAAAAAAATTGAACACTACTCAAGCTTTATTTTTATACAACATTCCGAGAAAGATCTTTTTAACTCGAAAAAAATTAAACATAAAATTTATTTTGAATTCGTTAATAATTCGTTTAAATTTTTTTCTAAATAGTTATGTTGTAGCGTATATTTAAAACAATAATAATAATAATATATATATAAGCTACAGCAAGACTAGCTTGCGGAGATGACCTACTAGGAGGTCACCTATGGTAGCTCATTGCACATAACACATAGAAAGTACTGAAAAAATATTTATATATTTAAAAGAATAATAATAAAGAATAGTTTAAATATTTATATTTTTAAAAATAACAGTTAAAATCCTTTTTTTAATTATTATCGGGCCAATTGGATGAAATCGGTGAATATTCTGGAAAAGAGGTTAGTTTTGGGGCAAAATATATATGGTTTTCGGGGTATTTCGGTTAACCCAAATATCCCTATTAGCCCTAACATAATTAACTGCAGGAGGTACATGGGTGAGTCAAAAAAATAGGTCTAATTCGGTGACAATTTTTGGAGTTTTCGAACAAAGTGGAATCGTTTTATGCAATAAAAAAAAATAGGTCACCCGATTAGGCTCATTTACCATAAATTTAAGGTAATTTTTAAAAAAATTGAAGTAAGAAAAAAATTTTTTTCCAGAATTATAAATGAATAAAGGTTTTTTTGTAAGTCAAATTTTATTTTTTTTATTGTAATATTTTTTGAAAAGTATATATGTTACCGTAAATTTCAAAAACACGTAAATTTACAAATTTACTGGTCTAACAGTAAAAATGTAAAAAATAAAAAATGAATAAATTTTACATATTAGATATT
Organism: Brachionus manjavacas; assembly: GCA_019054805.1. NCBI lineage: Eukaryota > Metazoa > Rotifera > Eurotatoria > Ploima > Brachionidae > Brachionus > Brachionus manjavacas. Next base: position 1,505,136 of record JAHQIY010000015.1, on the reverse strand, counting down.
TAAATAATTTACTGAAACGAAACGTATATTTTCAAAATAAAAAAAAACAAATATTTTTCTCTTTGATTTTTGGTAATTTACTGGAATCTTTTTAGTAAATCACTGAAATAGTGTAATCAATAACTTGCTTGTTTTTCAGCTTGAATTCCCTCCATGACCTCTTGAGTTACATAACAACTTGGATTTTATGCAACCACATTGATTTGTCATACGTTGACCAGTGCAGTTGGATTTTACATTACCTTGACCACCAAGCAAGCTTCTGGAATATATTTCTTACTTCTTCTCAGTATTTTTTGTGTTTGTTTTTGTTGATTATAACGTGCATTATTTCTTTTACCAACAAAGAATTAGCTTTATCGATAATATCATCAATAGTAAGATCTTCATTTGATGGCTCTGGATCGACCATTCTTCAAGTTTTAGTATATTACTTATACTAAAAAATTGTTTTACATAATTATAAAATGAAAAGTAAATATACAAAATTACTAATTAAAAAAACAAAGCATAATTTTATTCCTATTTATTTTAAAATTTTCCTGGTAGACCAGTAACGTGTTATAGAAATTTACTGTTACATATAAATGAATTTTGAAAATTCTCATTCAGAAAATTTTTTTTTTAAATTAGCGCACTTTCAAAAATATATCAAAATCAAAATAAAATCAAAAAAAAGTTCAAAAAAATTATTTAAAATGAATATTAAAATAAAGAAAAAAATCATTTTTTTTATTTCTTTATCTGTACTTAGCTAATGCTCCTTCAGAATGGAAAAAAAAATTAAAAACGATATTAAGAAATGTTTTTCAAAATATTTGGTAGTTTAGGAAAAAAATCAAACGATGTAGTCAGAATCCCGATAAATTTTGAAAGGAATCTCAATTTTTATGTCTAAAATATTTATTTTATTCCAAAAAGGTCAACTTTAAATTGAATTATTCCATCTTATTAACAAACTCTAGCCAATTTTGATTCCTAAATTTTTTTAAATTTTTTCAATTCAAATGCTTAAATTTTTTTAATATTAGAATATTTCTTAAAATTTTTAGTTTAAAATTTTTTTGGTTAATTTTGCTACATTATTACTTTTAAAGAGGTTGACTTCAAAGGTTGTTCCGAAGCATGGCCGTTATTTATGTAATTTTTTTTCGCTCTTTTATTGTTAGGACTTTTTTAAGATTGTATTTTTTTTAAAACAAAATAAAATTGAGATTATGAAAGAATGAATTTATTGAGTTTTATTTTAATGGTTGATAGAAAATGGATAATTATTTTGTAGGAGAAACTTAAAGGGTACCATTAGGAGTAGGCAAATTTTTTACATCTTTCCTGAGAAGTTATATTGAGAAAACACAATTGATTTTTAAAAAGCGAAAAGAATATGAATTTTGATAGCATCATCTCCCTTTTCTTTTAACAACATTTATGGCCAGTTTTTTCAAAAAAACTGTGATTTAAAAAAAGAAAATTTCAAATTAGACTAAAAAAAAAAAGAATATTTTATATAAATAAAACCTCTCGATAATTAAATTTTTCAAAAAAATATGCGGATAAAAAATGTTCATTTAGTTTTTACAAAATTAACATGAATTCATGAATAATAATTATTTTTGGTCAAAAGTTTAAGGATGAAAATTATTGATTAAATTAAAATGAGAGTGCCAATTTTAACTAGGGGGTGATTCTAAAAAATCAAAAGTATTCACAGGATTGAATTGTATCATATTTTTTTATTAAAATAATTTTTTATTTTTTTTAATTCAATTTATGTGAAATTGAACAAGATAAAATAAAACTCATATGATAGATAAATCCAATAATTGAACATACCTTCAACATATGATAATAATGTCATATGATTAGCCCAATGATTCAGTATAATTTTAGCATATCTATTTGAGAGATCGCAATCGAGGATAAATGCGAAAAAATTTGAAAAAAATAATTCTATATTATGTAACCAAGCAGTGGTTTAGTGATCATTTTATAAATAAAAAGTTTATTGCGCTATTGCTAAATATTTTATTCATAATAAAACACATACTCTTAATCATTTTTATGATTAATAGAGAAAATGGCGATTCCCAAAAAAAAATTTATTATAATTTTTTCTAAACTTATAATTTCTAATGGCGTTCTAAAAATATAATATATTTTGAATTTATTAATAAGGACTTGAATATAAATAACCGTGCATTTGAAGAAGAAAATTTACTTGAACAAAAAAAACGAAGTTAAATTTCAAAAATGATGGTCGGAGGTTTAGGACAAGCTCAACCCGCTAACGATGAAATCCAAGGTTTGGTCAATCAAGTTAAACCACAATTGGCAACTCATGCTCCTGGTCACGAGTCAAAAGATTTGAAAGCAGTTAGTTTCAGAAGTCAAGTAGTGGCCGGAACCAACTATTTCATCAAAGTTCACGCTGGTGATCAGCATTTGCATCTAAAAGTTCACAAGCCCTTGCCACACACTGGAAATCCACCCGAATTAAGCGGTGTCCAAGCTGGAAAATCTCATGAAGACGAAGTAGCTTTCTTCTAAGATGGATTAGATGTATCCTTAATACAACAATTTTGTGTCATTTTTTTTCTATTCATTTTTTAAGTTTCAATAGATGTCATTTTTGAGCATAATTACATGTAAAATTAATCAATTTATTTAAATAAATTAATTTCATAAACTATGAATATTTTTTTTAACTTTACTTGGATGATTTTTTGGTTATTTTAATTGAATTTTTGTAATGTTAATTATTTCTATCAAAACGTGCTTAAATTGTTTCTAAATTTTAACCAATTTTTAGACATGATTTTTAAACTCTTACTGAAATTAAAAAAAAGACTCAGGCATGGTTGACTTTCAGAAATATTTTTTAGATATATCTCGACTAAAAGAAAGTGTTGTTTTTTCTAACTTTATTTTCACTAGGTAGACTTATATAAAAAATAAATTTCTATAGGTTAAGAATAGAATGTCTGATGAAACAAAGTCGAAATTTTTTTTCATAATTTTTTGGAAATAAGTTGATTTAATATTTGGTTGTAAACAATTTTAGAGTTTCTAGGCATTTTGGATTTTCAGAATATAAACCAAATAATTTTTCATTTGAAAACTTCGAATAACTGTATATAGAGCTTCAGATTAAAAAGTATTGAAAAAAAATGATCTCCAAATTCCTCTATGTTACAAAAACCATAATTGAAAATATGATGTTTTTTTACAAATTTCAAAACAAATTTTAATATGTTCATGAAATTGATTTTAAATAATTAAATTAAATTTTTGATCACCATTTTTTTTTCTTGAAGTGTTCATGAAATTAATCTGAAAAAAATATTTAGTCAATTTGACGAACGTCGCTTTGACCAGCTACAAAAAAATTAAACTTGAAAATATAAGACAAAATTTATTAAAACCGAAATTAAAAAAAATTCGAGTGAAATTTAAAAATTCAAAAATAATCAATGCTGTCAAATTGTTTTTTTTCTTTAAGTACACTTGTCACTTCCTTATGATTACATTGATATGGAAATGGTAAAAAAATTCTCACGTGCACATACTTATCTTGCGAACGAACCTTAAAAAATTAAAATTAATAAAATTTAGAAAAAATTTAAAACTCTTTTACTTTTATAAAGTAATTTGTTCCTACAACAAAATCACTCTTATAACTTAATGCTTCTAACTTGTCGCCATTTATCCCAGCTTTTAGTTTTATCTCATCACTCAGCTTAAATTTTTTTTTAAAAATAATTAAATTTTTTTCAAAAATTCAAAATATTTATTTACATCATCAATCAATTTTTGCACTCTATCATTAGCCGGCAAAGTTACATCATAAAAATCTTTGGGATCATACTCTAACGATTCACATGATTCATCTTCAATAAAGAACATTTTCTTCGACTCTTGTGATTCCATAGTAGTAGTTTAAATAATAACTTGTTGTAGACTTGTTTTTATATATATCAAAATGGGTGTATCTATTTTTTGGCTAAAAGACATTTTTTTTTTAATGCAAAAACATTTTTTTAAAGGTAATTCCAGATTTTGTTAAAAATTAGGCCATAAAATTATGTCTGATCAAAAAACAATTCAGATATTACAGATCATTTTTTAATAATTTAAATTTAAGCTAACAATTTTTTAATTAAATAATGGTTTATTATTTTATTAGGAAAATATCAACGAACTCTAGAGCAGAAAAAATTATGAATCTTGAATATACAATTTTAGTGAGAACAAATCGTAACATGAAAAATTGTTGTCGTGGTCCAGAAAAAAATCAAAATCCAAATGCGGAAAATTTTTAAGTTTTAAATTAGAAACTATCAAACCATTAAAATCCAAAACATTCAATGAATTTGTCTGCTTATTTTTAACATAGAAACAATCTTTTTTAACGCAAACTACTTCCAGATTATTTTCAACTGGAATTTTTTTTACCATTTCTCCTTCTTTGGTAATCATATTGACGCAATCAGCTTCCTTAAAGAACAAATACTCCTCATTTCCGAACAGGCCTTCAATTTTTGAACTAAAAGGATATAAACTAGAATTTTGTTTGATAATCATCAGTTTGTTTAGGTTCCAATCGTAAACAGTAATTGAGAAAAGATTTTTTTTTAGGCAAAAAATTTTCGAATCTGTAGCCACAAGATCTTTGAACTGAATTTTTGTTTCTACATACTGAATAATGTCCAAGTTTTGGTCAAAAATTGTCAATTCTTTTTGAAATGAAGAATGCTTATGGTAAAGAATACGATTTTTATAGGTCTTGACCAAAATAAAGGTATTCGAGCTTTCTAGGTAATCAATGAAATTTTTGCTAAAGGCTTCGAATTGGTGAAGATTGCGCACCTCGAACATGTGATTACAGGTGGTATCATCTAGATAGCTGAAAACAAACATTTTATTTTCTAGCTGATTAACTTGAATTTCTTGGTCTAACGAATCGCTTGATAAATATTGACCCAAGTTGAAATGCTTGAATTGTTTCAAGTCAATTTCTTGGCAACTTCGCTTTACAAGTGCCGGAAACTGCTGGATCTTTAGCTCCCGGTAAATTAATTTCACATTTTTGAATAAAAAATTTTTGTATTTCTTTTTTTGAGTGCCCAACTTCCACTCGGTATTTCTCACTCGGGCTATTTTCTCTTTTGATTCAGCTTTTTTAAAATCTTCGCTTTGAATCAGCGCTTGGCAGTCTTGGGAAAACTTTTTAAAAGTATTTAGTTCCTCGCCATTCTGCTCTAGGGTCTTGATGCAGTCTTTTTGAAATAGAAAAACTTCATCAACCAGCTCATCTCGAATGTCGTTGAGATAATAGACCTGTTGGTCGATTGTGTCCAAAATTTTTGCCTTTATATTTTCACAATACTTTCTTATTTCAGCTTTTGCTTTATCCATGTCACAGTCCAAATAGCTCACAAGCTCTTCAGCATTTTTGAGATGATTACGGTACTTTTCCAGATCATATCTGTCAAAAATTTTGTCATCACCTACTGAACTCAATACTTTAAGCAAAGATTTATTGATCGGGAACCCGCCTGGAGGCACAGAATGAACTTGATAGCAAAAAGGACACTCGAACTTGTCATTGGAATCGATGCATTTCACACAAATACTTTCCATACATGGCAAAATTCGTGGCGATTCAAAGCGATCTTTACAACACGGGCAACTTAATGAATCCTCGTTGTAAATCATTTAAAAAAAAACTGAATGAAAAAAAAATATTTTTAATTCTAATTTATTTAGATTTAGGAGGGAGTGAATTGGAAGAAAAAATAAATTTTTTAAAAATTATTTATTCTATTAATAGATATTAAAAATATTCTATCGGCTCGTCACTTGACTTGCTAAGCTTAAAGCTGGCGAGCTGAGGGGTACTACTGTAACAAGGCAATGGTTGAAATACTCTCAGATGCAAATAATCTTGTCCAGCTTGGACTTTAATGAAATAATTTGTCCCAGCAACTATTTGAGTTTTGAAACTGACTGCTTTTAGAAAAGGATAACTTGTTCCAGTTTTTACTTGAATTTCATCCGAGAGCTAGCAAAAATTTTGAAATTAATTAAAATCTTTAAGCACAAGTTAAATTACTTGATCGACCAAGTGTTGCACATTTTGGTCAGCAGGTTTCTCGTGACCAATACCCCCAAGTCTCATTCTATCTTCTAGTAGCAAAATTGTTAATTTTTAAATTTTAAATGATCGTGAAAATTTGTTCTAAAAATGGATTTTTTTTAAAAAAAAAATCAGAATATTTTGAAAATTTATTTACATGATTTATACATAAGAAGATTAGAAAAGCTATTTTTATTAAACATACAATGATTTAAAGTCAGAAATAAGTTATTTCGTCAGTCTTGGATTTACTGAATTGAATGTCAACTAAAACCGGTTTTTCGCCTGTTATAGGCAGTGGAACAAACACTTTAACATGTAAATACTCGTCACCGACATGGGCCTAAAAAAAATTGAATTTTTGTTAAATTCTAAAATCTAAAAATATTATGATTTACCTTTATGAAAAAGTTACGTCCTGCTACTACTTGACTCCTAAATTCTATTGCTCGGAAAAATCGAAAATTTTTGTCCGTAGTTTGTCTTATATCATTTTCTAACTATTAAGCTCATTTATCGCTAAGTTAAATGGAAATTTTATCTTCCCAAAAACATTAGCCCACTTTTTTTTCCAAAAAAATTTGCATAATTAACAATTTGAGATTTTTATTGATAAGAAAAAAGATAATTCGATTTTAAAATTTTTTTTTTGTATTCTGCAATTTTATGTTCTGATAAGAGCTAAATTTTAAGATAATTCTGGGCATGGTTTTGGGAATTTTTTTTAAAATTAAATTAAAATAAAAAGTTTACAGTATTTAGCAGATTTTGTATGTAATCGTTTGCTGGTAGGGTTTCATTGAGTCCACCACAAACAATTGGCGTGATTAGTTGATCAAGCATGTTCATAGCTTGAAAACTTAAAATAAATTGGATTTTGAAATGCTTTTTTCTTGTTTTAAAATGTTTCAATTCTCTATTTGGAAATTTCAAAATTCTTTATTTGCTCAATTACTTTTATTTTAAATTGGATGAATGTAATAAAATGATTAAATAAGCAAGAAAAATGTGAATATTAAGATACAAAATTTAGAATCTTTTTTTCGCGTGGTGTTGTTTTAGATTCTAAATTTTTTACTTTTTTCTGAATGACGTTTGAATTGTTAATTGGCCTAAAAACTAAAAAACCGAGCTAAATTATATATTTCAAAACTCTAGTTATCAAAGTAAAAATATTTTTTAGATTTTTAGAGATTACATAATTTCATTTTATCATTTAATTGCTACATAGACGCCAAATGGGGTCGATACTTTTTGTGTCGAAAAAAAAGTTGTAAATATTACCTTTGCTCAAGAAAATGGGGAAGAAAAGAAATCATTCTTTTTAAATAATTACATAAATTGCGTATACCTGTATGAAAAAGATGATTAGAATTTAATAATTGCGCAAAAAAAAATGAATTTAATCTACTCAAAGTGCCAAGTCATTTATGGTTGCTCATTTTTTTTTCCAATTTGGATCAAACAATGTTTGCTCATATACTTGGCACATTCATAATTTTACTTAACATGTAGCACACATACACACGCCAACTCAATATTTAAGATAACATTTCCTAAAAATTACAATCTAATTAAATATTAGAGCGTAATTTTTTTTATTAAGCTAATTCTGAAATTTAATTTTCATAATATAATCATTCTATTCAAGCAAAGAGTTTAAATAATTTTTCTCTAAGAATATTAAATTTTAAATTTCAAAAACTAATTTATTTTTGTAAAGAAATTTTAAGATAAATATTAAAATTATTGGTTTTATTGTTCTAAAAGAAGAGTTCACATGAAGCCAGTTTTTTTCATTGATAAATATTTGCGATTATGATGAGCTATAGAGGCTTTGTTGTCATTTTTCCATCTTCTGTCACGTTTGATTTCTTCGTCGGTCTTCGGAGCAGCAGCAGCAGCAGCAGCTCCATCTTCGCTCGTTTCTTTGGAGCCTCGCGCTCTATTTCTAAAATTTTGTCGCTGTGGCAATTGAGTCTGCCGTGGTTGAGATTGGTTTTGGTGCTGAGATGTGTTCTCTTTTTTTTCGAAATAGGGCTGTGGATTTTTGGCACCTCGGTGTCCTTTGCCGGTCTCGAATCGTCTCTGCTGATGTTGAAATTGATTATTACCTTTATCATTTTCAGTCTTGCTCTTTAGGTCATCAATTTTCTTGATTTCTTGTTCCTCATCTTCTTGTTCCTCTTCATTCAATTCAGCCTCGAAGATATCTCTTTTTTTTATATCAAGTTTTTGGTTCAGTGGTCTTAAAATTAAAAAATAAATATTTAAATTTTTATTTTTTAACTTTGATTACTTGATATTAAATCCATCATAGTTATCATTAGCAGTAATATTTGAGTCATAAGTGTCATCATATTCATCTTCGTAAATGTCATCTTCGTTAAATTCATACAAAACAAAATCTCGACGCACATCATCTTTGTTATCTAAATCAAACTTTTCTATTTCATTTCTAGGAAAAAGTTAACTTTTTAGAATTTTGAAAAAATTTTTTTCACTTTTTTCACTTTTTTCCAAGGTAGATTTTTGACAAATCCACTTCATTCTTGTTAAAAACGTCAAATTCATCATTGTCGTAAACATTTTTTCTTAAATTCTGCTCGCTTTGATCTAATCTGGACAAATAAAAAAGTTAAAGAGATAATTTTTATTATTTTTAAATTATACATTGATTTTTCAGGTTCTTCCGAAGGAAATTGTGGAAGATTATTTTCCAAAAATGCGTTTATTACTTGCTCAACATTATTATCATAGTATTTGAGGCATTTCTTTTTTAAAAAAATTAAAAAACTTAAAAAATTTTCTTCATTAATACCTTGACTAAGTCTGGGGCTAAATCTGGCAATAAGTCTAGGACTGATTTTGCAAAGTCATCTTCAGGTGCAAGATTTTTGCTGCAAGTTGGCTGAATTTCTACTTCAGAAAGATCAGGCTTTGGAGCAATGGTTTGAAATTTTGCCTTTGATTTTGTGCTCCGAGAAAACTCAAGTATGCTTGATTTTAAATTTTCTATTATATACTCATATTGAGACTGGTCTCTAAATTCAAAAGCGTCATTTGTGACAAGAAATTTTTTTCGATCTTACATTCTTTCTTGACTCAATTGAAAAATCAAATCGATTTGTTCACTAAAATTAAATTTTTCTTCAAAATAGCACAGAAAGTGTTTATCTTCAAGAATATCGCAGCATATTTTTACAAAAGATTCGGTCAATTGTTGAATTTGGTCACTAGATGAGAACGAATCTAAACTTTCAATTATTGGCTTTACCAGCGCGTTTTCAAATATCAAACTAAAAAGCTTGGTCATTTCGTATTTTAGCCCGCTCAATTTTATCTTTATAAATCCGATATTTTCACTTAACAAAAAAAGAAGAATTAAAAATTTAAGTTTCCAATAATTATTTACCTGTTAAAACTGGGCTTTTTTTTTAATCTATTTATTATTTCTTCAATTTCAAACAAGGTTGTTTCGAAAAAATTTTTAATACTTTGGAAAAAAAAGGTTAATAAGGGTGAACATGTGCTTGAAGGTGAATCTAAAAATAAAAAAGTCCCCTTCTCCTGCTCTAAAACAATATGTTTTTTTCAAGCATTTAATATTTTTTTTTAATTCTATGTCTTAATTTTAAAAAATTGTTTTAAAATAAAAAATTCAAAGAAAAAATTTACTTTAATTCAAATTTTTGATCAAATAAATACTGGGCCAAGTTAATTTGAATGGAAACCAAGTTAGATAAAGTTCTCGCAAAATCAGTCAAATAGTAAATGATATCTAGTACTTCTTTCATATTTTTAGGCAATTTTTCGCCAACAAATTCCAAAGATTTTGTTGCACCAATGTCATATTTTGATTCCAATTCAAATATTGAATGCAATTTTTTTCTGCTAGCCTCAATCGCTTTAACTATATCTTTAACACTCGTTTTAAAGTCATCATAGTAATTTTTTTGAACACTAAATAAATTTTGAATTATCTTGTTTAGGACTGGATTTTTCTCGTAAAGAATACACAGGTCCAAAATTTTCGGAATATCGAATAAATAATTTTTATATATCAAATCGGCAAATACATTTTGACTGATGAAATTTTCACGGCTTTCTTTATAAGTCGACATTCTCAAGCAAATTAAAAATACCAATCGATGGATTGAGTTGTGCAGGTTGGCTATTTGAATGGGAAAGTCAATTTTGTTTGTATCATATGGCCTTGGAGCGAGTTTCAGGTACGAATCGATCATATTTTGACAAGATGTGTCATAAATAATTTGGCACCAAAATTTCTGATGCGGCAAACTCAGCAGCCATTTAAGGTCTTGCTCGATAAATCCGAGTCTTTCTTCATATTGTTCCAAACAGGCTCGAAAATCTACTGATCTGGGCTCTAGAATGGACAACGGTGGAGCTAGGTATGGAATTATTTGACGTTCTACTTTAAATAAACGGTTCTAGAAAAAATTTTATTTAATTTTTTAAATTGTTTTTTAAAATAAAAAAATTAGTAACTATTTACAAGGGCTGGTATTTTTTCTTCTTTCTGAGTTGTTTTGTTAAATATCAAACGAAATTGTTGATCAAGTGGCTCAGCTAAAGTTTGATCGATCATTTAAAATCTATAAAACAATCTAAAGGATATTTTGAACAAATTTTTTTTTCAAAATTAAGCAATTTTAAATGCTTAGCGCAACAATTTAAACTAAAAATTGAGCTAAAAAATATTTATTAAATAAGTACGATCCAATTTTTGTTTAAATAATTTTCAAATAAATGTCTTAGCCGAATAGCAAAAGTAATAAAATTACAGCTGTATTGCAAAATATCAAGGGAACTTGAGAAAATTTTATAGAATTGTGAAATTATTTTTAATTAAGAGATAGAGCTTACATCTCATTACCATCTGAACAGAGCGAATTAGAGTCATTATCTGGCTTGAAACTGATTGTTGCTCGCCATAATTTGGTTGAGTTTGGTTAAGTTTCACTAGTTTAAAAATGAGTTTGCTTATTTTTAGATTTAAAAAAACTGTTTACATTTTGTCAGAAATCGTTGTTCATTTAGTATAGCTACGGCGTTAACAAATAAAAGACCAGCTTCTAGAAGTGTGTAGAGTCCGAATACCATTCTTTTTTTTTTGAAAAGTTAATTTTAATAAAAATTTTTAAAAATTTTTTTGACTACGTTTAACTAATGATGAGTGCATTGGTATGTCTTAATATTATTCATAACAAAATTTAAAAATGTTCAATTCCAACAAAGTTTAATTGAAGAATTTATTTAAAAAATAGTGAATAAAAATGATCTAAAAATAATTGAATCTCTCACATTATGTGACTGATTCCATTCTGCTCAATTGGTTACCAGCATTGGGCATAATTAGGTGACCAATTTAGGTTCACATAAAATGAATAACAATGGTAACCAAAAGATTGACAGTGATAAAGGTTAATCTTGAAAATAATACCAAGTCAAATTTTTTAACTAATCTTTAGAATTGTATCAAAAATAAGAATAAAATGACATTTCAATTTCGAATAAAAATAAAGAAAAATTAAATAATATTATTTTTAATTTTTTTTAAATTTTAGTAAAAAAAAGACGAATGACTGAGAAAATTAAAAAAAAATCCGATTAATATTAATTATGTGGTAAAAAATATTCTTTTTAATGTGATCAATGCTGTGACTACTTTAACGATGAAAAAGGAATAAAAAATGCTTAAAAAATAAATAATTAAAATTTAAATTATTTTACGCATTAAAAATAAATTTAACATTTATCATTTTTTGATTTTATTAATAATTAAAAAAAGATCAATAGAAGCGAATTAATATTTTATTTTTATCAAAATTATACAATATTTCTCACATGATTGTTATGTTTACATTAGAACCCTTAGGCCCGTCTATCCGATCTTCTTGTAAGACGTATTGGAGCAGCTATTTATGCTCCTTGTTAACTTAAACGCTCATGGTTAAGTTAATCAACTTTCCAGTGATATCGACAAAGATGTCGCTAAATCACAATGATTATTAACCATGGTCACATAATTAATAAATATTTGTCACTTATTAAATTTGATTGTAAAATTTTTTAATAAAGCACATTGATACTTAATATTTTTGAGGAAATTCAAAAAGTCAAATTTTAATGTTTTTTTAAAATAAATTTTGATCAAAAAATAGATAAAAAAAGATAAGAGGCTCATTTTATCTCTTTTTTTTTGCTCTTTAAAATGAACTTATTTCTGTTAATAAAAATTGGAATAACTAGATTTTTATATTTTTTTAATTATTAGATGATACAAAATAACTGAACAAAATTTGGATAAATTTAGTCTATGGGAACATTTTTTTTTTAAATCTCAAAATTTTGAACATTCTTTTTTGAAGATCCGTAATTTAAATTTTTTTTTAATTTTTTAATAAGAAAAAATTCTGATTAAAATAAAAAAAAAAGTAGTCAATTTCGTGAAAGCTTCATCATAAAAGCATCTTTGCTTAAATTCAAATCATCGGAATAATATTTATCATAAAAATTCTTAATGTATTCAACAATTTCAAAGCCAAATTTTTGATAAAATATAACAGCAGGACTATTTACACTCACATGCAAAGTTATATCACAATCAGAACATTTCTTTTTTAAAAATAAAATAATTCTTCAATTTACAGCAATAAATTTTTTAATTTACCTGAATTAAATAGTAGAGTAAAAATTTAGCTACTGATACATCTGAATGATTGGCAAGTGCATTGTCCGATCTCCAGTCCGGATGAACCAGAATAAATGACAAATACGCTTCCTTTAGCGACGAATTTGGAACCAGTAACGCAAAACCAACAATTAATTTTCTATACAATGCTACAATTGTGTAGTCCGGATATTCAAGGCACTCAGATATGTCAATACCAGTCCAAAAATGTTGTCGACACATGGCATTAATGGGCATTACATGTTCTGGTCTCAAATGAACATAATCAATTGAAAATCGGTCGAACTTTAGTCCCAAGCGTTCCATCAAATTCTTATGCAGTCTCAACTTTTTAGGCAAACTTCGATGGTCTTTCCATATAAAAGGCTTAAGCACTTGATTAGAATAGGGACTTATAAGGCATTTAATATCTTCTTTTCTGGCCTCTACCATATGAACATCCAAGTCTATTTCGGGGTTATGGTCTCTTAGTCTTTTATTTTTGAATCGATCTAGTACTCTTTTGATTTCAATTATCTCACTATTATCTGTAGCTTGTAGACTTGCTGACTCGAATATTATGTCATCATCAGACTCTGTCACATCATTTTGACAATTTTCTGCAAATTCTAGCTTCAATTTTCTTTGTTTTATTGAATTTAACATTTTCACTTTTTCCTGGTCAATCAATTCATTCACATATGAATCAATATCGAACACTTTGGAGTAATTTTTTCTTTTCAAATTGCGCAATGCCAATTTGGCTCTAAATCGCATCAAAGTTGGATCATCTACAATTTCGTTATCCAAGTATTTGTTGAGTACATCCAAATAGTGAGCCTCTTCGTCCACACTCAAAAACTCGTATTTACTTATGTGAAAATTTTGATCGGTTCTAGCCGAATCGATCAGTGAACCTAGGACTTTTTTTTTCTCTAAATCAATTTTATCTTTGTTTAATTCAATTTTTCTAATTTTTGTCCTATCTGCTTTACTACTTGACACTTTATTCAAAATATCTGTAATAGTCATGTTGCTCTGAGTCTTGATTATTGGTTGAGAAGTTTGGTCAATTTGAAAATTTTCAAAATCCAAGTCTTTATTTGCCAAAATATTTTCCGAAACATTTTTCAGGTAATCGAGTTCGGACTCGTATTTTTGGTCAATTAAATCCCATTTTTGTTCGCTTTGATCTTCATTGAACTCAACCGGTTCTTCTTTAATCACAGACATCATCTAGCTCATAGAATTTAGTAACATGGAATAAAAACCCAGAATTGGTTAAAAATCAAAAACAAATTTTATTTATAAAAATAATTTTTATGAAAATTCTTAGTAAACCTTTAAAATTTTAAAAAATTTTTTCAAATTATTTCTTAACAATTAACTGTAGCGAGTGAGCGAAACATTTTAAGTGACTTGAAGTTTCTTGAAACTTGAACTTCTTAAGATTCATCTTGATCAATTTTTGGGTCTTGTCGACTATGCGAACAGTGACTTTATGTCGCTTTCGTGACCAGATTTTTTTTTTGACTGGTCCCCTATTCACTGGTCACGAAAATTTTTATAAGTAATTTGAATTTCAATGTACAGTGCTACTACTATACATGGTTCTGAGGTTTATTTACGTAATTTTACGTTTAAGTAAAATTGAAGCTGAAATTTTGAATGTAGAATCGTCAGAAAAGTTAAGCGAACTGAAGGTTGACCAAAACTTGGCCAATTTTAATGCAAGTGACATGACAAAGAAAGTTTTGAACAGATAGAAATAATTACAGTCAAAGAGAGTGAAGTTTTCGCTAATGCAAAAAATTGATGATGAAGAAGAAGATGTTGAGTTAACTGTTGGAGAGGTTATTGAAGCCATTAATAAACTAAAAATAAATCTAAAAGTTAGAGAAGTATTCAAAATTTGCATCAGAAGTTCCAACTGCTTCAATTTGAAGTCAAAAGAGCCCTAAGCACACATACAACCCGATAGCTTGTCCAGAGTGCGGTAAATTGATGAAAAATGAGCGTGATGTAAAACAACACACCCCAAAGATGCATAAATAGTACTTTATATATATATTTTTTTAAATCAAGTGTTTAAAAATCTTTTTCCTTGGTCATATAAATTTTATTACTGATCACAAAAATAAAAAAATCATAAAAAAAATTTTTTTATTACTTATTAAAATCAAAAAAATACTTTTACTGGTTACATAACAGGCAAAACCCAAATTTTTTCTTATTGATTAAAATCGGATGACACTTTTATCTCCTAAGTCAAACCTGACTTTGAATTTTGACCAACTCTGTAAAAAATCCAGTTGAAAGAGTGCCAGTACTTTCACATTCAAAAAAAAATAAAAAATTTTAAATAATGTTTATTAATATTTATATTGTCGATAGAATCGATAGAAAAAAATTTTAAATTTAGTAACAAATTCAGTTTAAAATAAAATATGAATAGAGTTAAATAATATTTGTTTCAAAATGTCTTTAAAAACATTACTAAAACCATTAAAAAAAAGAAGTTATTTCCTATCTAATTTGTACATGTTTTAGACAAAAACAAAATCATCTGGATCATTTGATTTTTTGCCAAGAACTTTAGACGAACCAGATCGAACACCACTGGTTCCATGCGAAACTTTTGTTCTATTTAAATTATTATTTATTAACATTTTATCAAAATAGCCTTTTTTTTCTCTATTTTTTTTGCGCCTACTAGGACTTTTGACCGAGCTTTCTTCATAACTTCGCTCATCTAGACTAAACATCTCATAGTTTAACTGCAACTTCTCAAAGCTTTCTTCACTAATGCCAAATATTGAATGAAAATACTCGGAGTGGGAATTTTTTTGCACAATTTCACAAAACTCATCAAACTCATCCAAATTTTTAAAATAAAAGCCAAGCGCAATACTTGGATCAAGTTTGCTGAACGAAATGTATCCAGCATTTGAGCAATGGAAGCTTTTATTGTCAAAGTTTTTGCAATCATCGTCCTCGGACGAGTAGATGTTGACACTTGGTTGGCACAAATGCGGGTCCAAGTACAATACTTTGTCTGCCTGGTAGCCAAAAAAATACAACGAATGCTTGGGCTTTCCGCCAATTATTCCCAAACAATTTTTCATCTCCAGGTTCATTTTCAATGTTTCCACATAGATCTCATTGATTGAATTTCCGCCGAGCCGAGCCGGTATCAGCACAATACACGGCACAAATCGGCCATCTCTAAAGCACAAATCGAGCAGATCAGGCTTGAAGATGGTACAGTCTTGAGCAACATATATTCTTAGATTTTCCAAAAGTTTTACATTAACACATTCATTTAAGGATTCTTTCATTAAAGTACAAACAGAAGTAGGACCAAACCAGGAGCCAACGCGGCTTGATGATTTTTTGCCTACCTTGGAATCATTTTTATCAGCCAACTCCAGCAGGCTATGCAAACCAAAGGGACATTTTAAACTAGATCTATCATTGAACAAACTGATTATGTCTTTATACAAATTTATATTTTCTTCATCTTGGAGTGATTTGTTTAAGGACCATTCGGAGCCAAAAAAGTGGTAGATGAGGCCTTGAGCGATTAGCATTTGAGCGCTGCGGAGCATGCATCCCCATCCGCAGTCGGTTGTGTATTTGACAGTGCCGTTTAGCGGCTCGAAGTCTTTGCGGTAAGTGAACCATAGACGTGAGTATATTTCTTGTTCCAAGGCTGTTTTTGCATTCCTGTTTGATTGATTGTCTGAGCTTTTGGCATCACTTGACCCTGAGCTGTCCTCGTAGTCAGATGGAGTGTAGAAAAATGAAAAATCTAAATCGTCGGTGAGCGGAAATGATGCTTTGTTTGAATCACTGTCTTCATTTATGGTAAAAAATCGAGAATTGCCGACCACATTTATGTCAGCTGGTCGCTTGTGTCTGTCATACTGCTCGGGAAAAAACTTCTTTCCCAATACAAATATTGGTTCGTCCTTTACGAGATCGATTTTGCCCGACTTTTTAATATAACTTGACCAGCCTTCAAACAATCAATTCAGATTTAATTAAATTCAAATATTTTAAAATAAAAAGTACATTTTGTATTAATTACTTTTGATATTTAATAATTTTGAATTCAAATTTTAAATTTGAATTTCGAAATAATCTAGATAATCTTAAATTTTTTAATAAATTATCCTGATCCAAAATAATGACAAATTTTGTTAGATAAAAATAATATTTTAAGAGACAAATATTCTCTAAATTTATTTTTTTAAGAAAGCTACATTTTTTTCATATTGGTACTATTTTAAATAATAAGATAATTGCAAAAAATAGCAGCCAAATACTGCCATAAAAGTGAAGCAATTTACTTACTTAGAAAAGGAATCTATAACGATTGATATTAAAAAATATCTAAAATAAAACATTTATATTGTAAATACAAATACAATGCAACGAGGCTAAATTCTTAACTAAAAAGGCGTCTTACAATGAAATGGGAACTAAGGTATTTTTATTAATTAAATAATAAAAGTTTTAAAAAAAATCAAATTTTATACTTTTTAATTGTAAAAATTATATGCTTTTTTTTAAACGTACCATATTTAACATTATTCCACAAGCTGGATAGTTTATGCTTCACATGCTCCAACTCGATTCCATTATTGCTTGAGTCGGAGTCTTCACTTTTTTCTCTAACCTCTGAGTTAATCACACAATTGTTCAAAGTCTCATTGTCAATGTTAATGAATGATACAGATTCTTGAAAGGTGCTCGAGCTAAAATTTTCTGTAGACCTCTGGCAATTTTTGGTATCTTTTATGTCATCGTAGCTAATATGACAGATAGAGTGCTCGTCAAAGTAGCTGATGTTCATCGGATGATCGAACCTTTTGTTCTTTTTATTTGTTTCCATTTGCAGATTTATTCAATCAGCTTATTAAGTAGATTTCATTAGCTTATTATAAGAATTACGTTCCAAGTTTGTTTTAGCCAAAATTTTAAATTTTCTGGATAGAATAAAAATAGTTTATGATAAATTTATTTTGAAGCCATAAGTATAGTTCCAAATTTCAAAATATTTTTATAATGTGATTTTATTTTTTTAAGCTAGCTCACAGTAATAGGATCTTGAAAGCAAAACTTCTCTAACAAATATTCAGGATTTTTGACTATGTTCAATTGTCCGAAATTGATCCTACATTTATTTAGGGAAATAAACAAAATTTTCATACATACAACAGGCTAGTGTCCATGCCTCAAAAGACTGATTAACACTCTATTTATTGAAATTCATTAATAAAATAGTTATAAAAATATTTAATATTATATATTTCAATAAAGTTATTGATTAAGTAGTTAATTGAAAAATTTTACATCAAGGTAATTAAGTAAAATAATTCAAATTTTTAATTATTTAACTTTTATTTTTAATTTTTTATTAATTCAATTCAACAAAAAGCACTCTGTTTTTAGTCAAGCCTTTAGTCAGTTTAGTAACAACATCAATTTTTCGTCATTTTTGACATACAGGTTGTTATCTACAGAAACTTTTACTTTAGATTTTTACGTTATCAATTATTATCAATAATGTTAAGTAAATGTATATGCCAACAAAAAAAATCAAAACTGCTTCTTATACCTTCAACCGGTTCCAAGTCCGGATGAGAAAATGAGGAGAGGCGGTTTAGCGGTCAGGACAAGGAGGCTTTCAAGCAAGACGTGTATGGCAGACCCTTGGTGCTTAGTGAAAATATTGAATATCTTTTTTGAATGTGCTCGTATCTATTTATAGATCCGCTTTGTTTGTGATTCCAATAGTTGTCGAGTTCGCAGTCTTTAAGTGCTCGGATGAGTCCCGCTGTTTATGATGAACGTCCGATAGTAACTTTGGTTGCAGATTGTTGAGTCGGAACCATACTGATGCCGATCTTGAGTCCGGGTGTAAAAATTGAAGGTAAAATTTATTGAAGAAAAGCACTCATTTTTCATTCAAGCCTATACTTAAGTAACCACATTGATGTCATTTTTGACATACAAATTATTATTTACATTAACTATTTTAATAAAACTGAAAAATAAATTTTTTTTAAAATTGATTGATTATCCTATATTTTGGTAATTTTTTGTTTTTTTTAGATGCCATCAAGTTAAAAGTATTAAATTATTTGAATTTTTTTTAATAAAACTTTTAGAAATTGCCATTTAGAAACTTTTAGAGTATATTTTCTTTATTAATTTTGGATTTTATAAATTTTAATACAATCAATTGTTTATAAATCTTTAAAAGTTCATTTTTTAGTGGTAAATTTATGCTCATGCGAAAAATAACATCACGATTGAATGGAATAGAAAAGGTAAGCTTGGTCAAGAATCTAGTGAATAAATCAGAAGACAAGGGACCAGCCGGGGCGTTAAGAGGAAATAGCATCAGAGTCCAGAGGGAAAGTTCCCCAGCTAAAATTAGAAACGATTTTGCGGCTGCAGTAAATGCCAGACGTGTATTTTTCTCAAACAGAGTAGTTCCGCATTGGAATAGGTTGCCAGAAAACGTGGTGAAATCCAAGTCAACCACTAATTTTAAAATGGCTTTAGATAAGTTCAATGGAATCGGCTGCTACAGCTCTACACGGCCAATTGGCGGTGATGGGCTTAGACAATCTACATGTTAGGTGTCGCAGCAAAAACTACTACTACTACTACTTTTTACGATTAAATCAATGGGCCTAACTAAAACATTGATTTTAAAAATTAAATTAGTTTTTTTCCAAGGTTTTTCTTCTTATGAAAATTTGATTTTTTGTATTTTAAAATAACCTGACCCCTCTGACCTAATCAAATATTTCAAAATCTATACTTTCTGGGAAAAAACTAGACACATTTTTAGAAAGCTCGTGAAATTCTCTACAAAAATTATGGTTAATAATGGTCAGTGTTTATGTATGACTCAAATCAATATAACAAAGTTGAACCAAAAAATTTAAAAAAGTGTACATTCAATAAAGTTTGTTTAAATATGAAAATTCTTTATAATTTCCATGTAATCGTCATTTTACTTAATAAATAGATATATATATATATATACTTCAGTAAAGCTAAATTAAAAAAAATTCTGATCCATTTTTGTTTAATACAATTTTAATTTTCTCTGCTAAGTCTAATTTTCATTTCAACAAAATTTAGCAAAATACTCTTACCAATTTGGAAATTTACAAACTAATTTTAATAAAAAAACTTTTCCTAAACTTGAACATTGATTCACTTTAAAAAATTTCTAAATATAATTGAATTAAATAAATAAAAAATTAGTCGATTTAAAGCTAGTGGATATTATTTTTTAGTTCAGCAAATCTTACTTTTAAATAAATCTTTTGTACAAAAAATTCATAATTTTTTTAATTTATAATTTTTTTAAATTAAAATTCTTGTATTTATTTTAAAAATTAGTTTTGTCGATTGAAGTATGAATGAGACTAAAAATGAAAATATTCCTAAAAAAGGCATTCTTGGTCAAGATCAGTTCAAATCAACCAAAAAAGTAAAAATTTATTTTAAGAAATTGTTAATCAATATTTAAATTAAGTGGAATGAAATAATTGAGTCCTTTTACAATAACATGCCATTAAAGCGCCACTGGAAAAATTTTAGAACTTTCAACGATTGCTTCACAGCTTCTGAAGCCATTGAATGGACTTACCGGTATCTTAAATCAAGTCCAAATTTCCAGCATCTTACAATTACCAAGACAAATGCTGTCAAATTATTGCAGATTTTTTTGAAAGAAAGAATAATTGAAGATGTGAGAGCGGGAGAAAATTGCAGTTTTAAAGAATTTCAAGATGATGACAGAATTTATAAATTCTGTAGCACAAATCCAATTTTTTTAAAGCGAAATTGTGCCAATTTTAATCCAAATTCGACTAAAAATGACAATAATACCGAGAAACCAAATACAAGTGAAAAAAATTACTCCAAAAATGAAAAATCATCTACTGAAGCGGAGAATACTTCAAATTTACAGACAGAAAATGTAAATACAAATAAGGAAAAGTTTTTGAATTCAACATCACTCGATAATTTGTCCAGCTTTGACAAAAATTTCATCTGCAGGCATAATTCAATTTCTTTACTGAAAAACCGCGACATTTGTAAAAAAGATGCGAGCAGTGAGATCTTTTCCAAAAATTCAGTCGAATTCGAAATATGGTCAAAATCTGCCAGAAAAATCTTTGAATCAGTTATTAGAAAAGCATATTTACACAAAAATAGCTCAATAGGGATCAAAATAGATAAAAACATTCACGGACCAGAATCCGAAAATAATGATTGTGCACTGACACCGAGATTGAGCTCTACCCTGAAGCGATCAACTGATATAAAGATTGGCCTGGCAAATATTTTATCCAAGAAGTCATCAGACATTATTTCTAATACAGCCGGATCTAATATTGAACATAATATGAATAATATAAACAAACACGGAGTGGTCATAAATACAGAAGGTATTTTAATTACCATTATTGGGCCTAGTTTTTTAAGTGATTCAGTGATTTTTATAATTTTTTTAAGATTTGTCGCATTTTTTACCTTCAAATTTCATTTTAGATTTAATTTTTAGGTGATCCTAATGAATAAATATTTATTTTTAGTTATAATAGTTTTAGTAAATTGTGCTGAAAAACACAAATCTATTATTAAATGGTGCCAAGCACTTAGTCATCTTCTGTTTTTTAGTAACCAGTTTTCTGATCCACCTTCGAATCCATTCGAATTCTTTGCATTCATCACTGATTTTTTGAATTTCCAAACAAAAAAGTAGAGCAAATATAAAAAAGCTAAAAGAGACGAATATTTGTTTAGATATCGGGTCAATAATGATAAGTGACCAAAACTGGTCAATTTTTTTTCCACAAAAGACCCCAAATATCCAGCATTTGTAATCAAATTAAAAAATTTCACTCATTAAAATTAATAAAAATTAAGGTATCAAAATAGACAAAAACAAATCGATCGAATTTATCAAAATTATTTTATGACAAAAAAAAATTATTTTCTGTAAATACTAGAATTAATATAAAATCAAGTAAAATAAAAAAAAATTTTTTTTGGAAATTTTGTTTTTTGTCAGGAATTGAAAAAAATTAATCTAAAATAATCAGTCAATGATATAGAAAATTAACTAAATAATCTTATAATTTTTTATTTATAAAGAAAATTTTGTTATGAAATAAAAATTTTTGATAAATTCAAGAAGAAAACATCAATTTAAGACAAAAAAATACATTAGTGGTAATAGTAGGATCTAATTAATTAAATTATTAATTAAGGTCTAATAGAGAATTTTTTAAAAAAATAACCTTTATTGCATATTAAAAACTAACTTCATATTTTCTTTATTTAAAAAAAGGTTGATTGCTTTTTTTAAAAAATTGATCAAAAATTGAATATTTAAATTATTTAAACTTTATTTTGGAAACAAAATTTGATGGTTTTATTTATAGGGCTTACATTAATCGATAGAAACTTAATGAAACTTAAGTTTCCAAATTATATTTGTATTTCTTTTCAATTTTTCTTCTAGATAATGCCAACAATTTAGAGGCTGCTTCTTTTCTGATTATTTTGTGAGTTAAAATCTTGAGCTATCCGCTTGGATGCAGATGTGAGTGTTTGGTTTTAGGTAATCTTTCAATACTATAGAAAATCTACAATTAATTATCAATAGTTATTTTTGCTCTACTTTTAAATTCCAACAAAAAAGATTAATTTCTAAACAAACTAAAACAAGTATTTAATTTTTTCTTTATTTGAATTTATAAACTAAATTTTCAAATAAATCCTATTTATATTTAAGATTCGAAATTATTTGAATTTGAAATTTAGCGACTTAATAAATTAAAATTATTTCGATACTTCTAATTTGTATTTTTTATGTATTTTTAACTAAATTTAAGTTTTTTTTTACTTCGCTTTTCACATGCCAAGGGGAAAAATTAAATACAAAATTTTTTCAAATTCTTACAAAGATACAAAAATCTTTTTGTACTTTTCACAAATTTTTCTATGTACTTTCATATAATTATTTAATTAACTATTTTTCTTTATATATAAATTTTCTTTTTTTTTTTCTAATTTTTCTTCTCCTTGACTGGAGGTTAATTTCAAATAAATAAATAAATAAAAAAATTTAAATAACTATCTGAAGAGTGTGCCACTTAACAGACTAGCCCTGTATAAAAAAAAATATTTTAAAATTTTTTAAAAAGACGATCTCCCTGTCTGGGTCATAAGAGCAATGCACACTTTACTCAATTGTAAATTCTACTTATCAATTCGATATAACTATTCTGTTGATAAATTATTTTTTTTAAAGGGAAATCTGACAATAATAGTGAATACCCTAAATTTAGTGACGTTTTTGAAGAAATTGCCCAATATTTCAGCAGTATGGGTGAACCCTTGCTTACAATAGATCTCAGCTATGTTTTTATTGAGGTTCTTAATTTAATGACGAAAAAGTCAAGTGATGTATCCAAGCAAATTAAAAATGAACAGTTTAATTTTGAAAATTTTATTGTAAATTCAAATTTAAATGAGGAAAAAAAGTCTAATTTTTGTCTAAATTATCGCATTCTGGACATGATTGTGTCTTCGTTTGACCAAATATTAACAGAGACCAATGTTCATTATGATACTGAATTTTTGATTGATAACATTGAGAAGCACCTGCTGGAAAATGCTCGTTTGAACATATTTGAAGATCCGGATGATGATTTTGCTCTCTTTGAACAAACAGAAAATTTAAGATACAGAGAAGACATCTATTACAATTTATTAATAGATTCGCTAGCAAGACTCGAAAATTGTTGTTCAAATTGTAGGAATATTTACATGGAAATAAATCAATTCATTAAAAAAAATGAATCTCAGAGTTACAAAGCAATCTTCAATTCTGCCAATTCAAATGAAAATTTAGATTTAAAACGCCTGAAAACTGATTTCAATGAAAGCATTTTAGAAAGTATACACTCTTCAAAAACACGATTACATCGAAACAATTCGTTCAAAGCGGCAATTGGTGACAAAATTGATTCTAACAATGAGGCTAATTTAGCAAAGAGGCCTTTTGTTATCAGAACATCAACAAACAACTCGAACGATTTCAATTTTGTCCGATCATTTATTAATAAAGGTTTTGATTCAAATTTTATTTTATATGATTTTAGAAGGCTTTGTCTTATTTTTTTAATAAATATTTTTTTTATAAATAATCTATTTTTAAGGTGAAATAATTTTAAATGATGACGAATGTGACAATTTCGATCTAGAACCTTATGGAAAAAATACCGAGAGTTTTTTGCAGGCAAAAAATTGTAAGGATAATTTGAAAACAGCCTGTATGACCAAATCAAAATCAAACCAGAATCTGTGTTCAGTAGAATCGACTAAATTGACCAGGAAAAGAAAGCTTTCTTCCGATGAATCAAATGTTGATAAATTAGCTATGATCTTTACTGATTTAGCAAGAGATGGCAACAAAAAAAACAGGGTTAGATTTCTAAAAAAAATTTGTTATTTTCCTTAAATTTCCGACTGAATTATTGGGAGCTGGTACATTTTGAGACCAAACGGTCATATTTTTCAATTTAATAAACTTATTTATTAATTACACAGTGCTTCTATATTAGAACCAGAATAGGCTAAACTACGTTATTTTGCGTAATTTTACGTGAAAATTACGTAAGATTGCATTAAAAAACGGAACTTTAAGTGCTGCATTAATTAAAATTACCTAAAAACAAAAATGTTTTAGAGAAAAGTTATATTAATTAATTAATTTTTATAATTAATCTATACTTATGACAAATTCGACTTTTTTTATCTATTGAGATGCTCAAGCAAGATACTTAAGTATATTTAAATTATTTTGAATTTTACGTAAAATAATGCAAGAAAAGGTGAGAAATGTTGAATTTTTTTTTATTTTTTTTCAAAATAAAAAGAAATAAAGTTTTTAATGACCTCAAATTTAATAATAGACTATTTTTTTTATTAAAAAAATATCAAATATAAAAAAAGTATTCAAATAAAAAAAATTACATCAATTAATAAAAAAAATAGAAATTTCATTATTTAACCGCAAAAAATTAATACTCACCTCTAAAAATAAAAAAAATCAACAATTATCACAATAAAAATGTCATTTTTTTTTCATAATTGAGCCACATTTTTCACATGTTTTAGATTCATTATTTTGAGTAGATTCTTGATTGAATATTATTTGTTTTTTTTTGATTATTAGGCACAACTTACTAACATACTCTTCTACTGATAGTTAGCTCTTTAATTTATTTGAAATGAGATTTTCAAATCTATCAAATCTATCTATTTAATACTTAAGTTTAAGTTTGTTTAACACAATTTATTGTCATGAAAAGAAAACAAGAATTTTTTTTAAAAATTTAATTAATGAAAGCCAAAAATAGTATAAATTTAAATTTTTTTAAATATCAAAAGAAACATAACAATTCCGAATTAATTAGATAAAAATTAATTAAAAAAATACAAATTTTTGAAAATTATATTTTGATTATTAACTTCTAAAAGCCGGTAAAAATATCCAATTAAATAAAGATTTTAATTTTTTTTCAAAATTTTGTTTATTAAATTAAAAAAATTAAATTTAAAATAATTTTTATTCTAAAGCTAAAATCATCCAAGTTTACTTCATCTTTATCGCTATCTTATTTCAACAAAGATGACATTGATTCTAAAAAAATGTATTCGAGTTTGAGTCTACAGCATGTGTCTAACAAAGAAAATGCGAAAAGAAATCTAAACGATCTAAATGTGTTTATAAAAAAAAGCTTAAACAAACACGTACAAAGTGGTAATGACCAAGGATTCGAACCAACGTTTAAGCTAAACACAACTATAGAGATTGATAATGAAATTTTTGATTGTCTGATAGCCTCTTTTCGCTTACTAGCAGTAATGCTACCACCTAGCAATAAGCGAAAATTACATTTTTTGCTAAGATTCCTAAATAGGCTAAAAGCTAATGAGCATTTGGAATATTATGCTTTGAATCTAAATAAACCAGAAAATAACTTGGACAATATTGATTTGGAAAGGGTTAGAGATACAGATTTTGTGGACATTTCTGGAAGAAGTGCTAATAGATCAAAATTGGAAAAATGTCAGACCAAATCTGGTCAAGTCGAGTCTCTACTGATATCAACATTTTTAAAGTCAATTATTTCAACCAAAGATTGTCTTCAATTTGAAATTTTAGCGACCAAAGTAGTCCAAATATTGATAAACAATTACTCAGATATAATGAGAATTCCGAACGATCTGATTACAAGCTTTAAAACAAGACTGAAAACTGCCAATAGTGCCAGTAGAGAAAAAAGTTCAATAGCAATCAATCATGAAAAAGAGTTTTTGAATAAGGTGGAAAATTTACCAAAGTTTTCTCAAGAATCAAAATATGAGAAAAAAAGTTTTAGAAATTTTATTGATAGCACTGACATCAAGCAATCGCAGAGCAAAAAATTAGGCATCAACTCAAGCCAACAGAACCAGAAAATAAAAAAAGCCCTGAATATTCTTGGACTGAATGATTCGATATCATATCCGTCTTTGAATCAGAAGCATGAGTCAGAAAAACTTACCAAAGACAATATACTTACTGCTAGTTTGAGTGAAAATATCACTAAAAGTAGCCAAATCAATTTCGAGCAGTCGTTTAGTCAACTTCAGTCGACAAGCTGTCTAAATTCGTCTGTTATTTCCACCTACCCCAGTAAAAGCTCCTTGTTTCAAAGCTCGTCATCTATAAACTTTCCGCGAATTTTTTCAAACAAAAAATGGAAAAAAGAGAATTTAATTTGACCTGAGCATATTTAAATGTTATTATTTTGATTTTTTTATAAAAACAAAAATTACTGAATTTTTTGTGTATTTTTATTCAATTGTAAAATAAACAGGCCTTAAAATTGTTTTGATAGCTTTCATTAATGTTTATTAAAATTTTGATTTTATGGATTTTTTACTTTAAAATTAAATTTAATAATAAAATTTTCAACAATTTAATAAATAATTTAAAAAGAAAATATTCGACAAACTCCTAGTTCATGTTTGGTTAATTTTTGAACTGAAAAGAAAATACAAATTAAAATGGGCTTTTTTATATAATCTAGATAATTTGGTAACTTGAAGTTTATGATAAATTTTCGACACACGAAATGATCAAACCAAGTTATAATTATTAAATAAACTGTTATGTTAAATCTAAAGGTAAGCTCTCCAATATCAAAATGCACATTGCAATGTACACACCAACTTAATGATACTAATTAAAGTGAGCTTTTTTTTGCAGACTTCAAAACAAAGTATGATTCTATTTAATTAAAACTTGGTTTGATCATTTTGGGCAATAAACTTAAAAATGACGATAATTTATCACAAATTGGATAAAATTAAATAAAGTAGGTAACAATATCATTATTTTTCTGAAAGCTTCATAAAATTTACTAAAAAAAGTGCCTATGTCTTTTTAAGAAAATTAAATTAAATCTACTAATGAATTCTAATCAAAGCTTTATTGATGCTCTTAACGGGAAGAATTTGATAGAACATCCACAATTACTGAAGAGAATAAAATTTAATTTAGTAAAATGATTTAGAAAAAAAAATAAAAAAAATAATCATTTTCTTAAAATTATATACTTTCATAGAGTATATTATTGACATTTATTTGTCTTTTTTAATTCATAAGTTTAAAATTTAGATAATTTTTTTTTTGTTGAATGAAAGATATTTTTTACAAAAAAACTTAAATTTTTTGTCACTGAAAAAAAAATTTTTCCATACAAAATACAGCAAAAAGCATTTTTTCGACTCATTTTATTTAAAAATCAATAAATTATTACTTTATTTTTTTGTTTTATAAATAAAAATATTTTATTCATAAAAAATAAATTTTAGAATAAAATTTTAACTTTTTTGCTCTTTTATGAAATAATCATCTAAAATTTAGATTTAAATTAACAAAAATTTTTAAAAATCCTCTTTCAATATCAAATCTAAGAAATAAATTAGTTTAAAACTTTGCTTTCATCTGGTCACATAATAAAATTTCAAGCAAAATTGTTTATTAATCCGACAATTTGACAAAAAAAAACAATAAAACCAAATCGGAAACGTGTTAGTCCTAGTATTTTTTGGATTAACTCAATAAGTTACATAATTATAAAAATAACAATTTACTTATTAAAAAAATCCAAAATTTTCAACTAGCCAAAATGACTAGTGACCTAAACGAAATAGACTCAATCGTTCTAAAGGCTCCAAATGACTTGAATACGTCCGAGAGCGAATCGGAAAAATCCAAGCTATTCAGCATACTAAAATCATTTTTCGCCATTTTTGACCCAGAGTGCAAAGGTGCCATAGACATCAATGAACTGGACGTTCTGGGAGCAAGCAATAACGAAATTTTGAACGATGTCCTTAACTACATCCGCCTGAATCGTTCCAGCAAAATATTAAAAACAGTCAACCCCAATTTAAGAAACCCTGGACAAAGACACAGTTTGTACATTGAGAAAAAGCCGTCATCGGCCAAATTTTTGGTCACCTATGAGGAGATTGTGAACGCCGCAGAAGTTGTTCTAGATAGAAGAAAACAGACCAAAATTCTGCAATCACGCACATCCGGCACCACTCTGTCCCAGGCCTTCGAAAACCACACCAATTCCACTTCACAGTCAAACGCCAATTCTTTGGACTTAAATTCACTGATAGACAAGGAAAACTACCTGCTCAAACAAGGCCTCGATTCCATTGACTGCATAAGAAAATGGCTCACAAATCAGCTGATAGACAACAAGGTGAAGCAGACTAATCTAAGCAAGTTAAAGTACCAAAATTTGTACAGCATTGACAAATTATTGATCGATTTAAAACAATTAAGTGACTTAAATTTGTATTTGAATGATTTTTTGTTTAGAAAAAAGATTAGTATGGAAAATAGTGCTAAAAAGGAGGACGGGTTTTGTTTGCCGGATCCTCCTAGCTACCAGGACTATTTAGAACAGTTTGGCTTTCAGAACTCTAAACAAGAGATGGATTTGGATAAATTCTTGAAAGAAAAGCAAGAAAAAATTGACTCTTTGCAAAAAGAAAAGTCGAATTTAATCCGAAAATTGTTCGAGATTAAAGCCGAGTCGGAAAATTTGAACAAAAATATATCCAAATTAAATGGTCGAAATTTTAGCCGCCAGAATAGTTTGGTATCGTTGGCCAAAGAGACACAAAATGTTGGCGAAAAAAATTTTGCCGATTTCATGCCAAGTTATTATCAAAATGCGGCAAAAAATTTGAACAATACAATGACAATTTCTAAGCCTAGATTTTTATGATATTAAAGAGCCTTTTAAATTAACTTTTTTTATTCACTAATTACTTCAGCCATACAAGCTCAAGTCATGCATAGCTATACATAATTGTGTCTTAAAATTGTGTAATAAAATTGTTTTATATTTTTAAGACTTGAATGTTATGTAAAAATATTATATTTTTTTATTCGAATAAAAATTTTTTATCTTTTAAAAAGTAATAATTGATAATTTTAATTAGCCAAATTATGACTTTTCTTTTCGAATAAAACACTAAAACAATGTCTTAAAGAATTAATTGAAAAAAATAAATAAATTAAAATAATTGGAAAAAGTCGACTGGCGGGAATCAATCTTTATGCTCTAGGTAATGGCAAATAATTAAAAAAAAACCTCACCTATAAAAGTAAGAATATCATTTTTTTTTAATTCTAAAAAATGAAGTTTTATTTGACAATAGTTTTTTTTTTAAGTCTCGTCATTTACCTAAGTGGTAAAGTTGACACAAAAGAGCCTCCTCTAAAAATAGGATCATTTAACATCAGAACCTTTGGCCCGACTAAAATCAGCAATAAAACTATTGTAAATACAATTTGTCAAATATTGTCCAAATATGACATAGTGGCCATTCAGGAAATTAGAGATTCTAACATGGACTATGTAGTTACCATTTTAATTAACCAGCTAAATGAATATGTCGTATCCAAAGGAATTAAATACTCTTATGCTATTAGTCCTCGACTAGGCTTTTCTTCATATAAAGAAATATATGCTTTCATTTACAGGTAAAAAAATAGTTTATTTAGAAAAAAAATAATTTCTTGGTAAATATTTATTTAATAGAAATTTAGTTGATGGATTGCCAAGGAGAATTTTGCCTGTGAGCCAAATAGTTTATGAAAATGCAGAAAAAATCTTTGACCGTCCGCCATTCATTGTTGAGTTCAAAATTTTCAATACAACCTTATCAATAGATAAATTTACACTAATGAATATACACTTGAGACCATCTTATGTTCTTGAAGAGAGTTTAGCTTTGAGAAAAGTGGTCGATTGGTACTATGAGCTTAATTCCAATACCAAAAGAAATCTCGCCATTTTGGGCGATTTTAATTTTGATTGTTCTTATATTTCGGCAGCAAATCGAGAAAAAGTAAGAGGTGTTTTATCTGACTTTACTTGGTTCATAAGAGATAGATACGCAACGACAATCAGCACCAGGAATTGTTCATATGACAGAATAATTAGTGATTCACCAGAGCTAATGGGAGCAATCATTGCCGATTCAAATAGGACCTTCAGATATGATCATCAATTCGGTCTTACGGCAGAATATGTAAATTTAAATTTTTAAAATTACGATCTAGTTTAAATTAATAATTTTAGACTGAGAAAGTCAGTGATCATTTTCCAGTTGAAATCGAGCTAAATTAAAACTGTTTTTAGAAATCTTAAAATTAAATAAAATTTTTGATCTACCAAATTTTAATTTTTTTTATTCTACCAAATTCTAATAATTAAATAAAAATACTTATTTATTTTGCTCCATATTGAGAATTTAAAAAATTTACCAACAGAGATGAAATTCTTTACTTGTCAAGTTTTTTTTTCTCTCCAAGTCAAAAAGCAGGAATATTTTTATAATCAAATATTTTGAATCTTAGAAACCAAAGGGCTTGATTAACCAAATTAACTAGGTTTAAAATAAAGAAAAAAAAGTTTAAAAATAAATTCAAACGCAAAAAAGTTTATCAATTTTAATTTCAAAAGCAGAAAATTATCATAATTTTCTGTTTTGCTAAAATTTCATGATTTTTTTTCAAATAATGTTTAAATTGAAGAATAAAAATAAATTTTTCCACGTTAAATATTTAAATATAAAATTTCGAAAAATAAGAGCAAAATTGATAATTTAAAAAAAAAGAAAATAAGTAATTTAATTTTTTTAAAAGAATCAAGATAACTCAGGTATCAAATTGGCCTTATTTTAAAGGCCCTTTAATTTTCTAAAAATATTTATTTACTATGTTAAGATTATTTTACTCGTTTTTACTATTATTTTTGATAGCCAAGTTTTAAATGTGATTTTAATTTCTTGCCATGAATTCAATAAATAGCTTTAAAAATAATTAATTCATTAATTTTAAGTTTAAAAATAGATTAATTTTATGGATATTATTTATTAAATAAAATCATATTTATATTTCAAGAATTATTTCTTATTTAGAAAATCAATGAAGGAACCATATTTCAAGTGTAAATTATTTTAAAAAAGCTTTAATTTTTTTAGATTATTTGCTAAAATAATTTTTGAATTTAATTATAATTTAAAAATCGAATGCATTAATAAGAGGACACAAATAAAGAGATAAATAAAAAATCCTCGACTTTTGGTAATTATTATTTAAATCTTTGAACTTTTCCTATCATTAAGCTTTTCGGTTAAATCTTCAAAGCTTAAAATTATTACCTTTTGGCTTTTTTAATTTTAAAATTTTTATTTAATTTTTATTTCAAGAGTATTAAATATTTTCAATGAGCGAAACTTTTGATCTTCTTAAAGAGACTGATGATTTTGCAATGAGTAGGCCATTTAAATTCTTAAAAACAATGCCATTTTCGAAATTCCTCATGTTGATATTCATATTTTTCATAATTGTCTATGCAATGTTTTTGGTTTTGATTAAAGAAAGTGAATATGAGAAATTAGACTCGTTGCCTAAATTTGAATACACCCGCGATGAAAAAGGCTATTCAATTTGGCCGAGCTATTTAAACTTCGTCAATTCTGATATTCAAAAAATGCTCGAAAATAATAGAATACTCATTAAAGAACAATGTTTGAAGGAATCAGATAATAAAAAGTTATCTATCGAAATATTTGATAGAATGCTAGAATATTGGTCAAAAAGTAATCAACCTGAATGTTCATTTTTTTACAAAATGTTCACGCAAATATATCAAGTCAAATTTAAACAAAATCGTCTAAATTTGAATAATAAATTTATCGAAAAAGTTAAAAAAATGCTAAATAATGATAGCGATCTATTAAATTCTGTGTATAACCAGGTAAAAAAAAATAAAATAAAAATTAATAATTTTAAAAGACCATTCAAGGGACTGATAACTATTTACAACAAGTTTACAAATGAGGAAAATGTTTTTAATAGTCTAAGACCAAAGCGACCTGTTTGCAAGCCTGACATGCCACCTGCCAAATTGTATGCTTTATTATGAAATTAAAAAATTTGGCAGCGGTGGGATTCGAACCCACGCCTGTTACGACTGGTGCCTTAAACCAGCGCCTTAGACCACTCGGCCACGCTACCTTCATTTCAAAATTATATATCTAGCCTATTTTATTTTATTTTATTTTCCAAGTTATGAAAAAACAATTGCCGAGACTGAGCCCAACTGCGATTTTTGTAATGAAGAGTAATTTAACTTTGTATTAAGAAAGGTGATTTTGTGACTCTTTTTTTTCCCTAAAGCTATACAGCTTTTAGTGGTTCAGATAGAATTAGAACTGGAAATTCTTATTCAGCTGCCAATTTGTTTCCTTTTGACGAAAACCACGAGTTGTTCTTGCCTCGAAAACATGATCTTCTAAAATTAAGTTATATTGAATTCAAAGATTTATTGAGTCTTCCGGAAAAATGGTTCAATCAATTGTATTCAAAAGACAAAAATTTAAATTATCCAGTTGTTCTTTGGGATTTTTTGTTCAAAGCAGGCGCTTCCCAAGTCCATCCTCATTGTAAATTATTTGTCTATTTAAATTTAAATTAAAAGTTTTTAAATTCAAGTACATGGAACTATTAATTCAAAGCGGTACTATGGAATGTTTGAGACTATCAGAAAAGGAGCCGAATCTTATTACAGAGAGACCAAGCGAAATTATTTTAATGATTTTACAATGCTTCACGATATGCTTAATTTAACTTTGGTGCATAAAAACTCTGTGGTAATTTATTCACTAACACCAAAAAAAGACTATGATGTAACAATATTGAGTGAAAATTTTGGCGAAGATACAGTTGAACTACTCTATGCCGTGCTTCAAAGTAAAAAAATAAATATTATTTAAGAATTTAATTTTTTTAAAGGTTATTTCCATGATCTGGATATATATCCATTTTCATTGTCTATTTATTTGCCATTTATTGATGACTCTAAAAATGGACGTATTCCTGTCTATATTAAAGTCATTCCAAGAGGAGACATTTCTTCGTTAAGATCCGATGCAAGTACTTTGGAATTGTTGAGTGTAAGATTGAAAAATTAAATTTCTTCTATCAAAATTTAAATTTATATTTATAGACATTTAATGCCAACTTGGATCAGTTTAATACTAGCAAGAAAATGAGTGAATTAATAAAAAAAAGGCTTTTTTCATTACAATGAAGCTTTCGTTTTTTTTTTTAAAGTCAAAAAAATTTAATATAAAATTTTTTTATAAATGGTTACTTAGGAAAAAAAAAACTTATATAAAATAATAAAAATTTTTATGAAATTTTATTTTATTTTATTGTTTTTGTGTTTTGAAGAATGGAAACGCTTTGTGAAAATTGTAAATGTATAATAACCTTTAGAAATCGACCTTTTAGTTTGACATGCTGCTCCAAAATATTGTGTAATGATTGCGGAACTGAATTGGTACAAAGCCAACAAGAAAAAACGTGCTCTTTTTGTGAAAAAAAAGTGAGCTTGGAAATAGATGTTAAGCTTTTTAAGAAAATCGTAGTTTCCAAACTAGCGGAAATAGAATCCGAAATTCAAAGAGATCATAGACAAAATTTCGAAATTTACAAGCAAAATATGACCAAAATTCAAGCACTTTTTACCAAAAAAAATTACTCTACAGATCGTGAAGTTACTTATAATGCCATCCGTTTGCTGAGAAAAGATCAAGAGAAAAAAATACACTCATATGTGACCGAAGTTGATGAATATCATAAAAGATTCAGGGCATTTAGAATGGAAATAAAAAAAGATGATGCTTTTTTTTTAAATAATTCAAGTCTAATCATCAATTTTATTGATATTTATGGACTTTTTTTAAATAAATTGGAAATCTGTGAACTGACTGATGAAGAAATTAGTCAATCTTGCACTCGTGATCTAAAAGATATTCTGAAGGAGAAAAATCTAAACTCTTTAACAATTTTGCTTGAATATAAAGAAATTCTAAATGAACATTTTATCTCAGTCTACAGTCAGCTATTGAACTATTTAGACTTTTTGAAAAAATTGGAAAGACTTTTTTTGATTCTAACACAAACTGATGAAGAAACAAATAAATCAAAAAGCATCAAATCTAAGAGTGAAGATTTGAAAATAAAACTTTTATTCAAAAATAAACAAAAATATACCAGAAATCAGCGTAATCAACTAGCCGATATGTTTGTCCACATAAATAGTTGCATTGATAAATTTTATGCAAATATTAGAGATGGTCGC
This sequence comes from Brachionus manjavacas, assembly GCA_019054805.1. Classification (NCBI taxonomy): domain Eukaryota; kingdom Metazoa; phylum Rotifera; class Eurotatoria; order Ploima; family Brachionidae; genus Brachionus; species Brachionus manjavacas. The sequence goes on along the minus strand of JAHQIY010000015.1, from coordinate 1,470,458 downwards.
GCGAACTTTGCCGAAGATGATTATGACTTTTTGATCACTAGGATAAAAGGCTTTCTAAGATACGAATTTAATGATGTTTATGCCAATTCGATTTATAAAATAGACATGTCAAGTTTTAACTTTTTTACCTATAAAACTTCTTTTGAAAATTTTAAGCAAATTTACAGCTATCCAAATAACATCAAACAATTAGCAATTGAGATAATTGATGAATATAGGTACCATAGAATCAAAATTGGCACACTGAACAACCTCAGGTCTTATGGAAAAATTATCAATTTTGCTTTTATCACAATTGACATGGCCAAAATAATCAATTATTTTATCATGCTTGGAATATCTTTTGTCAATCTGAATTTGTGCCAATATAATAGCTTTTTACTACCTCTGACCATGATTCTGCTAAGCATCAGTGGGATTTTATTCACCTCTGTCAGATTCGGTATTTTGGGATATTTATTGTAAGATAAAATATATTTTTCTTAAGTAGATAATTTTTTTTAGTTTTAAGAAGAGAAGATATGGCAAGACCACAAATTTGAGTATATTTGATCAAAATGTGATGATGTTATTTGGAATTTTGGTTTTGTTTACCCCGGTTGCAGCCGGTAATATTTTATTATAGAAAAAAAAAATTAATTTAATTTTTGAATTAAAAGTTAATTATTTAATATGGTCGATTGAAAAGGACGGAACTTTCACTGATCATAAGAAAGAAAAATATTGCTATGAAGGTTATCATACATACTGTAAATATAACATTTACTTGAGTGAATATGTCTCAAATTTTTTGATTGCTATTATGATTTTAATTTACATAATTTGGAATCGATTTGTTAAAACGTCCATTAATAGTTATTTAAAAAAGATAAGATCACCACCTCAAGAGAATTTTCTGGGAAGATTTGTGGCTTTAGGTGAAAATTTTGGAAGAAATAGCATTGGCAGCAATGAGAACGCAGCAACGAATGACAATAACAACATCGAAATGATAGAATTGACAAATCACGACAACACTTTGACAACCTTTGGCAAAAAAAAAGAAAATTATGGATACGGATTTGATTTTTCAAAATAAGATTAAATTTTTTCTACTTAAAATTTGTCTAATTTTTCTTTATCAATTTCTCTTTATTTTTTCAAATAAAATTATTCGGCATCTAAATTTTACTTTTAAACTAAATTAAAAACAAACTTATTTAAATTTTATTTTAAATAATAAAAAAAAAACAGATTAAAGTTTATACTTTAAGTAAAAATGCAAGAATAAATTACCAGGACAATCTAATGGCAAGAGTGTGTTTTTATCTAAGTAATGCTGTTTTTCTTTTTTTAAAAAGTTATGGTAACAATTTTTTATTTTTTGTATTCAGGAATATAAAATGGAAAATAAAACTTAAATTTTTTTTTTATTTTAAGTTTTTGTTTAGTAATGAATACTGAAGATTTTTGTTCGAATTGTAGATCTTTTTTTGGTCACATAAAATATCCAGTATTGTTAAATTGCTGTCAAAACAATATATGTAATCTTTGTTATAGAAAATTGATTGATTCCAAATCTCTAGAATGTATTAAATGTAATGATACACATTTCACTGGAGCGCCTAATTTAGACAAAAACAAAGTTTTGTTCCTCAAGTTATTTAATCAGGCGGAACAAAAACTCGACGAATTTCATATCAAAGTGTATAATGCCAAATGGCACAATATAATCAAAGCAATTAAATTTTACACAAACCAGTCGGACTACTGGCCTGGTAAATTATCTTTATTGAAATTAAATTTTGAAAATTTTTGATTTTTCTAGTTGAAAAAACTGACCGATACGACTTGTCAATTTTAAGGAAAATCTACGAGTCATTAACAAGTGAACAAGAGGACAAGATGAAAATATTTTTAAGCAGATTTCATTCAATTTCAAAAGGCATCAAGAACCAAAAAGATAAAATAGAATCATTAAACTTAGAAACAATATCCAAAGAAATTGAGTCATTACAAGATTTTTTTGATGAAATAAATTTTTTCTTTTCTCAAAGCATTATTGAGCCCTTTTCAGACGCAGACATCGAGCGCAGACTAAATGAGGAAAAACTCGAAAGACAAAATAACATAGATTTTTGTTTTAAAATAATTCTGGATTTAAAACAACTAATGAATCAAAGTTTCGAAAGACAAGTCCATAATATTCAGTCTTATTTGATATTTTTAATAAATTTATTTGAAGCTTTAAAGTCTCATCTAGTGATAAGAAAATTCCAGCACAACTCTTTGGAAAATGACCTCCAACTAATGACTCTGTCGAATCAAGATCTTTTTATCTATGATTTTTTGGTAAATAAAATAAAGTCTACTCAAAAGCAGTTTAGGGAATACAAGAATGAACAGCAAAAAATTAGCAATCTATTAAATAGTGAATATGAAAGCTTATTGAATTGTAGAAATAATGAAATTAGGATTTATGACGAACGAGAATTGACCAAATTGGAAAAAACTGTCAACACTTTTTTAACTATAAAACCATGTAGAAATCTAGAGTTTAGTTATATTGATGATGCTAGAAGAAATTTTCAATTTTTCGATGAAGTTTTCCTTGTTTGTGATTACTCAAATTTTCTCCTTACAATGAACAAAGATAATTCAAGTGTAAAAATTAAGGATTTGATAAAAAATTTCAAAGATTCGAAAGGCTGTTTTAACTGTCCGACAATAAGTCAATATCAAATTTTAAAACGTATGGGTAAAACATTTATAAATGATTATTACTTAATTTTTTTATTTAGATTTTAGAAGCTTCAAATTTGTGTTTTTTATTTTGAAATTGTTCACATATGCTTATCTTTTATTTTTAAGTAATATTTTAAATTAAATAACATGATTGAATTTGAATTTTTTTAAGGTATTTATTATTTAAATAGTTGTGAATATAAATATTTAAGTGCACCAATGCATGTGATTTTATTTTCAATTTTTGGATTGATTTTGAGCATTTTTTATCTACATAGTGATATTTTTTTAAATTAAAAATTTTTGTACCAATTCTTTTTTTAGATGAATTGTCAAATATGGACATTGATAGTCAAGAATCTAGCCAAAAACAAAAAACTCTTTATTCCTTGTTTAGCATTTTATTCTGGGCATTTTTTTATCTAAGTAATTTTTTATCTTTAATTTAGTCATTCAACTTGAAAATTTTCTCCATCTCTCAAAGACATTTTTATTCTCTTATTCAACCAATATATTGGCGAAAACTACTTTAGCATCACAACTTTTTGCCAGCGAATATTCAGCTATTCGGTTAAATATTTGATTATTTTCAATGAATTTATATTCAATGGAATGTTTTGTTGTGCAAACTTATTTTTTGTTTTGGCAAAAAAATTCAGATATGAAAATCCAGATGAAATTTTTGAGATGACCGAATTTTTGGACACCCAAAATGAAAGCAGCTCTGTGAAACAAGATCCTGAAAGTATATTCGAACCCCAAAATCGCAGCCAGCAAATTAGAATATCAAATTAAAAAAAAAAGGATTTTTTTTTAGAATTTTAATTAAGAATAAAATTAATTTTTAAAAATTCTCTAAATGGTTTTAGCCTTCAGAACTGTTAATAACGCGTCTTTATTTAAAATTTCGCTATATGGTAGAATCATGTACATAAATCCATTCATATTGTTCATTTTAAGCTTGAGGAAAGTATCTTTTAATTCACTGATTGAACTTAATCCTTCAATATCTCTGGTGTTCACAATGATGTCTCGTCTTTTGCCCAAAAAGCTCAAATGAGATATTAACACTTTGTTGGCATCTTTGCTCAAGTATAGTTTGCCAACTACTTTGATTGTTTGTCTAGAGATTATTATCAGCATAATAAGGGCAAATATCATGCAGAAATTGGTTGATAATAGAACATTAACATTTTTGGTGTAATCCATCTCATAGGCATAAACACTTCCTAGTGCGAATAACAACGAAAAACCTGTTTGATACAACTTAAGTCTACTAGCTAGTCTTAGGTGTTTTATGAAACGGAATTGAAGAATGCATTCATATTCGTTTTTATAAAGAGCGGCTGGTTTTGCACTCTCTGATGCAGTGTTTTTAAATTTTTGATGATTTTTAAATATTGACACTCTCAATCCGCGTAAATTAGCAAACAAAGGTGAACCCACATTTTTAGTTAGATTAAATAAATTATTCATTTCTTAGAAAGGAAAAGAAATTATTAAATTCTAAATTTTTTTTGCCACTCCGCGTTAAGGGAGAATAGTTAGAGAACTAAAAATGTTTCAAATAAAAAAAATTTATTAAATAATATAAAATTAACTTTTTAAATAAATTAAACTGTTTCGCAGATCAGTTCAACAACTCTGGATTCCATTAGCTGTACATCAGTGCATCGGTTAATTGCACTGTTTAATATTTCTTCCAGCAAAACAAACACTAAGCTAGAAACAAAAATTCTGATTAAAATTCTTAAAATTTTTTAAACTCACCTTTCGTCATTCACAAATCTCCAAAGATACAATTGTAGATAATGACAATCGACTTGAATCTGTTGTAGACCATATTTGCTAAATGTTTTGAGTCTGATACATTCGAGGAATGTTTTCAGAGTTATTTTAACAATTCCTGTCAGAATAGACATTTTATTAAAATCTACTTGACTGAAAATTTCGATTTTTTCAGCGAACAATTTTTGAATGTTGCTCATTAATTTGTTATCTGCAGAATTGGGGCCAAAATTCCATGCAGTGCTACGCTGCGTTTGCCTAGTCATAAATGTATTACGACTTGAATCACTGCCTTTTTCCTTTCGAGTGCCAGCTTCGAAGAGCTCACCCACTTGTAACTCTATGGTGGTCAAATCTTCAACTATGCGCTTCATAACCGCTCTGACATTTCTTGGTTCAATTGTGTTAAGCCAGTCACGTGTCTCAACACTTTTTCGTATCATCTGAGATATGTTAATACCTCGAACTTTTACATAATGATTAATCAACAGCTATTAATTATTTTTAAAAGTTAAATAAAATTTAAAAAAAATTTTTATATTTTTTACCTTGGCTGAATCCCGAAACAATTCGATCAATTCTTTTTTATTAGATATTCCACTTTTATTGCTAATAAAGAACTGCTCGTCAGCAAGAGTCAGCTAAAAAAAATTTGATTTTTTTATTAATTTTTAGAATTTAACTTTTTAATAAATATTTTACTAAGTAATCAATGGCGACAGATTCGAATTCAAGACAAAGGCGAGACAATATAAGAAGCAGCGCACTTGGAATCGGATCATGAGATCCATCTGAATATTCATTAGCTGTTTGAGCGATAAATTTGAGATAAGCCACTAGAAGGTTCTCTCGGACAAAAGTCTTGCAAAAGGGTTCATTGAAGTAAACTTTGGCACTGAAACTTAAATCAGACGCAATAAACGCCTGTAAATTTGCCAGTACATTTTTTATTTGTTCTGTTAATGATTTGAAAGTGGCATCGTGTAAATTTTGTATTTTTTTATCTGATTGACTAGAACTTCCAATGAGTGCGACCTGGTGCCTCAGGTCAATAAGACATTCTGGCAAAAATATTTACAATTTAGAGACAAAAAAATTAATTAAGACAAATTATACCATTGAAATGACTTTTTAGAATTTCCAAATAAAAGTTAACCCTTAATTGAGCCACATAGAGCGCAATGCTACTTGCTTCCACTGATAAATCAACATTAGGTATTTGCTTATTTATTGTCTGTATTCGACGATAAAATCTGTCCACAGCTCGAACAATTATTGTATTTTCTCCCAGGTTTTGCTTCACAAAAAGTTAATCAAAATGTAAAAAATGCTATTACTTTTTACTTCAACTTCAAATCGCATTCGAACTAAATCACAATACTTAAGCCAGTAGGCTCTAATCAAAGTATTTAGTTTTTCGTCATTCGAATCAGAATCTTTGACCGAATAGTTGAAATCACTAGAAATAGAACAAAATTAATACGACTTTTAAGTTTAAAAATATAAGTTTATTTTTTTATTCAAATAATTATCAAATATACTAAAATTTAGCTTTATAGAGAATAAAAAATAGAAAAATTAAAATGGAATTCTTACAAGCTTTTTTTGTATTTTTGCTTATATTTTCTAGTGGTATCAATTTTTTTCCTTGCTGATAAATTTAATAAACAGTTGGTTTCAAAAAAAAATAAAATTAACAAATTATAAAAAGAAAGAATACTACAAATAAATAAATATTAAAATCCATATTTTAATTATTTTTTTGATACAGTACTGATTCGTCACGTGGAATTTACGTAAAATTACGTAAATTTACGAAATTTTTCAATATTTTACGTAAATTTACCATATTTTACTTTGGCCAAAAAATGGCCGAATTTATGTAAATTTTGGTAAATTTTCACTTTCAGAGTTTCTATTGCTTTTTTTGACAAAAAGAAAATTTACGTAAATTTAGACTTTTTTTCTTGTAAAAAAGGGTAAAATTTTGTAAATTAATTTTATTTAATAAAAAAATGCTTTTCAAAGACATTGTTTGACCTAGAAGTTTGACCAATCTTCATTTTTTTTATCACGATATTTATTACCTTTATTATTATTTACTTATTATTATTAATTTATTATTATTTGAAAATCTTATTTGAAAAAAAAATACCTTTTTCAAATGATTAATGTATACTTGGCATTTAGCTGGTGTAAGTTTTCTTTAAAACTCTAAAATTTCCTCAACTGCTTCCTCGTCATTTTTAATATTTCTCTTTCTCACAAATTCTTTCAAAAAAATTTCACCTTTTTTTTACAAGAAAAAAAGTCAAAATTTACGTAAATTTTCATTTTGTCAAAAAAAGCAATAGAAACTCTGAAATTTTTTTTGGAGTGAAAATTTACCAAAATTAACATAAATTCGGCCATTTTTTGGCCAAAGTAAAGTATGGTAAATTTACGAAAATTTCACGTGACGAATCAGTACTGTAAGTAAATTTTAAAATGAAAGAATCATCATCAAGTTTCGAATTTGTAAAGGCAACAAACCTTCTATCAAAAAAATAGATAGTATTGATGATTCTTTATTAGACGCTGAAGAAATCGAAATAAAAAAAAAGCTGAGAGGAAAACTTAAATTTTTTTTTTATTTTTAATCAAACATAATTGTAAAATATTTAAAAATTAAATTTGTTGTTGATACCAGCAAAGAAAAATTTATGATCAAATTTCTTATTAAATAGAAATATTAATGGAGGATAGCCGTTTGTAATCTTGCAAATGACGAAATTACGCATTTAAAATAGTTTGAGCATTTTTGAAATTTTGAAATTTGATCATAAATTTTACTTGTTGATACCTAAGTTAAATGAATAATAAAAAATTTTACCGAAATAAAATAGAACCCCCAAAAAAAATTTGACAAGTTAATAAAAAATATTGATACCTATTGATTTAATACCTAAATATTTTGATACATAAAAAAAATATATTTTATACCTAGAAAAATAGGGGCCGTTTTGTTCAATGAAAATAATATAATAAAAGTTTTAAATGAAACTAATTTATGTAATCGATTGAAAAACTTTAACTATGCATAACTATGCAAAATGCATTACTAAGTTTTTCTAAAATTATTCATAAATATTTCATAAATATTTTAAAACTATTTAATATAAATATTTTATTATTATTAAAATTATTTTATTATTATAAATATTTTAAAATTATTCATAAATATTTTAAAACTCGAAAAATTGAAAAATTATATGGGTTCCAAATTCAATTTTAAATTTTTTTTTCTATTCTGCAAAATTCAGCAAAAAATGTACAAATGCACATTCAATAATTATACTTGGTTCAGTTAGACTTGCTTAAAAAAATATAAAATTTCTGCTTTTAATTTTTATTTAAGTTTCAAAAATGTCCAAAATATCAATGAAAGTGATTGTCAACCTTAAATTTGTATATACAATTATGAAACCGAGTTTTTAAAATCTCAGCAATATTTATTAGAACCATTTTTGTTCCTACAAAAGTTCCACTATTTAAAATTATATCGTAGTATTGAAAAAAAAAAAAGCTTTAAATTAGATGAAAAAAATATCCATTTTATAACAAAATGATTAGAGATTACTGTTTCTTTGTTTAAAAGAGTAGAATTAAAAATTAAAATGACCTTACAGGTAAAATTAAAAAAAGTATGTACCATAAAGAATTTCAATAACAAATATGAAAATCATATGAATGAATCCAATTTTAAAAAAGTATCTGCCATTGCTATTTAAGTTATTAATTAAAAGGTTTACCCATTTCAGATTAATTAATAGATATAATAATAGCTAGAAGCAATTATCCATATGAAGAAAGCAAACAATTAAAAATAACAGATATGTTCAAAAATTATTTTTTATCTAACTTTTAAATCGAACCAAGAAAAAATTAACAAAAGTAATTTGTATACTTATTCTTACCACATTAATAAAAGGCAAATTGGAGTTGATGATCAATTCAAAATATCATTTCAATTCAGAAAGTAAGTCTCTAAATATTAAAATTAATCTTTGAATTAATTTAAATAATTTTAATTTAACATCCTTTACATGTAATGTAGATTTAAAAAATAAACAAATATTAAGCGAAATTCAATAAATTTCAAATAAGTAATAAAATGGAAAGATCGATATTTCTTAGCAACATTTTTTAAATAAATTTTTTAAATAAAATTTAAACTAAATCAGTCTTTAAATTTAAATTTAAAAATAGATTTTAACAAGTATCGAAAATTTTTGGTTTAATTTTTAAATTTTTAAATCTACATTACATGTAAAAGATGCTACATCAAATTTGTTTAATTTAATTCAAAGATTAATTTTAATATTTAAGCACTTACTCTCTAAATTGAAATGATATTTTGGATTGATCATCAACTCCAATATGCATATCGCTTTATAAAGATGTCGCTATATCACAATATTAAAAACTTAATTTAAAAATAACATAAGTTTTTACTGAAACTAAAAAAGAAAGATTTGATATTTTTCAAAAAAACTTTTTAATTTTTGTTGTAAAATCAAAAATTAAAAAGTTTCCAAATATTGTTTCAGATACTCTAACTATTACTGAAGAGTCTTAGTTTGCTAAGAAATGGATAGATAATTTTTAATTTATGATTTAATATTTGATCAGTGGATAGATCCAAAAAAAATACCTGATTTTCCAATAACTGATAAATCGAAACCTTTAATTAAAAAAAAATGCATTATTTATTTGTTTCAATTTTTTAAATAACTTATCTATTCTAAATTAATATTTCTATTTAATATTAAATAACTATGTTCTACTTCAACAAAAGCTCATCTGTCATAGTCGGGTACTTTAGAACCCCGACTCTACAGGGACTTGTCCGTGGCAGATTAACTTATAATGAAATATTATATGTTACTTTATTTGATTTTTTTAGTGAATTATTTGAATGAAATTTTAAAAATCTTATTTTTTTTTTTGAAAATAAAATCAAACCAAACAAACCTATTTCTTTGATTCAAAAATAAAGAAGCAAATGATTCAATGACTGAACTAAGATTTGCCAAGAAATTGTTGCATCCATGATCAATAAACTCAAGAATATCCATAGCCGATTGAACCTTGGTACTATCTTTATGATTTTTTTGATCAATTGCCAATAGATCAATGTCTAGTTTGAGCAAATTCAAATCTTGATCCAACGAATTTTCAATTCTATTCATATATTTTGTCGAGAGTTGTTCAACAGGCTCACCCAATTGACTCAACAAGTTCACACTCTCCAATATATCATTAGGCTTGCTGTCGCCCAAATCAATCCGGTCATATAACTTTATTTTTAACTCCTGTATTATTAACATACAATCATCTTCAATATTTTTAAATGTGGGCATTTGTTTATAGTGATCAAGAGTCTTTTTGGCTTTGGTAAAGTAATAGACAGCTTTGGCGTACGATTGTTCCTTTTCGACAAAATCATTTAGCTTGGATGGTAATTCGAAGACAAACTGGAGTTTTTTTAGCAAATTGTTTATTCCGCTTAAACGAGATATTTCGTTTCGTTTGTGGTGAAAAGTGGTATTTATTTTCCCATTGAATTCGGTAATGTCAGACATAAACGAGACTAGGTTTTCCATTTCGTCCTCCATTTTTTTAAAGTCACTTCTCATTTGACGAATGGTGTCCGTGGCACTGATAAATTTGTTGTAATTTTCGGACACCAAAGTTTGCATTTCGCTGTCCAAGCGCCTTGTCTCTTTAGCCACCTCATTCTCAAAATCCATTATCTCTGGCAAAGTTTTTTCCTTCAATCATTGAAAAAAAATCAAAAAATAAACAAAAAATTCTGGGTACTTTTATTAATTTTTTAAGAAAAAGGTCCGGTTCAAAGCTATTCGAGTTGATGTCATACGGATCCTTGAGGTGTATGTGAACCTCGGAGTCTAGGCTTGAATTGGCCATAGTCAAATTTCTGTTCGAATCACCCGCTGCAAGCGCATCATCTTGGTTGTAGTAGCTTAGCAGCAGATTTTTCTTTTTTATTCTCTCTGTGTCCTCCGTCATTAGCCAACAAATAATAAAAACTAATTTATAAATTTTTTTTTCTAATTATGATTTGAAATTTGCTTGCAAATATTTCAAGTCATGTTACAAATAATGAGTGTATGCATAGTAAAATGAACATTTTTTTTTTAAATCTAATTTGTGTTAAATTTAAATTTCTGAAAATTAAAGCAAAAAATGAATGCTGATTATGTGCCCAAAAGAAGTATTAAGCAGGAAGTTGGACCAGATAATTTTAGTAAAAACTTTAAATAAATAAAAAATTTTCTCTAATTTTTGTTTTTATTTTGCAGAAAAGATAAAAATTGAGGCCAAAGTGGAGCAAATAAAATACCGTGAAGACAACGATGAATCTGATCCGCGAAGCAGACAATGTCCTTACTTGGACACAATTAACAGAAATGTTCTTGACTTTGACTTTGAAAAACTATGCTCAATTACTCTCTCCAATAATAATGTTTATGCTTGTCTGGTTTGCGGAAAATACTTCCAAGGCAGAGGAATAAAATCTCATGCATACACTCATAGTGTAGAATTGAGTCATCATGTTTACATTAATCTTAACACTTATAAATTCTACTGTTTACCAGATAACTATCAAGTTATTGATTCGTCCCTTGATGACATAAAAGTAAGTTCTTTAAATTTAAACTATTGTCTATTTTAATAAGATCAAAAATATTTTGTTTTTAAATTTTATTTAATTTTTAGGTTTAAATTTTGAAAAATTTGCTGAAAAAACTGTTTCCCTTAATTAAAAATTGAAAAAAAATTAGATTGAATACACGAGTCTTTCGTAATTTATGAAAAAATATTAAGTTGCTGTAAAGGCACATTTTAATTGGGAATTCAAAATTTAATTTTTTTTAGACCCTTTTTTCATTTTTAAAAGTAAAATATAATAGAAACTAAATAAAAATACAAAATTTCGATTTTTTCCATAATTTAACTTCTAGATCACCAATTTTTTAACTATGTGAAATTTTTTTTCTTTAAAAATTCTTTTATTAAACTTTGCACCTTGGCTTTAATTAAAAAATTTTAATGGGACTTGCATGAATTATTCAAAAAATTAAAGGAAACAAAACAAAGTAAAAAAAAAATTTTTATGAAATTAAGAGAAATTTAGGGTTATATCATGAAGAATCACTTTTTTGTTTAAAGATATTTTTCCGTCAAATTTAAAGGTTCAATTTAAAAAAATTATTTTTAAGTATGTATTAAATCCAACATTTACTAAAGAGCAAATAAGTCAATTGGACATGAATTCAAAATTGTCACGAGCTTTTGATGGAACACATTATTTGCCGGGCATAGTCGGCTTGAACAATATAAAGGCTAATGACTATTCTAATGTGGTATTGCAGGCTTTGGTAAATGTTCCACCTCTGCGAGATTATTTTATTCGGGAGCAGAATTATGCGAACATTAAGGTAGCGCCCGGAGATATAATGATCAATTTGGTCAAAAGATTTGGTGAATTAACGCGTAAGCTTTGGAACCCTAGAAATTTTAAAGCTCATGTAAGTCCACACGAAATGCTTCAAGCAGTGGTCAAATGCAGCAAAAAAAAATTTCAAATTACACAGCAATGTAGATTTTGTTGACTTTTTTTAAAATTTTGAAATATTTCTCTCCTTTAAGCTGACCCAATTGATTTTTTGTCTTGGTTATTGAATAGTTTGCATTTAACCCTTAATGGTACCAAGAGTCAAAATAGCAGTATTATATACAAGACTTTTCAGGGTCAAATGAAAATTTATACCAGAAAAATTGCTCCTTTGAATGACGTGAGCGTTGAATACCTTATTTTAAAATTTAATAATAAATTTTAAATTAGGAAAGTACAGAACAGCAAGTGTATAGACCTGAAGATTATTTGGAGAAAGTAGAAGAAAAGCCTTTTCTATATTTGTCTGTGGATTTGCCATCGCCACCCTTATTCCGCGACGAATTAAAAGAAAGCATTATTCCTCAGGTTCCATTGATGCAGATATTGACCAAATTTGACGGAGTTACTTCCATAGAATACAAGACATACAAAGAAAATTTTATTAAAAAATACGAGCTACTTAAGCTGCCTCGTTATCTAATTATGTGCTTTAGGGTAATGTTTTTTTAGCAAATAAATTCTTAATTAAATTTATTTTTCGAAGAGATTTACCAAAAATGTGTTCTATCTGGAAAAAAATCCAACTATTGTTAATTTTTCTGTCAAGTAAAAAACAAAATTTTTGAATATTTGAAAATTTTTATATTTATTTTGAATAGAAATGTGGATCTCAACGATTTGTTGTCGGAGGAAAATAAAAAAAATAATCCAAACACGGTTTATGATCTGATTGCCAACATAGTACATGATGGTGATCCGAACAAGGGCACCTATAGAGTTCATATTTTGCATAAAGGAACTGGAACTTGGTACGACATGCAAGACTTGCATGTAATCGATGTTTTACCTCAAATGATCACTTTATCTGAGACTTATATTCAAGTAAAAGTATAATTTAAAAAAGATAAACTTGTGTAATAAAACATTTTTTCAGATATGGGAGCAAAGGTCCAATGATGAGAATGATACCCAAAGTTCTGCTCAAAAATAAACAAGAGAACAGACAATTTTTGTAAATTTTTATCAATAAAAACTCTCAAGACTATTTTAATTATATCTTATTATATACCTATCTTTTATTTATAACCATAAATTATTTTTATTAGATTTGTTTTCAATATTTATTAGACTAACTAATCTGTTGACTGAAAGGAATGAAATCGAAGTAATCAAAAAGTTTGTTTTAATTAACTTAAATAAGCTTTTTATTTTTTTATTAGGATTAAAGATAAGTAAAAAATTATATATTTATTTTTGTATACTTGAAATTACATTTTGCTATAAATTAAAATTAAAATTTAGCTATGGTCAATTACATTTACTGATAAAATTCTGAATAAGCTTCACAATCAATTGATAATTATAAGCTAATCAGTTAAATATATTTATTTTCAATTAGGGTTAGCTTTATTCATTGTGTGATAGAGTGCCGAAAAAAGAGAATTCGTTTAAGCTAACATAGTTTATTAAATAAAATATTTAACAAGAATGAACAACAAAATAAGATAAAATCCAATTTTTAAATGCATCATGACCATACAACAATTGAATCTTTTTTTTTAGGATTTAAAGCTAATAATTTAAAGAAAATGAATTAAATTGTATAGGAGTCAAAGATTAGGGTCTCTGGAATTTTTTAATTTAATTTTAAAATTGCTACATTTAAATCTGTTTTTACTCTTTTATTTAACTGCAAAATATTTCTAAATTATGCATCAACGTTTGGAATTGTTTTAATTCTAATTTTCTATTCAACAAACCTGAAAAAAATTTTAATAAGAAATCCTGAAATATCGAATTTCTTTTCTATTTAAAAATGCTTTGAAATTTAATTTAGTTTGTTTATAGTGTTAAATTTAAAACAAAGGTTTTTGATTTAAAATGACAACGCAATGTTTCTAATTTTTGATAGTTAGACTGCTATCGGAATTATTTTTTTAATATTCGATTTAAGATAAATTATATTAAAATAATTTAGATTAAACCTTTCGATTATATTTTTTTAAATTAAAACTATTAAATTTAAATTTAAAGAATAAAATGTGTAAAAATCATTACTATTCTTGATTAACAGATTCAAATATAATTGTTCATAATCAGTCTTTTCCAAGTAACAATCGTTTTAAAAATATTTCTTTTGCCTTATTTTTATTTTTTAATTTGAAGCCACTTGAAGAATAATTTCAAATTTCTTCGAACTTAGAATTTTTATTTATTTAAATTACTCAAATAAAACTCTTGAAGCTTTAATAATTAAAAGAGGTAAAATATTTAACTTTTTTTAAAATAAATCTATTGTTCTTGAGGTAATGTAATCGAAAAAAATATGCATTTTTCATTTTTACTTTGAATTTTTGTTGAGAAAAATTTCAGCATTTTAATTATCTTATTTTGAGTTTTAATTAAGCTTGATTATTTAAAATTTATCTAAAAATAGATTGCGTTAAAAATCAATGATAATTAGCCATATGTTAAGGCTTCAGGAAGTGAAAAGCTAAAATTAAACACTATTTTTTACTAAATACTAATCAATTAGATCATAGCTACTTAAGATTGATGAATTTGTTGATCCAAATGACTTGAGGACATTTAAGAAAATCATTTTAATTTTTAAAACTGAAATTATGCATATTTTATATTTTAAAAAAAAACTTTTATTTTTTTTTCTTTCTATTTTGCATTGCCTAACTGGAATCGGAATAAATAAATAATAATAATATATGACAAGATCCCTTTGAGCAATTTTATTGATAAATTAATTTTGTTTTGAAAATTAAATTTTGTGAATTTTTTTGAAAAATAAAAAAATTGGGAAAATATGCTAGTTTCAACAAGCGATTCAGTCAATTAAGAATTGTTCACCGTCATTAGGAAAAAAAATTGTTTTTGATAAATTAACTATATTATTACTGATTTAAACCGCTTAGTATCTTATTTATGTGGTTTTTAATTTGATCAAAAAAATTTCAATCAATTTTAAAAGCCAAAGTATATTTGTTTAATGGAGCGAATTTTAAAATAAGTTTGTGTATCGAGTATAAAGCTCGATCCATTTCAATTAAATCAAATTAATTAATTGAAGTTTATCTATACAAAATAGAATAGATAACGAAACATAAGAAGTTCGAATATTGAAAGCTAATTTTGTTAATCGAATGAACAAAAAGGATTTGAGTAGTTAGGTGAGAATTTGGAGAAATATCGGATAAAAAGATAAATATGAATATACATAGATTTTAAAATATTTTCATTATAATTTATTTTGTAAACCAAGATATATCTAATCTTTTGCACATATTTTTTAAATATTGATTTTTTTGTTTTAATAAAGTAAATTTTAAAAATATATAAAAGGCCTGTTCTTAAGTTGAAATTAATGAAATAATTTATTAGTTATCATTTGACGGAATTATTGTCTGGTTAAAGAAATGTGATGCAATTCAAAAAATTAAAACGTCATTTAAAGTGTCTATAAATGGAAGTTAAATCGAAATATTTAGATTTTAATATTTTGAATATTCTGATACTTGACAAGATTTAAATTTTTATGCAATTTTTAATTACAGTTGACAATTTGGAAGCCTTTCACTTTTAGGAATACTTAAAAAACCCATTAACTTTTAGTAAATTATCTAGCTTTTTAGTTAGATAAAAAAATAATTAACTTAAAACCCCGCAAACCACCCCATGTCGAGAAAAAATAATTTGGATGCTAGCTACGTTTTTGTTTTAAATAAATAATAAATTTTTTTTCAAACAATCAGCGAAAATTTTTTAAAAAACATAATAAATTAATGTGACATATTATACTCGACTTTTTGCGCAAAATTATTAATTAAATATCAAACCAAATTAATATTGAGTTTCCTTGTTTACTTCTTTTTGATTGCAGTTAGCAGCTTTTCCTGGTTTAAATGCTATTAATCAGCAGAGTAAATAAATTCGAAAAGTTAAATTAAATTTTTAGAATTGACATGAAGCAGAAATTTGAAATATTAAGTAAATTTTTATTTATTTAAATTTTAAAAGTTGTTGTTTATTTTTTTATGCTAATTTTGATATTTGAATAGGAAAAATTGATTTAACCTTTGTTAGTGAGTTTATTTTGATACTTGTTGCCAGATCAAAGAAAAAAAACTAATTTCGATGATGAACAAATTATTTTTTTTCCACAATAAAAAATAAAATAAAATTTTTCTTACTGCTTCTTGAAAATAATTTTTTGATAAGGTATCTTAGTGAAACTAAATTAGAAAATTATGTCGCCAATTTTTTCTCAGCTTAAAAAAGTATAAAATATTTTCCGATTTTTTTCTAGAACGAGAATAAAAGATTTTCAGTATGGCCCATTTTAAATAAATAAAAATAAAACAAGATTTTGGGCCGAAATGAATCAAAAGCAGCACGAAAATTTGGACACCAAATTTTCAAAATATAAACATTTGCCTAGTCGAGATGAGATCACCAAACCAATTTTGTTTACAGTTACTCAAACTAGTCCTTGCTTGAGCACACATGGCAAACGGATATCGCTCCCGGTCACCGAAGAATGCGAAGCGCCTCTTCTTTTGAATACACTAAAAACCCAAGAGAGTATTGGCAAGACTCGCAATTCTCTAAAAAAAATAACAACTGACATTGACATAAAAAAAAATAGTCCAAACACAAATGAATCCTTGTTATCCTTATCGAATTACAAAAAAATTTCCAATGGATCTTTGAGTGCAGATATCGAAGCGAGATTTAAACAAAACTCTGCTAATTTAGACTCGAAGAGCAACAAATCCGGATGCTATCCATACAATTTAAGTTTGGCTAATCTCAGTGGCAGCGAAAGCAAAAAATCATCACTGCCTCATTTTTCGATAAATTTTCCAACTATTACCAGGAAATCATCGGTCAACAATTTAAATTACAATCCAATGCCTCAAAAAGCAAATTTGCAGTCAAAATTTTATAATTTCCTCGAACGACCAACTGGTTGGAAATGCTTTATATATCATTTTACAGTGTAAGATTTTTATTTTATTATTAACTAGAAAAAATATAGAATAATATTTTACTTAAATTTAAAGAAACTAAAAATGGAATTCTTAGATTTTTTGCAAAGCATTTAAATTCTGAATTCTTAGAATTTTTTTTACAAGTGATTCTTGGATTGAGTTTATAAGTCCATTCAAAGGCTTCCCATTAACTTTCTTAAAAAATTTCGAAAAAACTTTGTACTAATACGCGTGTGTATAAGATAAAGACATTATCAGTTATGTAAAAAGAGGTATTGAAATTTGATTTAATTTAAGATGCCAACGAAGGGTCCAAATGAAGAGTAATCAGAGAAAATAAAATTAAATTTTTATTATTTTAATAATGATTGATTTAACTATTATTTTTCTATAATAAATTAATGGTAAATAAATTTGATTTTGTTTAATATTGCATTTCAATTTTTTGTGGAGATTTTTAATTTTTTTACTCTGTAATCTATTTTTTTAATTTGAAAGAATTTAATTTAAAAAAATTGATCTGTAGACAAAGAAAAATGAGAGTTCTTTGCAAAATATGTTTTTTCATTGACAAACTTTAGGATAACTTTATAAATATCTATTTAAAAATCCTTTTAATTTTCTTTTTCGTGTCTTGACTCATTCTCAGAAATTAAAATTAAAAAAATATAAAAAATTCAACAGCAGCATTTCCGTCTTTTATAAAATTAAAAATGATACTTTCTTCGGTATTTTCATCACGATACCTTAATAAACATTAACTCCCAATAGTCTCAAATTATCTTTTTATGGATTATGGCTTGGACTTGATAATAATGTTAATATTTTTCACTTAGTTTTACCAAAATTAAAAAAAGTATTAAGTATTAAAATTTAAGACTTCATTCTATAAATGATTATTTTTATCTATTCATGTTATATTTATACAAAAATAAAGGATTGCTAAAATTTCAAAATTTTTCGTAATTTTTAGTATGCAGATTTTAATTTTAATCAGAAGGATTTTAAAAAAAAATTTAATTTATTTAATATTGCATAAAAAAGCTGATTGCAAAAAATTCGAATATTTTCAAAATTTAATTATTTTAACAAAACAAAATTTTGTTCCAGTGCTATATTAAAATAGATTATATAATGATCTAAAAATGAGTATCATTTCTTAGCATCAGTGAAATCATATTAACGCTAGAAGCATCGATGAGTCAAAATGATTTCCTATTAATTTGATTTTTTTAATCCTAAATTTTTCAAAAAAAATTAATTTAAAAGTAGAAAAATTGGGAAATTTTGAAATACAATTTTTTTGTTTATTATCTAAATTTTTTTATATGCTTACCATTTTTTACATGAAAATAAAATGTTTTTCAGGGTTCACTTAAAATTGTAAATTTTTATATTTGGCATTCTTGATAAAAATAAATTTTTTTCTTTATTTTTCCATCGAATTTCAATCGCAAAATTTGAAAAATTTTAATTAAATATGATTCAAAGAACCCTACGGCATCATTTTTAATGGGTTTAGATATTTTCAATCAATAAGTAAATATTCGGTAATTTATTAAATGAAGATGATTTGAAAAATTCAAAAAACTAGAATTTACTAAAAAAAAAAATTAAATTTAAAAAATTTTAAAAAATTTTGTTCTATTTAAATTTTAAAATTGGTCCCAAACAAATTTCTTGACCAATTTTCCATACAAAATTTTAACTTCGTTCTTTAAAATAGTTGAAGTCAACAAATAAATTAGAAAATTAGATGAATGTCTCATATACTGAAGTAGTGTTAAAATACCCAGAACAGTTTGCTTGGACTTTTCATCTAGGGACACGTTTAGCTTTAGAGCATAAAACATTGAATACGGAACTGTGGTAAAAAAAAATGAAACGGTCAAAAATAGCAATAAATTTGCAACATGCGATCCTTTTGAGCACAATTTTCTGGGAATTTTTGGCGGTGCATTTTTGCTAATGTCTAAACTTATATTAAATGATCCTCTAGCATTTTTTAAACACAACCTTCTTATGCCCAAAATTCCGGCTAGTCTCTTTTTCCATGTTGTAAGAGTGCCAACACTTGACAAATTCGAGGCTGGTCCATTCATTTGATTTGATGTACTTTTAAAATGCATCTTTAGCTTTTTAGAATGTTTCAATGCTAGTAATGATAAGGATATATTTTCAAAAAATATGATACAAAATGGCAACAAACTATACAAAACAATGTGAACTATATCCCAGATAAAATAGAATGATTTAGGCTCATAGCAGTTGTAGGGAGTTTTTGAAGAATTTTTATCATTTGGTGCTGCATTGATGATCAGTGTTGGGACATTAAGAAAAAATAATACCAAAAGAACAGCAAATACTACTAGAAATGTGTTTTTGGCAATTTTTGAGATAAAATTTGCCCTATTACGTAGTATGATTGTAACCATACGGTCTATACCTATCAAACATAAAATCCACGAGCTTGATTGAAGAATAAAATAGCAAAAAAATGAAAAAACTCGACAAAATAACTGTCCTTCATTTTCTATTTTTTTATGATTGAAATAGTTGTATACCAGAGAAAAATTCCAGGTATACAAGCATAGTGTATCGATGATGCTAATGGAAGCTAGATACCGCATGTGAGAATGCTTGCGAATATTTTTGCGAATTAAGATTGAAAAGGTGAACAGGTTTCCGCATGTACCAAAAATAATGAGTGATAAATTCAGCACAGGCCAGACACTTGAACTCATTCTTTCATTTTATTCTGTTGACTTTAACTCATACTTGCAAATCATGAATTTTGGTTATAATTTTTTTAACTTTCAATGTTGTCATCTTGAATTTTTTCTAAAATTTAATTAATATTTATCTAATCAATAATTTATACAATTTCAAATATCATTAAACAATTTAATTTTAGTTTAATCACGCAAAGTTTCTAATTGATAAAACATGAAAAGAAACTAATATAAAACACGTCCAAGTAAATTAAGTAATTTTTAATTATTTAAAGGAATATTCTAACAGGAAATAAAAATTAATTTTTAATTTTTGAAAAAAAATTTATATTTAAAAAGAATTTTTTTTGTGACTGATTTGATTGAAAAAATAATCAAAAAGTCTTTAGACTAAATTATTGAAAAATCATAATTTAAATAATTTAGGAAAGAAAATTATCATTTTTGATTTAATAGCAACAGCAGCCATCTAATTAATCAAACTGTTTCACTGGAAATATTTTTATTTTATTTTATTAATAATAGAAATCTATTGACAGCTTAGCAATTTTTGTACTTGTCAATAAAATTTTTTGTTCGTTTCCAATCTAGAAATACAGACAAAGTTTAATAATTTAAATATTCTATTTTTAAATTAACCATTTCTTGATTTTTTCTTAGATAAGAATTTAAAAACTTAAAAAATATTGCTTAAGTCATTTTCAAAGTTGTAGCTAAAATTTATTTAAAAATCTTTATCTTTAAATGTTTTTGAACTCTTTAGATTCTAATTAACTGTTAATTTTTTTGTTCACTTATCTCCATGTTCCCTTCAGACTCCTAACTATTAAAATAAAACACTTTTTTGACTTAATATTAAAAAAAATATTTATTTATTTAAAAAAAATATTAAACTCTGATAATTTATCGGGCCAAAAAATAACACCTAATTAGTTAAAATTTACATTTTTTGATTACAGTCTTTTATTCTATTTATATCTATTTCTTACTTGAACTGTACTTAAAAATGTAGCACCTTTGAATACTTTTTTTTTATCTATATTTATTAATCTGAAAGAGCATTAGCAACGTAAAAGATAAACAATTAAAAAGATAAATTTTCAATATTCAAATTTTTAGTATCTAAAATTAATTATTTCAAATTTTTTACCAATAATTTTAATAATTTAATTATCCTTCTTTTTTTTTAATATTAAGATTCTTAAATGCTTTCAGTATTATAATATTAAATTTTTCAGGAGAAAAATAAAGCACAAAATTAAAAGTATTTTAATTTTAATTTTATATTTTTTATTAATCGAAAGTTTTAATAACTTTAAATTCGCGTTAAATTATAAGCCTATGTAGTTAATATAGTTAATTAAATACATTATTCTACAACTACATTATTCTGTAGTTAATTAAATTTAAATTTTGAAATTTTTGTAAAAAAAATTATGCTGATCACAAACATTGAAAAATTTTGTTACATTAAAAATAATTTATTTTACTAAGAGTCTAGATGAAAAAAAAACATGCAAACACCATCATAAAAAGGAAGGAAACTATTAAATTAGAATTAAAAATTTTTACGATTATTACAGATAAATATCAATCATTAAAAGGGTTTTTAGAAAAAAGAGTGAAAAAAGAGTGAAAAATGATCAAGTATCATCCTTTTAGTTGTAGAACATCATAAATTCAAAATAAAATTCTCGATTTGAAAATTTACAATATTAAGGCTTTGTTTTCGTTAAACTTTGCTTCAAAGGCCTTTTTTAATTAACTTTATTTTTTTTAAATTCTAATCTTTTTTAAATTTATTTTCTAAAAAAAAGCAATCATACAGTTAAAATATTGGGAGCAAATTTTAAATTTAATTCTTGATTTTATTTAAAATATTTAGCCTTAGAAAAAATAATTGTTAAATATCATTCATCAAATACAAATATCTCTGATTTTCAGCTTTTCTCTCACAGTAAAAAAATTTTGACCTCACCGTCTAATAAAAAAAAATTCAAAACTGAAACAAAAAATTAGCTATTTTGTTTTTTTAATTTTAAATTTAAAAAAGGGAAATATTTTAATCTTTTTAATTTTGTAGATTTTTAGCAGTGTTAATATGTTTAATATTCAGTGTTTTGTCCACAATAGAAACATACTCAGATTCGGCAAATAAAATTCTATTCTACATGGAAATAATTTTGGTTTTGTTTTTTGGCATCGAATATGGCGTGCGTTTGTGGTCAGCTGGATGCCGAAGCAAGTACATGGGCTGGCGTGGTCGATTTAAATTTGCCAGAAAACCCATTTGTTTAATTGACATACTAGTAATTTTGGCATCTAGCATAGTAATAGCTGTTGGTAGCAATGGACAAGTGTTTGCTACATCTGCCATTCGCGGGATTCGATTCCTGCAAATTCTTCGAATGTTGCATGTAGACCGTCAAGCAGGCACTTGGCGTCTCCTAGGCTCTGTAGTGTATGTCCACAGACAGGTAAATAAAATCTAAACCAACAAAGATTTAATTTGTCAATTGTCATTCGGCATTTCATCCGGATTTAAATTTTTACTTAAGGAACTAATAGCGGCGTTGTATATTGGATTTTTAGTCTTAATATGCTCGTCATATCTCATTTACTTGTGCGAAAAGGACTCAACCAACTCAACAATTGTTAATTATGCTGATGCTCTGTGGTATTCTGTAGTAAGGAATTGTTTAAATTTTATGACTTGTTTTTTTTAAAGCTTGCATTAGTTCTATTAGTCTTGCTAATTGCTTAGATGAATGATATAATTTTAAAATTTGACAAATTGAATCTAAGCTGGCCAAGTTTGACTATTAAAGTTGATTTTTAAAGGAATTGATAACAACACTTTACATAGGCTTCCTGTCTCTTATATTTAGTTCATATTTTGTTTTTCTTTGCGAAAAAGATTCCAATGAACAATTCCAGAGCTATGCGGATGCCTTGTGGTGGTAAATGATAATTTTAAGCATCACTTTTTAAAGAGTTTTTTAAATATTTTTTTTTTCCAAAAAAAAAGGGGAATAGTAAGTTTTGTTTTTGCTTGGATTTGATTGTCTTAGACGTTTTGCTTTTAAGTGATTGTTAAAGTATTTAAAAATTTAAATTTTTAAATTTTAGGTCACTGTCGCAACTATAGGCTATGGCGACAAAGTGCCGACTACATGGTGGGGCAAAATGGTGGCAAGTTGTTTTTGCGTTTTCGGCATTGCGTTCTTTGCACTACCTGCCGTAATTTCTTTACACAAGTTTCAAATGAGACAAATAAATAAGTTACCAAATTTTAGGGAATTCTAGGATCCGGTTTTGCTTTGAAGGTTCAGCAAAAACAGCGCCAAAAACACTTTAATAGACAAATACCAGCTGCGGCCGCTCTTATTCAGGTATTTGATTTAAAAAAGGGGAAAAAATTTATTAATTTACAAAAAATCAGACTTCATGGAGGGTAAAAGCAGCCATGCCAGGAAGCAACTCAGTGGCAACATGGAAAATTTACAATCTAAAAACAAATTCAGGTATATTGATTAGAATAATTTAATTATTAGTTTCTAAATATTGAAAAGGTCATCATCCTCGACGATTTTCACAGCCAAGACGCAATAAGTTAAAATCTCTTGGACGTGCGGATACGGAGGCGAATAGTGACGATTATAGCAGTATTTCATCCAAAAGAAACATGGATAATGAAAGTGATGTTTATTCTGGAACACGTCACAATTCAGCTGATATGGGAAGAAGCTTAATTCATGAGAACTGCGAGTAAGAACCAAAAAAATTTAGATTTTTTTAGAATTTTTTTGAAAGACTTACCGAACAGCATAAACAAACAATCCGGGTTATACGAAAGATCAAGTATTTTGTGGCAAGGAGAAAGTTTCAGGTAATTAGCTTATTTTATCGTGCCTTTAAAAAAATTTTTTTAAAAGCAAGCGAGAAAACCATATGATGTTAGAGATGTCATAGAACAGTACAGTCAGGGTAACATGGATTTAATGATCCGCTTAAAAGAACTTCAGAGACGAATGGACCAAATCTTGGGCGTACCAAAAATGAATGACCGAGATCGAGCAAAATTTACCATCAATGCCAGACTCTGTAGACTCGAAGAGCAAATGGGCAACGTTGATCAGAAGTTAGATGAATGCTTAATTCTTTTGAGATCTCTTCCAAATTTACAAAATTCGGTTATCCCAGTCAAGTGATAGTGAATCATTTTTAAATAGTTAACAGTGTATTTTTATGCAATATAATTATTTAATTAATAATTTTTTCTTTCAATTCTAAAATTTTTAAGCATCAAAGATGATATCAAAACTTGAATTAATCTTAAAACTGGAAAAATTTTAAATTTTTTGGCATAAATAAAAAAATTCGCTTCCCAGCCATCCTCGGAGGCTTAACCTTTCAATATTGACCAAAATCTTCAAAAAGCTGTTTTTAAAAAACCGCTTAATCATTTTTTTAAGAAAAAAAACTTCATATATCGAAAATATTTTTCAAACAAGTAATTCCTGATAACGAGCAAAAAATTGTTTTTCCTACTTTAATAATAAAATAAAAACAATGAACTAATTGTCTTTACTCATTATAAATTGATAAGAATTATTAATAGTATTTATTTATTAAAAGAATAATTTTGGAGAGTAACTCCCCGAGCGGCATTAGATCCTCTTTTCAGCCTGCAATCTTTAAAGACTAAATATAAAATAATTAAAATTACAAATGAAAGAGTTGTAAAAAAACGAATAAAATAAAAAAATAAAAAAAAATAAATAAATAAATAATAATTATCTCTAATCAAAAAATTTGGAGTGTTTTTTTTTTACAGTAATTGATAAAAAGTTTATTCATTCTTTCTTTAACTTGGTCAATTTTAAGGCTTTGGTGTATGTGTAAAATTGATGTCTTGAGTGGAAGCAACTTTATGTGTCTAAGTATTTAGTTCTGTATTTTTTGCAATCTTGATTTGAAACTCGGTAACCCAACTTGGTAAACCACAAAGCTGTAGTCGAAAATTGATCGGATCATAGATTTGAAAATTAAGAGCCTTAACCCTGTGATTTTTTTTAATTTTAGACGTTTGATTTTACTAATGCGCCTTAGTTGGGGTATGAAACTTAATTTAGGGTCAAGTTGTATGCCTAAAAAAATTGAGAACGGGTATATTGGGATGTTTTGTTCATTAATTTTGATAACTAGTGCGTAGTTTTTCTCATAATTTTTATTGTAACCGGCTGTGGTAAAAATGGTTTGAGTGGTTTAGAGGACAATGTTGAAAGTGATTCAGATATCGAAAAAATTTCCAAATCAGAAAAATCAGCTATTAGTTAAAAAGATGCAATTGATCAAATTAACGATCTAAAATATTTTTTTTGAATAAAAAGGAAGATTATTCAAACATCGTTGATTTTTTATTTAATATTGAAAATATTGTAGTTGGAAAATGCAATACAAAACAAACATCTATTTCTGATTTTTTCAAATAATTTTTATTTTGTCAACCATTTGTTTTTTAAATAAAATTTTAGAAACCAAAAAGTTCGGCTGTAAAAATTTTTTGTCTGAATGATACTTATTGATGAAGCGGAGCAGTCTCTTGCTCAGACATTCATTTCAGTAAACGATCTGATTAATTTCATCGCCACTTTCAACCCTCTGACTGCTCAGAGATTCCGTTCGCAGACACAGCTTCCCAAACTTTATTAATTGGCGTTTCCATTTGATTATTTTTTTAGTTTCACCAAGTAAATAAAATTATTGTTTTAAGTAATTTGTACTTAAAACAAAGTCTAAGGATTTCAAATCTGTTTTCAAGATGAGAAAGTTGTGACAGCACAAACTCAGTCCGGAAACTTTGTCTTCACCCGTTATTTGAAACTTATTGATTTCTATCTATTTTCTGGTGATCTTAAATTAATATCTTAAAAAATATGCAGAGATTTTTTTACCATTTACCGCTTTTGACATTGGTTCAATCAGATTTTCACCATTTCTAAAATTGTAATTCAAATTTTCTGCGCCAGTTTTCTTTAATTTCACCCAAATTTCTAGGTGAATTATGGAAAAATAGTGGCTCTCTGGAATAAACACCACAAGAGACTGAATTATGATTGAAGAATACAAAAATAATCATCCCTAAGCAAGAGAAGAATTCCACGTGACTTAATTCATTTTTATAAGTTTACAAATAAACTTGAAGACGAGAATTTTATAAATGGAATAACATTCTCAAATATTAAATTCAGAATCGTAAATCTTGAATTAATATAAAATTTAGAATTGAGAGATTTGAAAAAAATTGGAAAATTAATTTTTGTTGTTTAATAAAAAAAAATTAAAATTTAATTAATATTCACATTGTAGCATAAAAATCATTACGAATTAGAGCTTTTTTGTTTACTATGAATGAGCTCTCTAAACTGAGACATAATCTGTTCCTCCTTCTTTGATCTGACCTCATGGTTTAGCTTGGCTAAAGCTCGTTTTTCGTCAGCGCTGTAAATCTGACTTTCTTTTCGCAAACGAACAGCTTCCATTCTTCGATGTCTACTGCCGGACATGACAAAACCGGAATCCTCGAATTGAGATATTTCATCGCTAGTGAGACCAATTTCTCCTCTTCTCGGAATTCTTTTCCCTTCTTCAACATACTTGGCCATCGCAGCACCTTCACCAGGAAGCAGAGCTCGACCAAAATCTTTAGGTTTGTTCTTGGCGTCAATCACAGCTAATAGTAGGTCCGGCTGCGGTCCAACTTCGTCAGCTTTCTTTAGCGCCTTTTCTTTTTCCATATTTCGCTGCTTATTTGTTTTTATCATTTCATCAATCTCTTCCTCTTCACTGGTATTAACTGTTTTCATATTATCAATGTTTAGTTCAATGGCCTCAATTGAAGAATCCGAGTCTGAATCAGAGTCAGATTTTTTGGATTTTTTTTTAGATTTTTTCGACTTTTTGGATTTTTTTTTATCTTTTTTATGCTTTCGTTTGTGAGGCTCTTTTTTGTCAGAATTGTATCTCAATTTTCCATATGGATTATTTTTTTCGCTATTGAATACATCACTATCATGGTTGTGTGAAGATTCTTCATGCCAAATACTTTTTCTCCAGCCTTTTTCGGCTATTTCAATTCGATGTCTTATGCGTTTTTCCAATTCTTCTTTTTTGTGTTCCTGATCCTGTTCCAAATCTCTGCGGTCATGTCTTCGAGTCCTGTCCCTGCTTCGACTTCGGTCTCTTGAATCCTCAGAACTATTTTCTTTATTCGAATGGCCCATTTTATGAATAATTTAAAAATTTAAAATTTTTCAACTCATATTTATAAACTATTAAAAATTTTATTAATGCAAAAAAAATGTAACATTTGAGCAAAATTTATTCAATAAAAATTCAATAGAAAAAATTGATCTTTTTGCGCTTGGGATGAGAATTTTGTCTTAAGAAGAAATGGCGAGTATGGATTCTTTGTTGAAAGAAAGGCCCAGTTTTTGGACAAAATGTTGCGTCCAGTTTCCAGGACACTTAGACAAAGAAAAAAGCTAAATTAATTAAATTGGCTAAATTAGCTTGATAATAAAAAGAATCGATTGATCGGTCATAATTCGCTAAAAAATGAGTCTCTTGAGCGACAAAAATAAACCCGAACCATGTAGAGTGTGCGGAGAGACCAATTCAGCTGGATGGCATTGCGGCACAATTACCTGTGAAGCCTGCAAAAAATTTTTTCTCCGCAATGCCAAAAGTGAATATCTCGAGTTCAAGTGTGTCCGTTCAAACTCAAGCTGTGTGATCACCAAATCCACTCGGACAAACTGTGCATTTTGTAGATTTAAAAAGTGTCTCCAAGTTGGAATGAAGCAAAATGGTATTAATTACTTTAGACTCATTTAAAGCTTATTTAAAAAAAAAAATTTATTTAGAAAAAGTTGTTAATGACATTGTTCCTTTCAAAGAAATTCCGTGTAGTGTGTGTGGAGATGCATCGTCCGGTCTTCATTTTGGAGCCATCACCTGTGAAGGCTGTAAAGTAATTGAAATTTTTTTACTTTTTAATATTTTTAATAAAAAGTTATATTATAATTTTTTAAAGGGTTTTTTCCGAAGAAATGTCAAAGAAGGACACAAATTTGTGTGCACTGGCGACGGAAATTGTGAAATTAGCTACAAGTCCCGAAATGCGTGTAGATCGTGTCGCTATAATAAATGTGTGACTGCTGGAATGGATCTCAAAAGTATGTTAAACAATTTAAAAAATTTTAAAATAATTAATTTTTTTTCAAAGATTGCAAAATTGGCAGACAATCGAATTTATTTAAACAGAAAATAAAGTCCATAATGGATAACGCGTCTTCTGACGGGTCCAATAACCAAGAATACATAAACAATTTCAATCCCAGTTTAGTTTATCCGCAAAATGTAAATAGCCAAAGGACCAGTGATTTAGACGCAAAAACTGACATCGAAAATTTATTAGATGAAAATACTAAAAATTTGATCAAAAAAGTCTATCAATCTTATCAAGTATTAGAGGTATTTATATCACAACTTAATTTTTATTTAAATATTAAAATATTCTTTTTTAGAATATTCAAACAGTTCCAAATAAAATTTTGAATCAAGAACATGAGCTTGCGCTAGAACTAGTCCGAATTCACACCGAAAAATGCATCAGTTTCATATCAAACATTTCATGTAAATTTAAAAAAATTTAAAAATATTTTTTTGATTTTTTATTTTAGTTTTAGAACGATTCTCAATAGAAGACCAAAAAATATTGCTTGTCAATTCGGTCCACCCACTTCGTCTAATTCAGCTCATTCGATTGCAGCAAAAACGAGAACAAACCGAGACTCAAGCAAACTTGAACACCAACATAAACTATTTTGATTGTGACAGTGCTACTTATGATCAGATAATAAAATATTTTCCGGTATTTGACAAAATTTTGCTCTTTTACAAACCGCTGGTCGATATGGTTAGAGAGTTAAAACTAGATAGCAAAGAATTTGCACTATTTTCAGCAGTTTTGGCATTTTCAACAAGTAAATATAATAATCAAATTTTTTTTATTTTTATTTTTATTTTAATACTTAAATAAATTAATTATATATTTAAAGCTTGCAAAGGTTTAGTTGGATTTGGAGAGAAATTTGACTGTAATTTAGAGCTCTTTAATGCACTAAGCAAATACATGTATTTGAGACGAAATGAAAATGAATCAAGTGAGCAGCTTGTTAACATGCTGCCCAAATTCGAAAGAATCAACCTGTTGCTACAGTTTAAGTTGTACGAAAAATGCGACCAGCTTATCAAAATGGGTTTTCATATGGACAAATTTTATGAAACCATTTTCACTTCCCAATCTTGGTTTTGATATATTTTTTTATTTAAAGTAAATAATAAATTTTATTTTTTAACGAATTATTTTAATCAATCATCTCTTTGAATTAAATCCATATTATTATTATTAATTATTATTATTAATCTGCAACGAGCCTAATGGCTCGCGGAGCTTGGAAAACAAATTTTACCAAGTTATGGCAGATAAATTTCTTTTAGAATTAACACGAATTAAATTTATCATATTTGTTCTTTACGAATTAGTTGAAGTTGTATTATGAAATAATTTTTATTTCTTCTGGCAATTTATTCCATAATGGTACTGTTCGATTAGAAAAGAAGTTGTCTCTGACTGAGCAGTTCTTAGCAAGCTGTCTATAAATTTAAATTTACACTTTATAAGACTAAAGAAAAACTTGAAAAGAAAGCTTGGTCTCATGAACATAAATATGAGATAAATTTTGTATAATTAGAGTTTTAGGAATTATTATATTAATAAGTTCTAATAAAATTTCATAAATTTATTCAGAAATTTTTCATCAAATATTAACTAAAATACAATGAAAAAAGTTTTCAAACATCGTTAAAATATTATCATTAGACAAAAATAATTTCTGAAAAAATAACATTCCATACTCCAATGATTCAAAAATGTTCCAATTATTCTCAAAAATCGCCTCAGAATGTCCTCCAAAACTAGCAAGCAAGCAAGTTATAACTTTAAAACCAAAAAATAAAAATAAAAATAAAATTAAAATCATTTTTTATCACATTGGAAAGCGATTCTAACAATCTTGTAATTCAAAACCTTGGTCATCAATGGTCGATCGACTGCCATAGAGATTAAACCTTTTATATCGTATATCAGGATATTCTTGTTTTTTATATAATTTCTTTTATCATATTAAGCAGAGTGTTTTTTTTAAATAAAATTCGTTTAAACTCTTCAGAAACATTTTCTCGTTATTCTCAATGAGGATTAATATTTTTCAATAACAATTTAAATAAAACCTAACACACATTTTGATACAAAATAAAATAAAATATTCATTATAATCTAATTTAATTTATTTTTCTTTTATTATAAATAAAAAAATGTTAATAATCTAAATCATCTCTAATCTAATAAAAAAAAATATTTTTTGATAAAAAAATGAAAAAAATTGTTATAATAAACATTATATGAGTAAAAAGTTTCTAATTTAGATATTAAAAAATTTAATAAAAATTTAATTTAATTAAAATTTACAACTGATTGATTACTCAATTGTTTTTTTTTAACATGTGTTGACCTTTCAAAATAATAGAGTAATTAAAAATTTTCTAAATATAGTAAATTTTTTAGGACTAAAAACCCAAATAATTAGCTAGCTTTTTTGTTTAGCATAATTTAAAAAAAAATAGTGTAATTTTACAATAAATTACATAAAATTACAGATTTTCAAACATGTCAAAAAAAGGCTAGAAATTTAGAAAAATATAAAAAATTAATGTCTAATACTACGGTTCATGATCAGAGACTTAAGAATAATTAAAAACTTTCTCAAATAAATTTCTTTATTCATATCTATCATTATGAATTTTCTTTTTTTCAAGATATCATATTATATCAGATGATATTTTTAAAAAAAGAATTTTTTACATATTTTTACACTAGAAATTCAAATTTTAATTCACCAGATATTATCTGTTATCAAATGATAAAAGCTGATATCATCTGATAGGAGGAAAGTTTAAAAAAATGATATTAAATGATATCAGATGATATGATGATGATGACATATAAAATGTTTCGCTATGATTTTAATAATTCAACTTAATATTTATCAAATGTCTAAAATCATAAGTACTTCTTTTTTTCTTCTTTCAAGATAACTTATAAAAACACATCATTAATATAAATTTTGTTGAAATTGTTTAATTTTGGTAATTAACTCTTAAAAATTCAAATAATTTAATAAATAAAAATTTAAAGACAGACGCATTTAAAATTTATTTAAAAGGTTTCATAGTTTCTTGTCAGTTTGCTTGAAGCTAATAAAAATTCTCGGTATTAATTATATTAAATTTTAATTAAATTCAAGTGTGATGATTGTTCATTCATCATGATATAAAGCTTCAAACCAATCGTTTCCTAAAAAATAACGCTACCAATTCATTTTTGTGTCAAAATTTTCAAAACATTTTTATCAAACAAAATAGATCAATCTTAATATTTAAATTTTTTTCGTTATCATCATTTTGCTCTGAAATAATATAAACAAAATTATTTTAAACTAAAATAATCTTTTTTGAAATATTGCCTTTGTCAAAACTAGACATGTACCTCGAAAGCTGGAAATTTTAAAGGTAGTTTTATGCAACAAATTTTAAGCAAAAAATGATTCAAAACGTGATGGATCAAAAAAAACTCTTCGATTGATTTTTTTTAAATGAAAAAAAACTATTTTATTGTTATAAAATAATAAAAAGAAACTTATCAAAAAATAATTTAACTCCAAACATCTAATACATATCTCGATTTTTGGCCCAAATCTTTGACATATTGAAGAGCCTGAGTGCGTCCCATGCCACCTTCTTTGTCACAAATATCAACTAAAATATCATGCACGTCCCTTGCCATATTTTTTGCATCTCTAAATGGAGAATATAAAAAAATTTTCCAAAATCCTAGCCTCAATCGGGCACTTACCCACAAACATATACATGACCTCCCTCTTTTAAAATACTCCAAACCATGCTAGCATCTTTTTTAAGCAAATGAGTCACATAAACTTTTTCGGGCTGATCGCGCGAAAAAGCAACATTCAACTTGGTCAAAGTTCCGTTTGTTTCATACTGTTCCAATTCCTCTTGGTACAAATAATCCTCTAGTTTTCGTCTGCATCCATAATACAAAATTGACTTTCCGACCATTCGGCCTTCTTTCTTATAATAGTCCCTTTCCTGAAGAAAGCCCCTAAACGGAGCCAGGCCAGTGCCAGGTCCAATCATTAAAATAGATGTTTGAAATTTGAATGGAAGTCTAAATTGCGATTTTCGAACAAAGATTGGAACTCTTGGCTTCAAGTCTTCACCAACTGGCTTGTTTAAAAGCCAGTTGGTGGTCACACCCTTGCACACTCTGCCATCTTTGGTCTCATATTCAACAACAGTACAAGTGACGTGTATTCTATTCGGATGAACTTTGGGCGATGATGAAATCGAGTAATAGCGAGCCTGAAGCCTAGGCAGCAATTCCATCACGTGATCAATTGGCGGCTTCAGCGAAGGCATTTTTTCTAGCAAGCTTACCAGATCTGTGTGCTCATCTCTAATAAACGTGTTGTAAAAAGCTTTGCCTTCGTCACTAGCGGAGGCCATTAGTTGCAGATTTTTTTTCTCACTTTCATCTGACGCATACTGGGCCAATTCCTTGATCAGCTGGGTCGTCGGCAAAGAAGTTATGTCCAAGTAGTAAGTAAGGGCAGTACGGAAAGTGGTCGGACAGGGGAAAGGATGTTTTTTAGAGGCGTCCTCGTCAATGTTTATCAGCGAAAATGTTTGGTCAAGATCCACATCTAGCAATTGACCGATTCGGTTCACAGTCTGGGGGTCATTGGCCGGGTAGATGGCCACATGATCACCGGCCTCGTATCTCAGTCTAGAATCGGTAATGTCCAACTCAATGTGCAAACATTTTCTGTCAGTGCCTTTGAACAAATTATATTTAACTGAGATGGGTGCCATGAACGGATTTTTGCTGTCATATGGCGGCTTTTGCTTCACATAGGAATTTAATCTGTAAACTTCACCTTTAAAGATCTTCTCCGCCGCCACCTCATCCAAACTCAAAAGCTTATATTGTCTCATGCTTTTTCGAAAGTGTTATCTTTACCAAAATAAAAGCTAGAGATAAAAATGTTTACCTTATGTCTTGTTCAGACGCTGATATGCCGTAAAAATCGCATACAACCGGCCAAAATTTGTCCATCCAAGTGACAAAATCTTCTTCAATACTTGAACAAAATTGAATAAAGAAAAAATTTATTTTTTATTTTTTTCTTGTTACTTAGCATCATCATCACCTAGACCCAGGTCTATCAAACGACTTCCATTGAGTTCTTCAAGTCGCTTGTCAAAGTATTTTCCGATTTCGTTATAATGCTCATAAGTCTTGTTTCCAAGGCCGAAAACGCCATATTTAAGTCCCTTCAAGTCCCATTCGCCTTGCTGCAAATAGTCGAACAACTCTTGGGCATTGTCGGTCGGGTCCCCTTCACCATATGTTGCCATAATGAACACAGCAATTGCATTCGGGATTTCATTAAGTCTAGCTAGCTCTTCCTAGATAAAATTTAGAAAAACTAAAGCTAAAATTTTCCAACATACTAAATCAATCTCTTCGGGATCTACGACCAGTGCCTTGAGGCCGTAGAGACGACAATTTTTGGCAAGACGCTGCGCGAATTCTTCTCCAGTCCCGGTTTGGGAACCAAAAAAAATTACTATAGTTTTACCAGAGGCTTTCATTTTTTCAATAAGGCCCTTTTCAGACACAGAATTGGCAGAGCCATTATCTTCAATGCTTTTTTACAGAAAGCTAATTATTAAATTATCAGTTAAATAAATTGATTGTAATTACTTGGATGGCAGGACTTTGAGTTTCTTTAGGTCGACCATGGTAGGTTGGTGCTTTGATTTTGAAGAACTCCAGAAGTACAAAGCGATGGCTGTTATTCCGCCAATCATTAGAAAATCCGTATAACCGATCATATTTAAATTTAGCATTTTTTATTTTAAATTTTAAATCAATTCTTAAAATTAGATAACAACTAAAAAATATTTTCTAATATATTTTTTTTTACTGAAAAATTGCAATTAGTATTATGAAATTTTTAAATAAAATAAATTTCAAATTATGTAAATTTTTTAGGATCTGAGCAATACTAAGTTTATTTAGTTTGAGACGTCAACAAAATTTAAAATTATGAGAGTAAAATTGCCTTTTTTAGACAACTCTTAAATAGCTGTTTTAAATTGATTAAATAATATGAGTGCCTGGGTTATTATTTAAGTTTCACCTGGATTTTTTCTATCCTGAAAATTAATTCTTTTTTGACAAAGGCCAGATATGCTAAAACTAAAAATATCCCCAATTTGTCAGCAAAACCACGGTTATCTAGTTCATATTCTTGACTTATTTTTGATCGAATAAATATTTATGAACTTAAGTTATTTATGTTGGTCACTCAAAATCAAGAAAAAGTCATCTTTTAAATTTTGCTTATTTCATATTTTATTAATTAAAATTTCTAGAACATTTACAAATTATTTAGTTAGACAAATTTATGTTCGACATTTTTCTTAAATCGAGAATTTCGAGTTAGAGAAGTCCAAAAAATAATCGGATTTATTTAATAATAATCAAATACAGTGATTGATTTTAAACTAAATTTTTTTTTCAAAATTTCAAATTTAATTAAAAATTAAAAATTACCTCTGTTTTTTAAAAAAAATATCTTATCTTATACCAAAAATAAAATTTTTTTTTTAATTATCTCTATTGAGAAGAAAACCCAACTTAATCAATAGAAATTTATCTAATTAAAAAAAATATCTATTTGAAAAAATTGGATGATTCTTAATCAACTGAGCGCATTTTTTACTTTATTGGTGACAAAAAATTTGAATTAAGACCAGTGATGAAAAAAAAGTGAATTTATCATCTAAAATTCTGTGCAGTTTGTAACAGCCGATATAAAAAAAATTTGTTACAGATAAAAATCATCGTTTAATCAAAATTTGTTTAACCAAGCTATTTACAATTCTCTTTTTAGGTGTATTAAATTATTATTTTTTTTTAAATAATGAGAAAAACCACCAAATGATTATAATTTATAAAGATCTTCAAAATAATCTCTTTAAAAATTGAATTGTTGAGAAAAAAATTTATTACAATTATTAAATTGATTTTAATTAAATCTTTTACATGAAAAATTCAATAGAGCTATTGTGTTTAATTAGATATTTTGACATGTGCTTCTAAGAAAAAAAATCCAGTTCCATCTCGAGTTGAAAAAATTTAAGTTAAAAAAAGCAGCATTTTATTTAAATCAAACGAATTATTATTAATAATTCGAAGAAAATTTTTACTTTATATTCAACATTCCGAAAAATAAAAACTTTTTTAATTTATGTTAAATTATTTGACAAAAAATAAATACTTTTTTTGGATTGTTTGACTCAAAATTCTTAAGAAAATGTCAAAAACTCGCCACATAATAATTCTCTTAATATTTAAGTTAAGCATTATTTCATTTTAAATTTAATAGATTGTTTAAAAACTCTTAAAAATAAATAATATTTATAGTCAATGTTTTTCTAAAAAGTTTGTGTAAAATATAAATGATTTATATTTTACATAAACTATTTAGAAAAACGTTTATTTTTAAACAAAGAATTAAAATGTTTTAATAATTTAGCGTTAGTTCTTTCTCTTTGTTAGATAAATAATTTTATCATAAAAGTTTTTAGATAGATTTTAATGTAATTTGATAACTCAATTTTTGATTTGTAAAAAAGCACTTTTATTATAGCTTTATTTTTTTGCTTCTAGTCTTAGAATAAATGCCAAATATTAAAATAATTAAATTATTCAAAACAGACTATCAGATATTATGTTTTGATTTGTACCTACGAAATCAGGATGGATATGATAAAGACATTAATTCTTAAATATACTGGTCGGTATAGTTATTAATTTAATTTAAATGTATATTCGGTATTGTGGAATGTTCAATACAAAAAAAAAATTTATATAATTTTGACTTTAAAAACTTTTTTTCCCAATTTTGTCACCAACAGTTGAACATCTTAGATCTTTAAAATTTTTGACTCAGCACCGCTTTAATTTGGGTTCATTTTCATTAACAAAATGATATTAAAAATGTTATAATTGAAGTTTTTGATCAAATGTAAATTTCAGATCAGAATTTTTAATTTTTGATTTTAAAAAAAATATCATTATCATTAAAAATATTTTTATCAATTTTTAAATACTAAATTATTATTTAAAAATTGATAAAAATTAATAAAAATTTTGTGTTAATTTAAAAGTATTTTTAAAAAGATCTTTTCATCAATTTTATTTAGATTTTAATCTATTAACTTTTTATCATATGATCATGAACTTCAAGTTGCCATATAATCAAAAACATTTCAAATAAAAGAATAACCCTAAAAATTTACAATCATGACAAGTTCAAAACAAAATATAAAAAAGGGAAAATACAAAATGATTTCAGGAGAATAAAAGAAATCCATTTTTAAACCATGCATGGTCTATTTTATGACATTTTTTTTTTATTTAAAAATATAATAATTTTACCATAAACTTTTATAATTGTTTGGCAATGCTGGCCACGTCTAGTTTACCACAAAAAAGTATTTTTTAAAAAAAAATTCAAAATAATTTTTTTAAATTTGAAAATTCAATAGATATTTGATTATCCCAAATATTTCTTAAGAATGTTTTATTTTTAGCCCTAAAAATTATTAAAGTATTCAATTAATGAAAAATTTTTTATATAATTCGAGATTATATATTAAATTATTTTTGTGACATATGTAAAGATCACTTATTCATAAGTATATTTTTTGGTGAAAATAAATAATTATTTGAATTATTTGTTGACTGTAATAATATACTAAAAATCTCTAAATGCTTCTTTTAACGAATTAATGATTTTAGAAATTCCTACTTTATGAGCATTTGAATTTTTGGTTTTCTGACATAAGGAATGAAATAAATTAATAATTTAATTGACATTCTTTTTCCCCTATCATTAATAAAAAAATTTCTCGATTTTATTATTTCATATTCAAACATACAAAAAGTCAATTTAAATTAAAACAAAACTTAATTTTTATGTTTTCAATGAATTTTAAGCCTTATTCACCTTTTTGGGATTCTTTTTGTCAAATTTTCTTGATCAAATCTCTAGTAGCTTTGAGCTACAGTAATAGCTTAATGCATGGAAGTTTCTTCAAATTCATATCCAAGGACATTTTCATCTTTAAAATCACTTAACCCAAAATTAGAACCTGATCCACTCTCAGAATCAGTATCCCAATAATATAACGCCAATTGAACTTCCTCATCCGGGTAACCATTAGCCACTAGAACCAAATTTTCAAACCCAGTAAAGCTTAATTTTTTTTTTAAATACAATAATTAAAGGAAATTATTTTATTAAGTATTTATCATAACTAGTACTTATCTATTTATTAAAATTTTTTAAAGTTCAAAACTTTTTTTTTACTTTTTAGATGTTATAAAATTTCCAAATCATTTAATTCTTATTTTTTTATGTAATTCTAGAAAGTTTCAGAAAAATTTCACTTGGTCACAAATTTTCTTGGTCACCAAATAGTGTGAGTCACCAGTGGTTGTCACCAATTGAGAAAAGTGATGCTGATCGCATGTTTCGTGACCAATTGGTCACAAAACGTCGGAGACTCCTAAAATTTAAGATGATACATAGATTTTCATTTTCTTTTAGTAAAAAAATAATTATCCTTTATTTAGTGATCAATTTATTCAAAATAATGATCATTTAGATATCCGTTTTTTCTTCACAAAAGTTAGATTATGTTCAATGTTGAAAATAGTATTCAAACAAGATAAAAAATGGGATAAAAATTTTTATTTTTCATAAACTAAGACAATTTAATGTTAATTTTACAATCGTAAATTTTTTAGCTTTCTTAAAAATTAATTTTTGATAATTAAATTTAAAAATTATTTTTATTCGTAGTCGAATAAATGGATATTGAAGAAAAATTGGCAAAATTTAGGGAAAATAAATTAAACGAAGAAAAATCAAGCGATCAAAATAAGCAGACATTTTTAAATAAGAGTTTATCAAATTTTTTTTTTCCCTCAGACAATAATCAAGCCTCGGTAATAAAACATGAGGAATCGGATAAAATTATTAGAAGAAGACCTTTAATAAAGCCCAAAAACAAACCAGGTGTTTTGATCAACGAAATAGAGGAAACAACTGAACCCGAACCCGAAGAAATAAAAATCAAAAGATTTAAACTAGCACTGAAATTTTTATTATGGGCCATTTTATTGACACTTTTTATTAAACTAGAGTTCGGTCTAGTTTATTTTGTTTGTTCTCTATTAGTTTTGATCTATTTGAATACAAATGTAGGCAAAAAGAGTAAAATCAGCGCCTATTCGGTATTTAATCCAAATGTTGAAAGAATACAAGGTACAATTACGGCTGAACAATTGGAAAAAAATTTAATTAAACCTTTTTAATCAACAGTATTTTTT
The DNA here is from genome assembly GCA_019054805.1 of Brachionus manjavacas. Lineage (NCBI taxonomy): Eukaryota > Metazoa > Rotifera > Eurotatoria > Ploima > Brachionidae > Brachionus > Brachionus manjavacas. Next base: position 1,431,851 of record JAHQIY010000015.1, on the reverse strand, counting down.
TTTTTATTTAAAAAAATAAAATTAATACAATTTAAATTTTGAATCATTGTAATTGTAAACAAGTTTCGCTGAAACCATCGCCTGCGTAAACATTTAGCCAAAGAAGCAAATTTTGCTTTTTTTGTAGGGCTCTGGATGACTCTAGTTCATATAAAGTGCATAAATTGAATAAAAGACTTTCATTGAGATATTTAGCTGGATTCAAATGAATCTTAGATTCTATAAGATTGATTGCTTCGATTAAATTACCAGAATAGAACAAACAGAAGGCCATATTATTCAATATCTTTTTTTGGAATAAAATTATGCAACTTAATTTTAAAGTAATGTCTTACTGTTGAATTATGGGGTGCTAATTGATCGGCTTCTTGTAAATAATCGTAAGCTTCTTTATATTGATGATTCATTATTTTTAAAAAACTTCTAAAAATTTTAAATTATAAATAGTTTAAATAGAAAAATAAAAAATGTCAAAGAAAAATTGTTGATTTTTTATTATTTTATTTATTTGATCTTTTCGGCGTTTTTGAAAAATTAATTTTTCCCAAAAAAAAAATTATATTAAATCAAATGCTCAAAATTTGCTATGAATACATTCAAATTAAGATTAATTTCTCATTTAGATTTTATTTACTTTATCTTACGTTGATTTCGACTTTGATTTCTTAAATAGATAAAAGACTCTCAATTTGCTTTTTTAAAATTAAATAAGGTTTACTTAAATAAATTTTGATTAAATGTTCACAGAAAAAAATAAAAATCAAAAAGTACAAAAATCAAATTTTGATCATTTTTTTAAAAAAAATTAAATTTTTCAAAAAGATTATTTACAGATTAAGAAGATTTCGGCATTTGTTACTAGCTGAATTTTCGTTTGAAAATGCTTTTGCTTTTTTAAACGAGTTGCTGGCATTTAAGGCATCACCAAGCTTAAAAATAATTTATTTTAAATCCCTTGAGAATTTAATTTTTATTGATATTTCCTAACTGTTGCATAAAGTTTCCCAATAGAAGACCATACTGCATTCTTGTCTGCATACTCAGACTCGGCAATTGCATTTAAAATTTCCATTGCTTTCGAATAGTTCTAACCAGATTTAAATAATCGGTTAAATTATTTCTTATAAATTATTAATTACTTTACGACTAATTAAAATGTTTGAAATTGAAAATAAAATTTTGTTCTTTCTCTCATTCCAAACTTTTCTGGCAACTAGAATAATTTAATATTTTCACATTTTATTTACTCAAAAAGCTTAGCCTTACCTGAATCTTGAGGAAGCTCAAGTAAAATATGTTTAACAATAGATAAAATTTTATACAAATTTAATACACTTTCATTTGAATTTCCCATATAATGGCTCAATTCAGCATTGAGCATGCGCAGACCAAACGGTACAAATGTTCTCATTTGATCAGATTGATAGTAAAACTCGGCTCTTTCAAAATTATCAAATTGGTTCAATTCCATTTCTGCTTCTTTAAAAAATTTCATTTTCAACAAAATTGATATTCGGATAAACCAAATCTGTGGCAAAAAATTCAAAAATTACAAAAAAAAATTTAATCTTTATCACTTGTAGTGAAAACGGTGTATACAATTCCTCATTTGGTAAACTTGACAAAATTTTATAAGTTAAATTTACAACTGATCGAAAGCATCCACATTTCTTTATTTTTTTAATTTAAATTTAATCAAATTAAATCAAAATTTACAATTAAAATTTGAAGGCCATTCGCATCGGGCACTACACTATCTGCATTTGGCAAGACGCGCTTAGCCGCTTCAGCTGCGCTGAAATACTTGTTAATCAAAATTCGAATTGGATCAACCAAAGGCTCTGAAATCGCGAATTCAAAAGAACTGTTCGAAGCTTTGACCGAGTCTGGGTACGGCCATATTTCTATATTTGAATTTTGAATGCATTCAACTGTTTCTTCATCTTATAGTAAATTTTTCAATAAATATTTATTAGAATATTTTTTTAATTTTACTAAAATCTTTGCAGTCCGATATAATGTCAAAAAATGACCGTCCTGCTATATCAGTTGTGCTTGTATTGTTGGTTATATCATTTCCACTATTGGTAAAATAGCTAGCTAGCAAATTTGACATTTTATACCAGTTTTTTTTGACTAAATTAAACTAAATTAAAAATTTTAAATTAAATGAAAATCATAATTTGAAATGAATGCAAATGTGTTAGGACAAAAAAACATGTCTTTAGCAGAAAATATGGAAGAGGCTTTAATTTTTAATAAGAGTTTCCATGGTAAAAATTATACCAATATTTTTTACTCGTTTAATCTCCACTAACAAAACATAAAATTAGAAAATTTTAAAGTAATTATATTGGGAAATGGGTAAGGATTATTATAGTGTTTTACAGATAACGCGCAGTGCCAAAGACGCAGAGATCAAGCAAGCTTACAGAAAAATAGCACTGAATTTTCACCCGGTCAAAAATCCTGGCGATAGACATGCAGCGGACAGATTTCGAGAGAGCTCCGAGGCCTATGATGTATTGAGCAATCGTAAGTTTGCCAACTGGCAAAATTCAGAAAGATTTAAGTTTTTTTTTCAAAGCTCAAAGAAAGGCCATTTACGACCAGTTTGGAGAAGAGGGCCTCAAAAATGGAGTTCCCTTGGACAAAAATAATTGGAGCGATCCATACACATTTTGTGGCGATCCCCACAAAATTTTCCATGATTTTTTCGGAGGTGACAATCCTTTTGCTGATTTCTATAAGCATGCCGAGTTGGACAAGAGTGAAAATTTCGGTGGTCTTGCTGGTCGCGGTCGAAAGAAACAAGATCCACCGATCGAGAGAGACCTAATGCTTTCGCTGGAAGAGGTTTACCATGGTTGCATTAAGAAAATGAAAATATCGCGCCGAGTCATGAACGATGATGGGCATACGTCCAGTTTTAAGGAGAAAATATTGACCATTACAGTAAAACGGGGCTGGAAACCAGGCACTAGGGTTACTTTTGAGCAAGAGGGTGACCAAGGTCCTAACAGCATTCCAGCTGATATTGTATTCATAGTAAGAGACAAGCCACACCCAATTTTAAGAAGAGAAGGATCCAATTTGGTTTATGTTCAAAAAATTCCGCTAGCCTCGGCTCTTACCGGAACTACAATTCATGTACCAACTTTGGATGGACGAATTTTGGATATTCCAATTACTGACATTGTCAAGTAATTTTTTCTTTGTTTTAGATTTAATTTTAAATAAAAAATTCTTCAGACCAGGATTTACTCGATCTATTCCGGGTGAAGGCATGCCACTAGTAGAAGATACAAATACAAAAGGAGATCTGATCATTGAATTCGATATTGAGTTTCCCAAGTATTTAAATTCGGATAGCAAGGACTTTATCAAAAAGGCTCTAATACCAAACGCGTACAAAAAAGAAGAGAAACCAAAGAAACAGAATGTTCAAATGAAATCATCAGACTTTGAGGATTAAACTCTTTTGTTTTTTCATTTTTTTATTTTAATTAAGAATTTAATAATAAAAAATTAAATAGTTAAAAAATTCATTCAAACATTAAAACCAAGCTTTCTCATGCATTCTTTGTGTGCTTCGATCAGATCTTTGCAGTTTTCTTCGCCTTTTTCCATAATGCACGCATCACGTGCTTTTTTGGTCTCTGGACACGCACAACACGGCTTCAATTTTTGCTCTGTCTTTGGTTTTTGTTCAAGTTTGCACGAGTCCGACTCGCACTGCTTCTTTTCTACAGGTGCAGAATTTACATTTGGAGCCTGTGAATTACCCATTATCTAAAAAAAAAGTTTTGGTTTTAAATTAAAAATTAACCTAAATTCAAATTTAGAATACAAGAGTTTAAAATCTTGAATCTTAATAAAAATATTTTTTTTTTCAAAATAAATAAATCTTAATTTATAGATTGAATAAAATTTAATTAAATGTCTATTTGTATTCGTTGAGTAAGGTTTTGCAGGCTTCAAGACAGTCCGTATAGACAGCTTCGAATGCTTGGTTGGTGTCAGGATACCATGGATCCTCAATGTTTTTGTTCTTTCGCTTTTCGTTAAAGAAATTGACTAATTTTATTTCAGCTTTGCTATTCTTTGGTTTTATTCTTTCCAGATTTCGTATGTTGTCCACATCAAAACCCAGGATGAGATCGAACTTGTCGAAATCTTGCGGTGTAATCTTTTCAAGTCAAAAATATATTTGATAATTCCAAAAATAAAAAAACTACTTGTCTAGCTATATGTTCGTAATTAATTCCGTATTTTTTCAGAACTCGTTGAGCACCTCCGTAAATCTTACTGCCGGCCTCATGCCCACCAGTACCTGCGGAGTCTATGAGCCAGTTATCCCGAACTCCTTGTTTAGTTGCGAGATCATGAAGTATTGCCTCACCCATAGGCGATCGGCATATATTTCCTAAAACATTAAAAAATTAAAATAATTGAGTTTATCTTGCTTTATTTATAAATTTTTACCTAAACAAACAAAAAGTACACTGTGCTTTGTCATTATGAAATCCACGAAAGTTTCTCAATAATGCTTTCAAATAATTGAAATTATATAATTCAAATTTGGTAATATTTCATTAGATTTAATATTTCTGAACGAACATAAAAACAGCGTAAATGTTAGTCTAGTTTTACACAAATTAATTTTTTTTTTTAATTAATTTTTTAATTAAAAATAAATATTTTTCAACCTTGGTTTAAACGCATCGAATTTTCTCTGTCATTTTTTTTAATTGTATTAAAAATTGGGATTTGAATTTAACTGGATATCTATTTTTTGATATTTTCTGGATGTTTGAATTTTTACACTGCTTCGACTCAAAATTGATTTAAAAATATTTTTATTTTCAATAAATGTTTTTTAACATTGAATTAAATAGATATTGATAAAAAAAAATTAGATAAAAATTTAAGTTTTCATCCAAAGCATGACCCAATATAAAAATTACATTGTCAAATTGGTCCGAGAATTTTAAAATATTTATTATAAAATATGGTAAATGAGCCAAAATTTTTAAATTTTTAAATTTTTTTTATTAAAATTGGAAAAGGTAATAAATAATAGGAATAAAAAGATTAGCGCAAAGATTAGATGCGCTATAGAAACCTAGAAAATGTTTTATTAAAGTCTAATTTATGACTTGACTTAAAAAAAAAAATTTAAGTAAAAAAAAAGAGACATTCCAGTGCGGCCAAAGCTAAAGTCAACAAGAGCAAGACTACAAGATCTGAGTCCAGATGTTCCAGTGTGACCAAAACTAAAATTCATAGGACAATCACCAAAATAGCTGACTCCAGTTTTTCCAGTGCAGCTAAAGCTAAAGAAAGTTCAACCAAAATTGTAGTCAACCAGAACCAGACAACAGAAACTAAGTCAAAACATCCCAGTCAGACTAAAGCTGTAATCAACAAAAGCATAATTACAAAAGCTGAGCCCAGACATCCCAATGCGGCTAAATAAAAAAAGCCTGATTACAACTACTGACGGTAAACTTTCCAGTGCGACCAAAGCTGCAATCAACAAAAACATGACTGGAGCAAAAAAGCGCACACCTTTGTACAACATCACCACTGTTGATCATCCATCTTTGCCAAAAATGAACTCAACTGAGGAAAAATTGTTCAGTAATGACACAATTATTATAACTTTGGATGGTTCAAATTTATACATTTTTAAAAATGGGGTAATATTTCAAAATTAGATGATATACAGGTAAAAAAATTGATTTAATTAGACTTGAGCCTGATAATAAATTGAATTGATACAATTGTTGATTTTATCACAAAAGGATATTAACTTATGGTTCTTAAAGCATAAAATATTTGAAAGTAACCCAGACATTAACGTAATGGTCCGATAAATATGACATGTCACTAAAACAGAGTACCCTATTTTAGTGACATGTAATATTTGAGTGAACACTGATTTTTAAAATTGAAATATTCGCTTTTAGTGACATATAACAAAAAGCGAATATGCATAAATATTGCTATTTTTTATGAAAATATTGCTCGGGTTTAATGACATGTTTTTAACCCATGTTAATTTAAAAATCAACTTCTTTTTTTTTGAAAAATAAACTCTTTCGGCTTTATAAGAGGCTTTAAGCCTAATGACTCATTCTATTGTAAAAATTGTAGTTAGTTTAACTTTTAAAATTCAACTTAAATGTGGTCCAACTTTTTTTACTCGTTCCAAGATTTGTTAACTTCATCCGTTCTTGTTTTTTTAGACTTAATAAGATTCCAATATATTATGAATTTTTGTACATTTTTTACTTGTTTTTAAAACTATAATACATTAAAAAATTCAATTCAATTCAAATAAAATATATTTTTCGTAAAAAAACTTTTATCTTAAATTATTTATTATAAATAATGTGTCAATTACATGAGTTAAAAACATGTCACTAAACCAGAGCAATATTTTCATAAAAAATAGCAATATTTATGCATATTCGCTTTTTGTTGCATGTCACTAAAAGCGAATATTTCAATTTTAAAAATCAGTGTTCACTCAAATATTACATGTCACTAAATTTGTTAGTGACATGTCATATTTATCGGACCTTTACGTTATTTTCTTTCCAATTTGCAATAATGGTAACTGGTCATTAGTTGTCTTTAATTTACATAGTACGACGATGAATCACTTAGACTCCGTTTTTAATTCCGATCCAGTCTTGATTAATAAATTATTTATTCTTTTAAAAAAGGCTTTTCAGTCCATGAAAAAGATAAAAAGTTGGACGATTGGTACATATAAAATTCTACCAAAACTCATCGAGAAACAATTGTTTAGCATTGTTGCACTTAAATATTAATAATCTTGAAAGTTGTATTGCTGAAATTCATCAAATTTTAGAACTTTTCTAAACTCGTTTAATATTTTATTCGTTTGATTTATTTTTTCTAAATGAGACTAAACTTGAGGGGAAAGTAACATACACATAGTATTCAACGTTATCATATATATTCAACGTTCAGACGTGATTGTAATACTTATGGTGGTTGATTACTTGTATTTATAAAAAATGGGCTGTTTGTAAACAAATACAGTACACAAAATAAAAAAATGGAAAATATTTTCGTTCAGCTCAAAATTCAAAAAAAGAATGTAAATTTTATTATTAGTTATAAACCACCTGATTTCCCTGATGCAGAATACTACAAAAAATACTCTTGCATTAAATCAAATATTATGGCTTTAATGAATTTTCGATGAAACTTTTGGAAAATTATTTTTCAATGAGATCTCATAAAAATAATTTATGTAATTCAAAAGAAATTAAATATGGAGTGCCGCAAGGTAGCGTGCTGGGTCCACTTTTCTTCTTGATTTTTATAAATGATTTGGTATAGTATGTTGATTTTATGTGTTCGCTCTTTGCTGATGATACAACACTCTACTTAGCTGATGAAAATTGTGAAAATCTTATAAAGAGATTTACAAACTCAATTGGTACCTTAACAGATTGGTGTTGTTTTAATAGATTGGACATCAATTGGTCTAAAACAAAAATTATGTTTATCACAAAAAAGAGAGGTTTCTACCAGCCAGAAAGTATTTTGATAGATTCCAATCATGTAGAAGTTGTTGATTCCTTTAGGATCCTGGGGGTAACAGTAGATAATAAATTACATTTTACAAGCCAAATTGGTTCCTTTAGACAACATATTCATTAAAGACTATCAAACTTTATATTAGACTTTTTTACCTTTCATTTAATGTAAAAATTCAACTCTTCAAAACTTTCATTTTGCCGTATTTTGAATACTGTTCAACGTTGTTAATTTATTTCCCAAAAGAATCAATACAAAATTTAGCTAATACCTACAATCAATGTATGTTCAAATGATTTTAGCTCGTTCAATATTTTTTTAAGTGAATTTAATTTATCTTGTTTCCAACATTGAATTTTAAAACGTTTTTGTACATTTATTCGTGGTATATTTAATAAACTATTAACACCAAAGAACATTCGTAATAAATTCAACTTCAAAAATGAATTACCTTTCAGCTACAATTTAGGATCACTAAATGAACTGTTAGTGCCGGATAAATGCAAATTCAATACAATCTACGGAGAGTTGACATTTAGTTATTTCTTTTCAAAGTTTATTAATCGATTGATTCTGGATGATCTTTATCAAAATGAAATTTTTTTCAAAACTAGAGTAGATATCAATATAAATTTGATTTTTAATCGTTTTATTAATGAATTTGAAAAATTTGATTTGATATACAAAACGTACTTTATGCAATATTTAAATAAAGGAAGCAAATATTAAATTTGTTTGTATGTTTTTTTTTGTATTGAAAAAAAAATTAAAAAAAATCTTTTAAAAACTAAAAAAACAATAAAAAATAAAAACCTCTTTTTTTCGTCATTTGAGTATTACGAGTTTGACAAATATTCTCTATTAATAAAGCTGCATCATTCGGCTTGTGTTCAAGTTCTTTTTCCGAATCTTCAGATTCAAGTATGGCATTTTTTTCGTTCTGAATACAGTCCGCTGGTTGATGTTATACACGATATATACACGATCTTGTTTTCTTTTTTGCTCCTCGCTTTGGCTTGTTGTTCAATGGTATATTCATGCCAATATCATTGAGCTTGATTTTAATCTAGTTTTTTTTTTTTAATTTTGTTTAGCTGTTAAAAAAATGTTGACTATTTTTAGAAGGAATTTCGAGTCTTTTACTAATTGAATGACTTAATTTGATGTCAATTAAATAAATTTATTGAGCTTAAATAAATAAATAAATTTATTTATAAATTTTTTTATTTGATAAAAATTGAAAATATATTAAATTTTTTATGTTTTTATTAATTCAGTTATTTTATTTATTAAATGTTCGGAAAAAAATACCCAACCCAACTCCATTGTGTAATTGCTACCTTACTATTTCCTCTTTTTTTCCTAGAACCTGAACTAGGTAAACATGTGCCACATGTAACAATCTTTGTCTTCTTAACTTACATTTTTTTTAGCTTATTTACTTTATTTTGATTTTTTTTTAATTTATTCTGAAGGAGCCCTAGCTCGGTATATAATTTCTATTGATATTTTATATAAATTTGTGGTTATTTTACTAAATTTATTGTGTAATACTGACATCCATTTTTTTAGAGTTTGTTTTCGCAAGTTTTCTACCATAGCTTAGATTAAAATTGTTATCATTTTAATGGTTAAAAAAATTACAAAAACAAATTGAGAATAAATTTTAATTAATTACTCTTTTTTTAAATAAACAATTTGTTTACGATAAAATAATCAATTTTAAAGTAAAGTTAGTAATGTTTTTACAGTTAAAAACTGAAGATTTTCGGTTAGAAAATTATGTTTATGCTATTGAGGATCTAGAAGAAATATTAATAATAATAAGCTGTAAAAGCTCTGCGATTATGGAGAAACATCAAATGGTTAAACTAGAAACCAGATCATTCAAAGGTATTTAAAAGTGTTTAAAAATTTATTTGCTTAATTTAGTTTTTTCAGCAATAGACTTAAATTTCAAATATTTGTGCTACTTTGGATTGTGCTTACCTTTGGGTGCTTTTTTGTTGTGCATTTTTTTATCAATTTTCAAAGATTTTGATCAAGCAAACGAAACTCACTGTGGCGTATTTAATTTTTTGCCTTCCATTTCTGCATGCATCAGCACATTTTATCCTCAGAACACTTTATGGAGACTTTGTATTGGTATTGACTCGTTTCCGAGGTATCTAATCTCGTTTGTGTACTACAAAAAGTACTACAAAGATAAAGGACAATCGATGAAAAATGCTGATTTGTATATTTTAATTGTAAAAATTGCTTTTATGTTTCATAACATAGAATTGACTTCTCTATTAATTTTGACTTATGTTTCATCTGTAGAAATATTTTTAATTCATATGATTAGTTTTATAATTTTTTTGATAACTTCCTCGTTGTATATGTTAGTTTCTATTTGTACATACTACTGGCCCAGAGAAGAAGCTTTCAATCATCGAAAAAATGAGGAAAAAATATCTCTTAAACTCAAAATCGGAACTTTTTGTGTTTATTTGTCTTGTTTGTTGATGTCATTATATTTTTATATTCGTCACAACAGGTATTGTGAGCCATTTGTTTACTCTTTTTTTTCTCTAATGGAGTACTTTACTGTATTAGCAAATATCTTTTATCATTCACTTATTTTTTATGATCTAAATTTGTCAAAAAAAATTTTGAAACTAAATTTATTAGAAAAAAAATTGGACTAGGCTATAATTGGAATAATTTTTTTCATTTGAAATGTAGACACAAAAATATTGTTTTTTTTTTGCTTTTTAAAAAAATAAATTTTTACACAAAAACACTTTAATTCATTTTAATTTTAAATTTTGCTAATTAAATAGAATCTTTTTTAATTAGAAATTCGAAAAAATATTCAATCAACCTAATTTTTAAATTTAGCAAGTTATTAGTATATTCTGTAGGCCAATTTTCTTCAAAAACAATTCAAAAACAATAAATTGGTTCTTGGCAACATGTTGACCAATCCACACTCTTTTGTAGTGAAGATTCGTCTACACTTAATGAAAAATTAGTTTTCAAATAATAGATTTTTTATTTCATCTATTAGTTGATTAAATAAAAGTTATCAAAAATAATAAATCTTAATATTTTGGTCAAGATTAAAAATTTTTTTTTTAAGATAAGTCACAATCACCATTTTCAAAATGATGTCATTAATTCAACATTACTCACTTTTTCCGGTGAGGAATATGGATTAGTGAAAAAAAGAATTGTAATATTTAAGTTCACGTGATATTTCAAAGACTCGAAAATCTTAAAATTGGAATAATTATTTATTATTAATTTTTCCCTTTTTTTTCAATTGCATAAGTATTTTTAACTTCAGTTGTTTAACAATAATAAGCTACGACAAGGGTTTAATTTGGAATAATTTGAAAATTATTATGTGAAAACTATTATTTGATAAATTCCCCTTGGATGTTATTCAATTTTATTTTTGTGTAATTATTTCCTATTTTTTAACTAAATTTACTATTAAGTGCAAATTTTTTTACAAAAATTCAATAAAATTATTAAAATACAATAAATTATAATACAAGATGAAGTTTTTAAATTTAAAAAAAATTGGAAAAGTTTAATAAAAAATATTTTTTGCATTAAAAAAATACAAATCAATTTGGCATCATGAAATTGATGATCAATTCAAAATATCACTTCTATTCAATGAGTTTATCTTTAGATATCAAAATTAATCTTTGAATTAATTTAGAGAATTTTAATGTAACAAGCTTTACATGTTAGGTAAATTTAAAAAAATAAAAAAAATTTTCTAATAAACTTTTCCAATTTTTTTTAATTTAAAAACTTCATTTTGATATTTTGAATTGATCATCAATTCAAGATTCCATCAATATTAACTTTAATTTTTTCTAATTAAACTTTAGTATCCTTTAAAAATCAAATATTTAAAATAAAAAAAGAGTTTTCATTTTTGGAACTAATTGTCCATTTTTCTTTTTTTTATGAAAAAAAAATCCTCAAAAAAAAATTCTATTCTATTATCAACAATTTATTTGAAATTTTATCTAATCAAAAAAATTTGTATCCAGCTATTTGTATCACATTTAACTATTTTTTTTGACGAAAAACATTCATCTGGTTGAGATTAAAGCTTCTAATCCGTTTGAACGGATTGATTTTTTGAAGCCTGTTAAAGACATTATTTTCTGAAGGTTGCTCATCCATTTTGTCATTTGGCTCATCATTAGAACTTATTTCCTGCTCATTTTCATTTTTCTTTGTCTTGAGCATTTCACTGTCATTCGGATCGGTCAAAAACAGATCCAATTGATCGATGTCCAGCAAATTTTTGTATTTTTTCGAATCAAAATAAATTTTTAGCTCAAGATTTTTCCCACTTGTACCTTCATCAACTGGCTTATAGATAACACTTTTCGGGTTGTCTGCAAATTTATTTTCGCTTGCATTCGGATGAAATATGTTCACAACAAGATTATTTTCTTTTTTTTTAAACAAGAAAATCCCATGGTTTGCGGCCAACCAGTCGAAAAACTCCTTGACTCTTTTTACCTCTTGGTCAATTTCATCCGATTGCAATTTATCTTGCAAAGTTTTGCGGTAATTGTTCATAAAAATTTCCTCTTCTATTTGATCATTTTTTCTCGAGTTTGTCAGACTGGAGCGAACCTTGGGCTCAACTACATATTTGGGACGTTTCGGAAACTTTTCCAGTATTTTGCTCAATTCTTTATAGAAGTCATCATCTTTTTGGTCTTTCACAAAGTTGAAAAAATTCTCCTGCACCAATGTGTCATCTTGATCCGAGCTATATGACGAATCGTTCAAGTAGCTAAAAGTGTTGTCTATTTCATCACTAATATTCGAATACCTATACTCATTATTATTGCTTGATTCATCGTCTTCTTCATTGATGGTTTTTTTGAAAATTTTTGCTGACACATTCGCATCATCGTTATCTTTTTTGATCTTTCCCAAGTATTCTTTGAGCTCTTCTACATAGCGGGTCTTTATTTTGGAATTTTTGCGGTTGATCTTCTTGTCAATCTCATCGATGTTGAGCTCGGGCTCCACATAATTTTCTTTTTGGCTCATCAAGTGCTTTTTTGAGAAAAAAATAAATGTTCCAAGTTATTGAGAAATATGGTGAGATTGGTTCACAATGATTCATAAATTATATAATGCAAAATTTTACACTTGAATAAACAATCAACTGCGTTTTTAAATTATTCATCATTTTTAATAAACGCTTTTAGCAGGCACATAAAAAAAATAAAATTTTAAATTTAAATTAAAAAAATTTATTAATTAATATTTGTATTTTGTTTAACAATTAAGTCCAAATATTGATTTTGAATCAATTGCTTGTGCTTGTCCATATCGAAGAAGAGTCTTAGTTCCAAATTTGGCACAGAGGGGTCATCTTCGATGGGGATAAAATTGAAAATAGTAGGATCACTTTGTTTTTCATTCTCGTCTTGGTGAAAGATATTCAAGGTCAAACTTTGCTGTTCATCAGGCATTCTGGTCATAAAACTGCTTGGTTTCTGTAGCTCTTCGAACACTACCGAGCTTGAAGAAGAGTTCAAATCGAAAGAGTCAAAATCCCAAATGGTTTGAACACCTGGCTCCAATGGATCGACTTTTTCGATGATTTTTTTTAGCTGCTCAAAAAAACCACCTCCAAATGTATCATGCTCACTTTGGCAAAAATCAACACGTTTATTTTTTACGGGAGATTGACGAGCATCTTCCGAGCTGGTTGTTAAAAAATCATCTATATCCAACGAGTGATCGCTATCACTTTGGTTTGTTTTGTTTCTTAGAACAGAAGTTGGTTGCAAGTTATCTGCGCACTTTTTTGCCAGATGTTCTCTTTTGTTTAGCAAAAGTTTCAATTCTTCCAAATAAGGTGCCTTTTTTTTGTTCATTTTCCCTTAAGTTGTACAAAAATAAAAGAATTGGAATCTTTTAAAAATTTATTTTTAAATTAATAAAAAATGTTTAGCATTTCCAGCATTCTATTAAAAAAAATTTGACACAAAATTCATTTGATGCAATTTTTAACCTAAGACTGGTTCATTTTCTTTTGCAAAAGGTAATCTCTTTTTCTCGTTTATTTTCTGTATGCAATCTTTTAGCTCTTCAATAAATTCATCATTTGATTGATAATTTTCGGATAAATTTTGGCACAGTTCAGCAGCATCGTCTTCGCCAGTGGCCGCAATTTGATCACTATTGGCATTGCTCACTACTATAATTTCGTGGCTTGCTGAATTATTATCTTTGATCAAAAAATCCTCTTGCTTAAGACTATAACATGCATTGTCAGATGTATACTGGTTGCCTAAATCATCAAACAAATGGCTATAAGATTCCAATATTTCTTTTAGTTCACTTTCTATTGATACCTTTTCTGTAGTCATTATTTAAATTGTTTAAAAGTGATTGTTAAGCAATCGAATACAGTCGGTTTTTATACATAATTTTGTCTAAGATCGTTTTCCTATTATTTAATTTGATTCGCTTGAGCAGCCAAATAATCTTTAGTTTTTTATTTAAAATCATCTCTAAAGAAAATAGTCGCTTACGCCCAAATAATTAAAATTTTTTTTAAATTGACCTTATCACATTAAAATATTTTAAAATTTAGTTGCTTCATATTTTTTTTCAGTAAAATGTTGGGTATTATTTTTTTTGATTTCTTTAGAAGTAAGTTGAATACATACAAAATAATTGATAATCAAGTCTTTATTTGACAAAAATAATCAGAGATTAAAAAGAAATTTTTTCCTAAATTTGAAAATAAATCCTTTTTTATAAGTTATTAAAAATCAAGAAGCTTCAATTAAAAAAAAAACATGAATAAAAAAATAAAACACTGCATTAAAATTTAAATTTAAATTTGGAAATTCATCAATTTGTTTTCCCTCAAAAATTAAAGACTCATTTTATGATTTTTTTTCCAAATAGATCTTCAAAAAATTAATTTTTAAACTTTTCTGAGTTAATTTGCATTCATCATTATTGTCAATATTAGTGCCAGAATCAGGCATTGTCACTGAAACTTCAAGAAATTGATTTTTTTCCAAGTTTTCATTTTCCTTATCTCTAATTGAAAATTGAAAAATCTCTCATCGTTTAATTCACAATTGAATGATTCGAATTTCCAGATTTTCTCAACACCCGACTCCAAAGGATCATTTTTTTCTACCATCTCTTTTAATTTGGCAAAATTAAAATTATTTTAATGGGTATCAAAATTGAGTTGATTTATATCTAGCTGAGGTTTGATTCTATCATGTAGCGAGGTATACGATAGATTTCACTCAACAGTTTATCATATTTTTTCCAATATCTCTTCGATTTCTTAATCGGAAAGCTCTTTCATTTTCAAAAAATTTTTAAATTTAAAAATATATTCATAGCTTTTTTCTTGGTATAAATAAAAGTTAAATTGAAAATATAATTTTTTCTCAAACATTGATTCTCTGTTGTTTTAGAATTATTTAAACAAACCAAGAATTATTTAATTTTTCATCTTTTAAATTTTCTTAAAGATTAAAAATAAATTTTCTCATAAAATTTAAAAATACTTGTATTTTAATCAATTTAGTCTCTAATAGAAAGAATCAAAAAAAATTCATTCCTTCAAAATAAAAAAAAATTTTTAAAGAATTAC
Organism: Brachionus manjavacas; assembly: GCA_019054805.1. Lineage (NCBI taxonomy): Eukaryota > Metazoa > Rotifera > Eurotatoria > Ploima > Brachionidae > Brachionus > Brachionus manjavacas. The sequence continues at coordinate 1,416,604 of JAHQIY010000015.1, read as the reverse complement.
TATAAAATTTCAAGTAAAACAAAGAGAATAAATTTTAAGATCCATAGCCAAAATGGAACTTTTAATAGCCAAAACTTGCAATTTAACAAAATAAAATTTTTAATTTTTTTTTTCATTAATGAAATTTTATTCTAATTTTGCAAAATAAAATTTTTTATTTCAATATAATGAAAAATGACTAAATTAAGTCTTACATTTAGAGCTTTTTCAATCAATTAATTTCAATAATCCTTAAAAAATGTCTCTCACAATGGCTTTATGTCTTTTTTTCTCATGTTTTGTAATAAATCGTTAGCTCTTGAGGAGAAAGGTTCAGGCTCTTTCGACCTGCTGTTTATAATTTTGTCTTTTTTTAATTTTTTTGAAGTGACCAGTCCATTTATCTGAATAGATGCTCCACTTGACTCGTCACTTTCGGTTTTAATAATTAATTTATTCGGCTCTTTTACATTATTTTTATCAGACTTTGGAACTAAAAAATTTTTCATAGCTAGTAGACTTTTTATTTCCTTTCTTCTTCTTTCAATTGTGTCCGAATCTTCACTGGGCGTCCATGATGATGAAATTTTAAAGCTTTCTGAATCAGGGTTTTTCTTTAAATTACTTTTATCTAAAATATCTTGAATAATTAAAAAAATAAACATTTTTGCTTTTAAATCAATGAATTACGCATTTGATTACCTTTTTTTGTCTCAAAATTTTGTTCAACTTTTAAAGAAGCTTCTTCATGGTTGTTATTAGATCTAGTTGAGTATGATTTGTTCGAGGAACTACATGCGGTAAAATATTTGGATGTACTGGAACTTCCAAATATATAATCTGGTCTTTTTTCTATTTTTTGTACTGATTTTTCTTTGATTGAATTTCTAACATTAGTTTCCGGTTCAATTTCGATCAAGTTTAAAGAATTTTCATTTCTAGTTTTAACACGCAATTTTAATTCTTCTAAAAAATTTGATTCTTTTTCACTTTGCTTTTTCTCTACGTTAATTTCAGCTCGTTTTAAACTTTTCTTTGATTTAATAAGATCACTCAAAAAATCATCACTTTTTTTTGGCTCATTGAAAGAAGATAATTTATTTTGAATCAAAGTGTTTGGAGGAGGAATTAGATTTTGATTATTTTTATCTAATTTTTTTCCTTCTTGGTTTATTACAGGGGGCAAAGGTGGTACTTTCGGAATGCTGATTATTTTTTGTTTTAAAATTTTCTCCTCTTTGATTTTATTCTTTTCATTTACCTCAAGCTCATCACTGGCCTCAGTTTCTGCGACAATTTTTCTGTTTGGGATGCATTTTGTAGGTGTCGACAGTTTTTTGCCCTTTTCTTTTTGGACTGTTTGTTCGGCTGATGATATTTTGCTTGGTCGTTTATTTTTGATCAGTGACTCATTGGATCTGTAAGGGTAAAATTCCACTAAGGAAAATGGAAAATCTATTTTTTGATCAATGCAAGGAGAATTTTCACCGCTGATAGGAATATGATTGTAATTAAGAAGCTTATGGGCATTTGGATTTAAACTTTCTGGTAATTCTTTTTCAATAGAATCGATACGCTCAATTATTCGGTCAAAAAGGCTTAATTTTGTGGCAATTTCTTTTTCTGATAAAAATTTGGTTCCAATAATAGAATTATGTTGATTGATTTTTTGGGTTCTATAATTCTGTGGCACACAAAATTGCATTGTATTTCTTAGATACTATTTGGTTTTCTAAAAAAATAATATTTTTTTCCCAAATTGGTTTTGCCCAATTTTAATTATTAATTATTAAATTTTTAAGTATGTTAATTAAAAAAAAAACTCTTTAAAACTGGATTATTAATTGTTAAAAAGTGATAAGTTGTTTTTAGAGATTGCACAACAAGAGAGATATATTTGTGATGGTATAACAATTAGTCAAGTGATTCTTGCTTCACTTTATTTCGAGTATCAAAATAGTTTTGTGTAGAAATTGCATCTAAGAAAATGGAATTTAAATAAAGAGATTAGTTAAAAGATAAAATGTTAGTAGGTATGTTTTTTCTATTTAACTATGAAAATTACAATTTGAATGACATCTTTGATTTATTTAATATAATTTTGGAAATTTTCTAGTATTGTAAATCTTTGTTTCTAAAAATGATATATCTATCAAAGCTACACTAGATTGTTTGTTTCTTTTATAAATGATGATTCTTTGATATTTTGAAAAATTTGTCGTAAAACATAAAGATCTAATTTTATCGTTGAAAAAATATTTATTTATAAAACAAAACAAAATTTTTATGCTTAATAATTAAAATCTTTCTTTATTTATATATTCGAAAATATGACATTGTAAATATTAGAAAAAAAATAAAATACTTAATAACTTTTTATCTTAATATCCAAACATGTTTATTGTATTTATCAAATTTAAGGATAGAAGACTGTAAATCTACGAGGGGACTAAATACTCATAATTTCCTAGAACACTTCCTTTATAGATAAAACTAGATAAAACAGAGGCTTGAGTTGTGAAAATTTTGTTCAAATTGAACAAAAATATTTTCTTTTCAGAAAATTAAGAATAAAGATTTAAATGAAATTATTAATAAATAAAGTAAGTAAAATAATTTCTTTCATTTGTTAAAGAGAAAAAAAATAAAACGTCAATAAGACTGGTTTTGATCAATAATTTAACTGATTTAAAAAAAATTTGAGTAATTTTTGAAAATTTGAGTAATTAAATTCTATTAAAAAAAAAATAATTAAGCTGAAACAATTTAATTTTTTTTTACTCTTTTTTCTTTTTATTTTATTTAAATTTGTCTTTGAATAAATGACTTGATAAATATTAATATTGATCTTTTTAAATTTATCAAAATTTTCTTTCAAAAATATTACCACTCAAGATCAATTAATTAACTTAATTCTTCTTTAAAAACATTTATTTCTAAAAGTTAAAAAATGCATTTAAGGTACAAGTTATTGTTCTTACAAAAAATGTACTAAATGTGAAATTTATCATGCTTATTTTTTTTTATTAATTATTAATTATTCCGAAAATGGCGTTAATCTTAAACTTTTTAAGTTAAAGTCTAATAATCTCATAATAATCTAATAATCTTAATTGATCGGCATCGCAAAGAAATTTGAGTAAATTGATGAATGAAATGATTTAAATAGAATAAAAACTTGATCAGTAAATGAAGAGTAAATTTTTTTTCATAAAAACCAAATAAAATATTCAAATAAATTGTGAAAAGTTTTTGATGAATTCAAAAAAATTTCATAAAATGTCATTTAACTTTGATAATTTGTATGCTATTTCAAAAATAATCAAGCATTAATTTAAACTTTCCCTGTATATAAGAAAACTTTAAAACAAAAACATCAATAAATTTTTAAAACTGACATCGTTTTGTAGAAGACTTTTTTGCCTATTTTTGTAGAAAATATGGTAAAGAATAAATAATAAATTTACTATAGAATTTCATTTCCAAATAAAAATGTATGTCTTCAATTAGTACTTCTTTAATTTTTCTCCCTTTTTGGCAATTTAGCTTCCAAGAGTAAAAATTTGATTAAGCCCAATTTTATTTATGAATTATTTGGTGAATAAAAGTTAAACTTGTTTTTTACTTTCTTCTCTTAAAATTTAATGATTCAAAAATAAAAATCAATCTAAATTTAAACAAACAGCTAAATTAATTATCAAATTGAAAAATAAAGTGAATAGTGTAGCAAATAATTTCTTTTTAATTTAAAAATTATTCTGAAAAAAATTAATTTACATAAATATTTATGCTACTAGAAATTTCTCTAATTTAATGATCAAATTTCCAAATTTCAACCGTGACCAAATGTGTAATTTCCCACCATTGAAAGATTACTGATGGTTTTCAGTTTTACTTCATTTAAAACTTAAGTTATTAAACTTAGAAATTGTGAAATCTGCTGTTTAATTTAACTATGAATTAAACATGCTTCCAATTTGATCAAAATTTTTTAAAATTTTTTCATTGCTAAATTTTTTATCAAATTATTCTTTTGGTTTTTTGTTTTAATAAATTAAAATAATTCAAATGATAATATTAAATGGTTGCTGTGAGATTCTGTTTATAAATTAATTAACTAAATTTTAAATTTGAATTTTCTGGGTTTGATTTAAAAGCCTTTAAATTTCTCCAAAATTTATTTAACGACTAACTTTGGCATATAAAATTTAAAGAAAATTTAAAAATTTTTTAACCTAAAAGATTAGAAATTTTTCTTTTAAACTATGATTTTCCTAAAAAAATTTGATTGACATTATTATTAAAATAATATTTGAATTAGAAATCTTAATTTAAATTTAATAATATAAAATTTAAAATAAATTATAATAATGACTATTTCGAAATTGAAAAATTAAAAAAAAATTCTTTTAAAATTTTTAATTGATTTATGTTAAATGTGAATTCTTAAATTGAAAATTATTGAATTGAGAGTTAAACTTGCGCAAGACTGTTAAACTTGATTTTGTGCATGAAAAAATTAGCGACATTTTAAAATCATTTTCAAAAAATCTTTAAAGATTTTTTATTCTAATTAAAAAAATTTTTTTTTATATGGATACAAATAAAATGAGAATGTAAAAAAATAGGTAAAAAATAAACAAACTAAAGCAAAAATCCGTTATTTGTTGAAATTCTTCTTTTTTTTTTTTAAACTTGATCCAGAAGAAGATTTTGAAGCCTTATCTCGCGCAAATAGCTTGGTAAAAAAATTTTTTCGAAGATTTAGATTGATGGAATTCGAAGACTTGGTTCGCTTTAAATTTCGCTCAAAACTTTCTTCATTAGGCTTTCTCTGCTTGCCTCCTGATAGTTTTGTTTCCCTAGTCAGCTCACTATTAATCGTTCGCATCCCGTACATCTCCGGACTAGCACTTTGACTCGGAATTTCTCTCAAACGCTTAATTATTTCCAGAGTTTCGGCTGAAGGTCCTTCATTTGAATCACGTAAATTTTCTCCTTCTGAATCATAGTCTGATTGTGGCGAGTCAAACTCTGTTTCGTCTTTGTTCTCTTCTACCAGGTGTTCTTCTGTAATTTGGGACTGATCAATTTTAGATGGTTTTAGCAAAATTTTGTCCAAAAGAGAAGAATCTCGAATCTGCTCTGATTCTTCGTTCAAAAAATTAGGAACTTTTTCTTTGTGAGCTTCATTCGTTTCTAAATCAAATAATGATATGTTGCGAGGAATGGCATAATCACCACTGGAAGACTCAGAATCTGACTTTACCATTTCAATTTTGTGTCTATTAGAGTCCTCAGATGATAGTTTTGGTGGAATTTTTGGTTTGTCTTTTTCATTTTTTAAAATAAAATACTTTTCTATATCAGAACTTGACTCAGTTGTTTCTTCCGATAAGTGAGTGCCAGCTCCAGAACTTAAATCAACAATCTCAATAATTTTTTTTTTATTTTTGAATAATTTTTTATAATTATTTTTTTTATTAAATTTATTTTATTTTTTGAATAGATCAAAAAAAAATTATTTTAAAATTTTTCCTTTATTTTTTCCTTTTTTTCTTTTATAAAAATTATTTTAAAATAATTCATAATTTTTTTTAAAATCAATATTAACTCTATTATTTTATCTTTTTCTTTTTTGAAATAATAAAAGTATGTCTAACCGGATGATTTCAACAAATAATCACTCGATCAAACTATAGAACTATATCATTATTTTCATATTTATCAAAAAAGGTTAATTCTAATTACCTATTACTTTCTCTTGTTTGCCTTTTTAAAATTGAATTTCCAAATTCGTCATTTTGAATTGTCTCAGTCCAAAGTGGATCAGTATCACTTTAAAAAAATTAAATTAAATTTTTGCATTATTTTATTAATAAATTTACCCAAGCTCGTTTGATTTTAATCTGGAATTTTTAGCTCTGTAATTTTGGTTTTTATTAAATAAATTTTTTGGTTGACTTTCAAATATTTCATCTACTATAGATTCGGACTGAATTTTTTTCTGCTGATTTTTTTTGACATTTAGCAGTAAACTATTAGCTTGTTGGGAAAACGATTTCCTCAAATCTTCCAACTCATTTTTTCTCTTAGATTGAAAATTAAGTTCTTTATTGGCAATAATGCCTGCAGCTCTAGTAGGCAACCTGCTTGATTTTTCACTATTTGACGTGGACACCTGACTATCTTTGACCTCAAATTTTTTAATCAAATTTCCAATCGTCGGATACTTTGATTCTGGCACTGGTGGAGTCAGTCGAACATCAATATACTCTTCACTTAATTCAGATGAATCGCTTTTTTTTGAACCAAATTGTCTGGTAAGAACCGGTATAGAACTTTTTCTTGAATTTGTTTCCTTTTTTAGAGAACTGCTATCTGACCTGGAGTCGCTTTTTTTTCCAGGAGACACCGGAAGCGGAACAAGCTTGGCTTTTATTTGTTTACTTATAGAATCATCACTTTCAGAGGAAGATTGCTTCCAGTTGGGAAGCGGAGGAGGTGTCGGAATTTTCCTATCTTCAGGAAGCGAGTCTAATTTTGAGCTGTGTGAAGATGAGCTATTTATTTTGGCAGGAACTTGAGGTAGTGGTGCATTTTTCGAGGACATTTTTTCATCAATGGACTCTTGGTAACTTAAGCCCAAGTCTTGTTCGAACATTTTGTCCATTTTATGTGCTCGCTGTTCCTTGGACACCTGCTCATAAGCGCTCACTTTAGATCTGTGCTTGGATACATTTCTAGCCTCTTTCCATATTATGAACAGATTGGAGCGTTCAACGCTTTTTTTCAACTCCTCCAGTCTTTTTGCTTCCCTTTCTCTTTCTTCTTGGTCAATTTCACTCCAAACTCCAGCCAAACTCTTGTCTTTGCTATCCTCACACATTTTTTTAGCTTGAGACCAAATTTTAATCAAATTTGATACACTAGGCTCTTCATCATTTAGGTCCTCAACAAAAGCAACACTTTTTGGTCTTTCTTTTTCTTCATTTTTCATTTTTTCAGCTGGCACCGATTTAGCTCGACCTATTTCACTTTCCAAATTTTCAATCCTGTCCCAAATTTCATTTTTGACTTCAAGAGAAGAATTTGTTCTAAATTTTACTTCCTCCTCGACATAAACTTTGTTCAAGTCGGAGTTTTGTCTTTTTTTGAAGTATTTAGTGGGAGTTTTGCGCTCAGAAGGCTTCAAAAAAGTGTCATCCGAATCGGTGGACATTTGTTCGTCGGCTCTTGAGCGCAAAAGTCTGGAATTGCGCGAAACTGAACGCTCATCAGCGTTCATTTTTTCAAGAGCTTCATTATCCAATTTTTTGCTGGGTCTAAACACGGTATCACTGGAACTTTCCTCACTTGCCTCATCAATGACCGCTATAAAGCTTGATCTTCTTTGATTTTTCAATTTATCCTGCTCAATCTTGTACAAATCAGAAAACTCATTTATGTCCGAATGCACCACTGAACTGTCACTCATCTGATTATCAACCGAGTTTGCTTCACCTTCCGAAGCAACCGAGCTAACAATATCTAAACTGTCATTTCTGGACTGAAATTTATTTTGAAATTTTTTTAATAAACTGTTGTAGAATTCGTTCAAATTTTGAAAGGACCTCTGGTACTCGGTGTCTGTTTCGTCCTGACTTTCTTCTACCAATTGGCGAAGACTGTCGAAAAAAGCCTCTCTAGATACAATTGTGTTGCTACTAGGAGACTCGATCAAATTTCCCGAGTGACTCACTGTTCTCCTGAAGCTAGCCAGACTTAAATTTCCACCATCCGGTTGACTCTCGTCTGGATTTTGCACCAAAATATCCAACTCCTTGCTATTTGTTTGAGAATTGTATTTTTCCAAATCGAAATGCAGTCTTATCAGAACATTTTTGAGTTTGGCATTTCTTTCCAATGGTCTACAATTGTAGACTAAAGGTAGTTTATTGTCATTTTTTTGCTCAAAGCTTTGTGAGAAAATATTGAGAGTAAAGTCTTCGCTTTCCATTTTGATGGTTTCGTTGTCCGAAGATGTCTTGGCCTTGATGCTGTGTTCACTAAGTGTTCGAGATGAATTAATTGTGGACATTGGTGTTGCGAAGTGATCAAGATTTTGTGAATCGTCCAATTCTTGAGCGATGTCAACCAATTTCGATTGAGTAATGAATTCATTTATTTTGTTGTCCTCATCTGACGAAGAGCTTTCCGAGCTCGTATTTCCATATGATATTACAGAATCTGATTTTTGGCTTACTTTATCTGCATTCAGCTGGACATTATCAATTGAGACTATCTTAAAACCACTCTGTTTCCTGGTCACACTAGAAGTTGATTTAGCCAAAGAATGACTTGATGCAGAGCTTGTTTTTGGCAACACATCGCTGACTTTAAAAAAGTTATCTTCTTCTATTTCTTTAGTATTTAAATTTTGATTTATTTTCTCTTCTTTTTTTGACTCTTCGTCCTTAAATTTTATTATTTCATTATTATTATTTAAATTTTGATTTATTTTCTCTTCTTTTTGTTTAGCTTGATCTGAGTCTTCTTCCTTAAATTTTACTTTTTCATTATCCAAATTTTGGTTTATTTTCTCTTCTATTTTTTTAGCTCGATCCGAGTCCTCTTGGTAAACATTAAGGCGTTCCTTGAGCTCTTTGATAAAATCATCGGTGTTTTTTTCATCGTGAGCCGGTCCAAAATCAATTTCTGTATGTTTGAGCATTTTTCTCTTCTCGACCAATTGACTAAGAAAATTGCTGGGCAATTTTTTTGAGTCGTTCTCCTCTCCAGAAGTTGTTTTTATGTCAAAGCTTGTGGGCAGAGGTGGAGGTGGCGGTGGTGGCACCGCAGATGCCACAGATGATATTAGTGAAGACTTGGATTGATCTGGATGATAAGAGTCCAAATAATTTGGGCTTTTTATTAATGAAGGAGGTAAAGGAGGAATCTTTGGAACATTTAAAATTTTTTTTGCTTTTTTTGACCCACAAGATGACTCAGGTACTTTTGACTGAATGCTTGCGGAATCCATGCTAAAAAAATCCACAGAATTCGAGCCAGAAACTTTGGTTTCTTTAACATTTTTGAATAATTGTGCAATAGATTCATTAGTTATGTTGGAAGTTTGGTTGAGCTTGGGTTGAATTTTAATTTGTTCAAATAAGGATTGGTTTACTTTTTCTTTGGGAATTGTAAAAGAGGTTATATTCTGTCTTGTGTACTGTGGTATTCGAGTGCATATGACATTTTTGTGACTTGGCGAGCTATATAAATAATTGTCATATGTGTAATCGCTTGGCAATTGCTTTTCTATTTCATCCAAGCGTTCGACGATGCGATCGATCAAAAATTGCTGGGCATTTGAGTGACTTTCCAAGGTTTTACGGTAAGTTTGTGTCTCAACAGGCCGATTTTTGTTCCATTCCGAGCTCAAAAGTTTCTTGTTACTTTTAAATATGGTAGCATCGTTACATTCTTTGTCCTGTTCGTACCATTTGAAGTCTTTGTTTGAATATCTCTGCATTTCAATTTGGAAATTTTTGTACTAATCGATCATTTATTTAAAAGCTTTTATTTTTCTATAAGGCTAAAATGAAAAAAAATTCACCTGACCCAAAATTTAATTCAAGATTTTTGATTACAAATCAAAAATAATACAATAAATAAGACAAAAATTCTTTAAATAATATTTTCTTCCTTCAGAGCAGATTTTTGTGTATTTTGGAATTTAATTTCTATCTAAATTTTTAAAATATTCTCTTCTAAAGCTATACTTTGGAATGAAGATTTTTGCCAAGTTTCTTTTTTGAAATTATAATTTTGTGCCTGAATGATCATTTGATTTTATATATTTTCTCCTTCTTTTTCTTACTAGAAATTAATTGTTTTTGATAAAACGATTTTTGCTATTCAAAATTATGATTCTCTAGTACGGTGATATTAAAATTTCTCAAGAGATACTTTTTATGTATTTCGATCAAAAAATATCGCTTTATAACTCAAAGTTTCAATTGAATAATTTAAAATTAATTCATTGCTGGCAAATCGATGACATCATAAACTTATGGAAATCTCAGAATAAATAAAATTCTAAATTAAAATAATTTTCATTATTTTATTTTGTCTTTTCTATATTTTAGTTTTAGAAATTTTACATAAAAAATTAAAAAATCAATTAAAGAAAATAAGATAGTGTTTTTGCAATTTGTAAAAACACAAAAAATAAAAAGAATACAAATTAAATTCATCTATTTTTATGCGATATGTGACAAAAATAAAAAAGACTCTATTTTTATATTTTAAAAATTTTTCAGAAATAACCAAAAAAATCAAATTTTTTACATCAATTATCAAAAGTACCGTATACCCTTGCAAAGAGATGCATGCACCAAAAACCAAAACTCAGGTTTTAGCCCAAGCATCACGTTACATCTCGCCCATGTTAAACTTTCCCCCCTTTTTGATGCGTACATTAAAATGCAGATTTTTGGTGTTTAACGCCGCGTGTATTCCTGAAAATCGAATTTAGATGCGGCATGTTAGTCATTAACTTATTTTTGAAATTCAGTATTAAAAATTGAAAAAATAATTAATTTAAAAATGATTAAAAATTATATTTTTTTATTAAAAATACATTTTCTAGTTTTAAGTGCGGGGCTAATATTTAGATTTTGAAAGTAAAAATTTGAATAAGAAAAAGCCAAAAAATCAAAAAGAAAGACTTAATTTGTATACTTTTACAATAGAAGATATTAGCTTTCTATCATTTTAATTTCAATTTTTTTTTCAATCTTTTCCTCAAATTTTTACTTTAAAATCTAAATATTAGCCCCGCCATCTTCTTTCCAACAAATTCTTGTATCCCCATTCTATGAAATTTCAATTGTATTCAAATCAAGCGACTGAGGAGGAGAACTTATATATGTGAAGATACTTAGATATTCAATTTTGAGGTATAATTTTTTTAAAAATAATTAAACAGATTCAAATAATTCAAAGTTTTAAGACTTATTATTGGAAAATTAAATAATGCATTTTTCATTTCAAAAATTTTAATAATTTTAACCACTTCTTTAAATGCGATGTTGTTCTTTATTAAAGTTAAATCATTGATAGCTTGAATTTTAAATAAAGGAAAAATTGTAGCTTAAAAATTTTGGAATTTTGGATCAAAAGAAAAAAAAAATTTAAACTGATATGAATTTTTCAGGTTCGTTCCTCAAATTGTATCTATCAAATAAAATAACTAAATAAACTAAATTTGGGTGACACAAAGTTTGTATCAGTTGATATATATTTCGGAAATATTTTTTAGTCCTAAATAAAAAAAGTTAGTTCAATTTTAAATTTTTGTTTTGCTCTTTGTTTCAAAATTTATTGTTCCACAATATCACTTCAATTAATATCTGTATGATTCAACGGCCTGAAAATACCTTTAAAATAATTGAAAAATAATCGATTTAAAAAATAAATTGATTGAAATTATTTAGTCGATTGGAGTCGATTTCTTGCACTACTTTAAACAAAAATAATTATTTTATCGCTTCGAATCTTTTCATATAAGATTAAATAGATTTCCTAATTTTAGTGAATTTATAAAACTGAAACAACTTTAAGCTCGCAAAGCTTCCTTAGTATTGTGGGTGTTTTCCACGATAAGTAAAAAAATAGATGAGAATAAAATTTGTTAAAATAAAATCAATAATTTATAAATCCTAAAATTTTATAATTTATAACTTTATATTATAATATTTTTTGCAAAATTTTTTATATTTAAAAATTTTAAAATCAGAGTTATTGTTTTTAATTTTTGAAATAAAATAGGATTAGGAGCAGAAGTAACAAATACTGCATCCTTTCTTTTTTAATATAAGCTATGACAGTAAATGTTATTTTTTCAATACATCTAACACTAAAATTATTCGACATTTTTTTTTGGATATATGAATTAAATTTTAATTCATATATCCAAAAAAAAATGTATTTGATGAGATATTATTATTTTAATTATTAAAATAATAATATCTCATCGAATCGTGAAAACTTGATTGAGTAAATTATAGAAATTAATTTTCTACACTTCTAGTAACAAAACGCAAAACCATTCAATCGCAAACAATAGCTAAAATCAGGTAATTTCATTTATTTTTTAAGCTTTTTCATATTTGGTTCTAGGATTGGAAGTTCTGTAAGATCGAATTTTTTAAATGTTAAGCCATCTATCTATTTTAGCTTTGAAGGATATCGACAATATCTTTAAACTTAAGTAATACGCCAAATGCAGCATGTCACTTCTTATTTTACGATACTTTTGTTGTGAATTTTGGGAAAAAATTTAAATTTTAAAAAATTGTTTTAATTAATTTCTTTTTCAGTGAAAATTTTTCCGTAATTAAATAGCATTTATAATCAATTAATTATAGAAATTAAAATTTTCAAGCATATTGGCAAATATTTTCCGTGTCACATTTGTGGTGCAAAAAAATTTTAAGAAAAATCACTACTAAAAAAATAAATTTTAAAGATTTTTTTTTCGGTAATTAAAAACAATTTAATAAAAAATGATTACCGTTTTTATTTTTAGAATGCTTGTTAATTTAAAAATTATGTGCCATATTTAAAATTTTTAATATCAATTAATTTTTCTAAAATTTTGGTAGATTTATTTCATTCACATCAGACTCAATTTAAGAGAATTTTAATAATTTTGTTCAGAATAATGATTGATTCTCAACTGGTATCAGGGATATTTTAGTTATTTTACTTAAATTAAAATTTGTATTTTTTTTTTCAAAAATATTTTTTTCTAGTGCCTTTAAAAATTTTAAAACCTATGCAAAAAATAATTGAGAAATAAATTTGAATTAGTATAAAACAACATAAATAAAACAGATAAGCTATTCTATCATAAACAACTGCAAAATTTTGTTTGAAAACGCTTTTTACCAATGCATGCCAATAACATCCAAAGCACATAAATAAAATGATTGCTTTTTGATATTTATCAAGAAAAGTCATAAGATTTAGATGGTAAAAATCTATTGGTAATCCACTTGAATGATATGTTGTTTAATATCACAGCTTCTTGAATTGAAGACCGACTCGGTTATTTCAACTAACTGGTAGAGTATGTTTTAAAGAACTTATGTTAAAAAGAATCTTAAAAAAAAATCACTTTTCCATTTTTGTTAATCGCTGATAGTATTCAATACCTCTGGGTCCAAATACGATAAACTTTGATAATTGAACACTAGATTAACTTCACTACGATGAAATTTTGAAGTGATTGTAACATTTGAATCCTGGGTGCCAAACAGAAATCTTTCCAGTTCCAGTTTTTTCTATTTATGATCCTTTTACATGTCGAACTGTAGAATGTTCGTGGTTTCGCTCCATAGTATAAGAAATTGCTTCTTTGACATTAGAAAGAGAGATTTTCAATATAGAGTTTTGGAATTCAGTTATTATTTTAGTCGTAATTGACTTGTTTTGAGCTATCAGTCCATTTAGACTCTATAATTACCTTAGCAATATATTTTTCACTCATTAAGTCTATTTCGTCAAATAGTAAAAAAAGAATCAAATATTTCAACATTTCGCAAGTTATCGAACGTTGAGAAGGTATTGAATTCATTTAGAAATCTTTAAAGATTAAACAACATTTTCAAAGATCTATAAATACTAATACTTTAATAATTTAAGATTAATTTTTTTTATCATTAAAAATCTTTAATTAAATTTTTTCAACAAAATTAATTTAAGTTTTTAAAGTGGAATTTAAAAGTGAAAATAAGATACATTTTCATTTTTTAAATTGGACTCTTGTTAGGGTTAAATACCATTAAAAGTATAAAAAATTTCAAATGTTTAATTTTTAAAATTGCATTTCTTAGATTTTTTTTTGGTCTCTTTAACTGATGAATTTCTAAAAATAATCAAGTCTCCAGGACAAATAGATTATTTAAATTAAAAAAAAACAATTTCTTTACCTAGAAAAGGATTGAAAATTAAAAATAAATCATGATTTTTATCTTTTTTTTAATACGATTTTTAGATATTTATTTTTAAGTATCAAAATGAAAACAAAATATGCTGAAGTCTTTAATTAAAATTTTTAAGTTTTCTTTGTATTTTCTTCTATATTTAAACAACAGTTTAAATTTTAAGATTTTTTATTATAATCTTTATAATTTTAGAATAAAAATCTAAATAATGTGATTGAAAGACTAAGTATCCATCCAAAGTCCTGTCTAAATTTAAAAAAAATAAATTTCCGTATTCCCTCGTTTAATTTTACTGCACCACAAACTAAGACACGCTTTAGGACCATGCATCACAGTAAATCTTGCCTATGCTAAAACATTTTTGATTAAGAACGCATGGTCTAATATTATTATCACGAGCCTAGGGCCGCATCAAACTCTGAATTTATTAATTTAGTGCGTCATCAAGACTTGAAATTACGAAAAAAAAATCAAAAGAATTATTTTCTATTATGCATTTGATGCAGCACCAATAATTAAGAAAATAAAATATTAGAAAAATTAATTTTTTATTATTTTGTTTTTTTCGATTTTTTTCTTAAATTCAAGTCTTGATGACGCATTAGACTGAAAATTTCAGAGTTTAATGCGGCCCTAAACCCTGCGTTCTTAATATTAGACCATGCGTTCTTAATCAAAAATGCTTTAGAATAGGCGAAATTTACTTCGGTGCATGGTCAAATGAGTGTCCTAGTTTGTGGTGTAGCATAATCAAACCAGGGTAAATAAAATTCTATTTTATTTTAGATTGACTTAAAAAATTACCACTAGTTTGATGAGTGATCACTAGGGAAATATTTTTTTAATTTTTAAACAACAGTTATTATTTCTCATTTCCAAAAACATTTAAGATAATATTTATCAATCATTAGACCTTTATCGAACAAAGCAATTATATCATAAAAATTGACTTTTCCTTAGTATTTTTATTTATAAAAATTAGTTTTGATAGTCTCTAAGCTTCGTACGTAATTGTTAATTTCAATTAAGTTAAAAGACAATAATTCAAATTGTATATTTCACGTTAAATATGACTAAAACTGAAAAAATTATAAAAATATTTTAGCAAATTTTTAATCTAAAATTTCTGAAAAAAAATATTTTGGATATTTAAGATTTATTTGAGTAGGAAACTTGAATTTCCACAAAAAAATAATTTATCTTAATCGATTAGTTAAAGTTGAGGGAAAAAATATTTTTCACAAAATATTTCGTTTCCAGTTTCATAAAGCAAAAACTTTGAATGTAAAATATAAGAAAAATATTAAATTTGATAAATAAAAATATTTCCAATATATAAAAAATTATAATATTTCTTTTCTAAGTTACACTAGGCTAAAAATGATTTTTCCAATAACGCTTGAAGACTTGATGCCTACTAGTCAATCTTTTTAATTGTAAATTTATTAAAAAAAAGAAAATAAACTATCATTAGTTTTTCAGTTAAGTCTTTAAAATTCATTTCAAGAATTAAATTATTTAAGTATTCAAAATATATGACTTAATTATTATTTTAGAAAGTCCACTGAGAAAAATTAATGAATTGTAATTGAGAATTTCCCACGGTAGAAATTTTTATTTTCGAATTTTGTCATTCTATCAGCCAAGGGAAAAAGAAATTTTTTGTTTCATATAATTTTACTTTTCTCCTGTTTGCACTGTTCACACTCAAATGAATCAAAGATAAATTCTCTGTACTCTACATAGAACCTAATGCTTTATCATATTTCAAAAAAAAACTAAAAGATATGTTAATACTTTAAAATTTTTTTAATTAATATTATTCGAAGATTTTGAATACCATTATTTTTGAAAAACAATCGTTTTTATCGATATAGAAACGTGATTATATTTAAGAGAATATTTTTTACTTAATTTGGTTAATTTATTAGAGAGTTTATTTTTGTTCTTACATACAAATTTTTATTAGATTTAAATATACGTCTTTCATGGGATTTTTTATTTTTTTAACTAAGAATAAATTTTGGTCCAGTATTAACTAATTTTTATATTGATTATTATGAAACCTTTTAAAGGGTGTTTAGTATTTTAAGACCGTTTAAAGAGACTTAAAAAATAATGATTAAATTATGCAATTAATAATTTGATAGATTATTAACTCAACAACTCTAAGTTTAAAAAAAAAGTAAAATCTTTAATAAAAAAATTAGTTTATTGGGAAATTTTGAACCTAAAGAATGAGCCCTACCTAAAACTAAAAATTTCCTCTATAAATAAAAGTTAATTATTTTTTTTTAATTTATTTTCAGACAGATAACTTAATGATGATTAAAATTGATTAGCATTCGTAACTTAATGATTTTGCATTCGAGAGAAATCAAGAAGTAACATCAAAAACGCTACAAAATATGTTCTCCTTTTGAAGTTTTTTTTATGAATTTTATTATTAAGTTACGATTGATAATCCATTTAATCTTTAGTCAGAAAATAAATTCAAGATAAAACTAGATATGAAGTTATAGCTAATAAAAAAAATAAATTTTTAATAAACTTTTTTATTTGATTTATTTTAGAACTGTTAAACTTCATTATTTTTTTAAAGTCTCGAAAACAGCCTTCAAATATCCTGTTGAAGGTACAATAAAACATGAAAACTTGCAAATTATCACGAGATTTGGAAGAAAAACCTCACCGAAAATTACGAAACAGCACCCTATAAAAATAAAAAAATAGGGAGAAAAGGAAGAATTTAAGTTTTAAATTCAGGAAACTTTTAAAATTAAGTAGCTATAAAAATGCTTTTATTTCAACTATTGACAAATAACTTTTAAAAATAAAATTGTTTGAATTAAAGTTAAGTTTTTAATGATAGAAAAGAAAATTAATTTTGTTTTATTTTAAATGCATCACGTTATCCAAATAAAAGAAATTCTTGTGACTTTTTGCTTAAATTATTTTCGGATTTTTTAGCTAAATGATGATCCAGTACGATTCAGCTAGGTTGAACAAATTGACGGAAAATTTCGATTCAGATTGTCTAGTTAAGGTTGTGGTGAACTTTTTAAAGAAAATTAATTTATCTAACTTTTGAATGTAAATTCAAGTATATCCATGAATTGATTAATTCCTGGATTAATGTCGGAAATTTGACATATGTCAACTATTCTCATTTAATCGAATTGGAAGACTGGTGGAAATTAGAAAAAGAATTTGACTGCATTGCAAAAATGTATATCTATTTAGCAAACGAACAGGAAGTAAATATCATAATTTTAATTAAACTATTAGTGAAATGAAAGCCGAATCCACCCATTCATCCATAGTTGAATTTTTATACGTGATAATTTTGATTTAAATTTTTTCTATAAATAATTTAATAAACGCTAAATTTTTTGAAACGCCAGCAAAATTTTCAAATAATTCTGGGAACAAAAGGAAAATTAATATAGTTCTCTAGAGTATATTTTAAAATAACACATTTGGCAAATAGATGATGCCTTCGTGTGTTGATTAATTGATTTTTTTTGGTTTCAGGAAACTTTTTCAATTTTAGATCACTTTTCAAATTCATCTTTTAAAATTGCCAATTCCGGCAATAATTTTCCAATTATTTTTAAGTTTTTTCTTGGATTTAAGTGTAGGCTAGATATTTTAGTCAAAATTTTTCAAGAAAATATTCCCTCCATTTTTAGATACCTTATTTAGTACGATATCTTTAAATTTTAATTGTCTAAATTAATCCAAATAAAAAAATTCTGAAAATATTTATAGAAAAAATTTAATAGAAAACTTTTTTTTAGCTTAAGGAAAAATTACAAGAGACAAAAAACGCCGATGTTTTGATTGAAGCTTTGAAGAGCAGAAAAACTGATTTAGAGGATTTAATAATGACCAAATCTGCGAATTTCAGTCGTACTTATCTTAAAAATTTCGACTGGAGTCTTAAAGTATTTATAATAAAATTAAAAAAATTAGCCAAAATTAAGATATTTTTCTTAGCTTGTACACAGTAGTGATAAATTTGCCAAATTAAATGAGCTCAAGTGCTTCCTTACCTTAGAGACAGATAAACTAAACTCGAAAGACAATTTAACTGCACTGGAACTGGACAAATATCAATTAGACAATTTGATCAGTACTTTAGAGACGGTTCAAAATGTAGAGTGAAATTTTAATTAAAATAATTTTAATTATTTTTAAACGATTCGTGTTTAGAAACTCAATTTATACGGATCGGAATAGAAAATTTAATGCAAAATAAAAAATTTCGACATCATAAACAATTGGTTTACGATCTCGGCAATTATTGAATAATCAAAATTAAAAATATATTTTTTCTATATCATTTTGATAGCTACCAGCTTAAAATAAAATCAACCCCTTAGTCTTATGGATTTAAATAAATACCAAGAAAACATGCAATTGAAGGTTTATTATGTTTTTCAAATCATACATTTTAGACACAATTGAATTTTATGCCTAATGAAACTCATCGATCTAATGTCTCTTAAAATTTTCTAAAGAAATAAGCTTTGTTTAAGTCACAATGTATTTTTCTTCTTCTTTTGTTCAATAATTAAAAAGTTAAAATCGAATTTGTCAATTAATTGCGACATTTTTATTTCCAGCTAGGAATTAATTTTTAATTATCAAATTAAATTAGAAATATAAAAATTTCAAATGTTATATACTTTAAAGAGTTAATTTAGGAAAGTAAATTTTATTCGGAATTATTTTTACAAGGTTTCGATCAAATTATTTCAGAGGTAGGCTTGTAGATGAATAAAAAAAGTGCTTTGACGCAATTTTTTAATTACCCAACTTCAATAGTTAGAATTTAATTTAGGTTTTTTATCCCCCAGAAAATTTTTTTTTTCCTAAAATGAAAGCAGTTTTAATTTAAATAATTATTTTAGTACCAAAGGACCAGTATTATTCGACTTAATCTAAACTTTGTATTAAAATAACAATAAATGCATTCACAATAAATCAGATCAGATTAGTCAATTTGATAAGTGCGGAATATATTTACCGCAGAATTGTGCTCAAATTCCGCTTTTTTATTAATTATATTTTTGGAGCTAGATTACATCTGTATAATTGAATTTTCTATTTAAATATTAATATCATTGCTAAAAACCCTAAAAGCTAAATTGTGACGTGGCTCATATCCTGAGATTTCAAAGAATTTCATCTAATGGAATCAGCTAATTCACACTCGCTTGACAGTGTTTAAAATTCGATTGAAAAATTTGTTTACTTGATATGCTTGATTTGTACTCTAGATTTGGTAATATTTTCCAAAAAAGAAAAATTTTAGCAGGAAAAAAAATCAAGTCTGCAAATGATGGACTGATTTAAGTGTAAATTTCAAGTCATGTTCATTTAATACTTTAGCAAACTTTCAAAAACAAATTTAATTAAAATTCAGTTTTTTCTATTTTAAACTTTTTTGAAAGTTTTTAGATTATTGATGCCAAACCATGTGTGATTTCTGTTGTTAATTATGTAAATTGAACATGTTTTTATTTTAATTGATTACTCTTGTCATGAGAATATATTCTGCAGTAGTTAGGTTTTAATAATTAAAATCTAATGATGCTCTTGAAATCGAAATATTCCAAAGAGAGGAGATTTTGTCTTTTTTGTAAATCAGCTTGATCAAACACCTGAAAAGTGATTAGACTATTTTTACACACTTACTGATTTCGGGATATTTTGTTTATTTTTTTCTTAATTAAAAGCCTTGTTCTCACCAGAGATCCTCATGAAGACGAATGACAGGAAAATTTTCTAAGAATCGTAAAAGGAATTAATTTTAATAAAAAATATATTTTTAAAATTTTCTTTATTATTCCCTTCCTAATTGATAAAAGGAAGTAATCAATTCGTTTGGATACAAAATGAAAATTTGAGATGAAAAAATAAATAAAAATCCTCAAAATAATCATGTTAGTATTGAGCTACACCATTAATTTAATTGAGAAACGCGTTTACATATTTTATTTTAATTTTATTTGGACTTCTTATTTTGTGTCATGTGGACAATTTCTAGTGAACTTTAAGATATAAATAAGAATATTTAAATTCAGTTTTTTATTTAAAAAACAGAAATTTTAAAAATTAATTTCTATCATCTAATCATTATTTAAAATGAGAAATTAAAGTCGAAAAACTTCTTTTATCAATGAATCTTGGTAAGCTTTATTTCCTTGATGAAAAATAGTCAAAATCGTGAATAAAATTTACAACAAAAAATTTTATTTAAGTACTTTCGGTTCGAATTCTTTTCAATTTTTGCCACATAAATTAATAAATTCAAAAAGTCAAAAAATAAAGATCTTAAAACAAATTTAATTTTTTTTGTTTTACATTCAAAATTTATATGAAAAGCTTTTATGATTTCAAGAGCTTCTGAATTCGTAAGAGTAATTGTTATTTAAAAATTTTAGTCAAATATTGATTTTAGTTTACAGTGCTAAAGATCGAAAACAAAAAAATTCAAAATTTAAATGCAAAATGATCTAAGATTTCTTTGATAAGATAGTCTAACAAGTAGTACTAGACAGTAAGCCAAAAACATTAATCTAATCCCTACATTCGGTTTAGAATGTACGTGAATTTATCAAAATTTATATTGAAATCTCTTTAAATAGTCATTTCTTTATTTAGATTCCTAAAAATGACTAATTCCTCCAACCTGCTGATGTATTTTCCCGACAACCAAAGCTTCATTAGCAAATACGCAGCAAATTCTTCTCAAGTAGAACAACTAATTCAGTGGGAAACCTACATCAAATTCCGCTTGTTCAGCTCATTGGTCTCATTGGCAATCATAATCGTCGGTCTGATCGGAAATTTTGTCTCATTTTTGATCCTGACTAGTCCCAAAATGCGCATATCTACCAATGTTTTTCTGTCAAGCTTGTGCGTATCTGGTTTCATTGCACTGTTCGGCTTGCTTATAAACTCGGTTCTGTATGAACTAATAGCTATGTACCAGGAAAATTTTCCAGAACTTTTCATTCTCCTTTGCCGACTGTATCCATACATATACCCGATAATAACTACATTTCAAATGGCATCCATTCTTCTTACAGTTTGTGTGTCAGTTAACCAATTTTTGTACATTTATTTTTCTAAATTAAGATCACAGTCGAAAAACTCGACTAAACAAGAATGCCAGCGGGCCTTGAAAATAGTGGTTCTAATGTTTTTGATAAGCATTATCTATTGTGTACCTTACTGGCTAAAATTTACCTATTCCAACGAGAATGGTCTGCAAGAAACCGAAATAGCTCGGACAAATTTGTTTCAAAAGATAGTCCATTTTTACATGTACCTACCAATAGCTTATATAATCCCGTTTTCGATTTTGATCTTTACCAATGCTTATTTGATAGCCACGATTGCAATGAAGAAAAAACGCCAGCAAAGACTCGGTCTAAAAGAAAAAAAGCACCGAGAAAATGAAGAAGACTTGGAAGACGCTTGTTCTGGTCAAGTAAAGAGCCAGGCGAGCAACTCTTTGATGACAGTGACTTTAAAAAATCCTCTCAAGTCAAATGGCGCCAATTTGTACAAGCTTAGTGTCAGCTTGAACAAGCCAAGGCATAGTGTGACCAAGGTGAAGAAAAATAAAAAAGAATCTACAAGCAATAAAAGCATTACTATAATGCTCATTGCGGTGGTTTTTTTGTTTTTTATTTGCCAATTTCCAGCACTCATTTTGCATATTATTCAATCAATGGTATGCTCATCAAATACCGATAGATGCAGCTCATCATATTTATTAAATTATTGTTATGTTATATCAAAAATGTTGTTAATCATAAATTTATCATTTAATTTTGTTTGTTATTGTTTATTTAGTCCTAAATTTAGATTGGTCTTAAAAGAATCATTGCCAAAGCTGATTTTTTGTTGTTGAGAAAAAAAATTTTTGTTTAAATTCCGAAATTTCCGATAAAATTTAATAAAATTTAAAATTTGAAAATTTTATTTACTTTGTCAAAAGTTTAAGGAAATAATTTGATTGATTTTTTTTCAATTTCCCATTTGAAATATTAGTACTTTTAAGTTAATAAAAGTAAGAGCTCTCGGTGATATATGTTCAAAAAATTTTTCAATTAATTTGAATTTGACCGTATTTTTCAAATATAATTTCCAACTGTAAAAACAAATTTAATTATCTGCTGACGTTATTTGATGGAAAATGTCTCCGGGGAGCAGCTCAAGTTATAAAAGAGCTGATATTAGCAAATAAAACCAAAAGTCTGGTATAAAAAGAAATTCATTGATGATTTTGGCTGTTTGTTTTTAGAATGTAATAAAAAATTAATTAATTAATTTTAAATTTAAGAGACTTGTGGTCTTGAATGAATACTTTACGGTTTATTTTTTTTTCGAAGATTATAAAATGTTCGAAAACGTGAAGAGGTTTACGTAAAAAAATCATGATCTTATGTAATTTTTATTATATTTTAATATTAGAATTGAATAATAGGCATTAAGATAGAGTTTTGCTTTTTACTTTGATGTGAAATCAAAATTATTTTTTCATTTTTTAATGTTTTAATCAAGTCAATTTACGGGTATTTAAAAAAACAAGATTTAATACAGTTTAGTTTATAAATATTGCTATAAAAGACATTTAGGATATCATTTAAAAACAAAGTTTTTCTATAAAGCAGCTTTTTTTTTCTGAATTATACTCTAGTTTTTTTAAAAATAACAAAATTTATAGTATTTTAATATTTTTTGCTTATTTAATTTCAAAATTTCCTTAAAGAGTATTGAATTTTTAGGTAAATTTTCTTTGATCAATTTTTTTATTTTATTAAACATATGTACATGTTGTTTATCAGTTTCAAACTATAAGCCATATTTTTCAGAATTCTTTACAAAATTTTGATTTAAATAAATAATTAAAGATGATTTATAATAAGTGAAGCTTGAATGTATTATGAGAATTTTTTTTTTAAATTAGACCTGTTATATTTTTAAACTATATAAATATCAATATTTTTTCTTGTTTGTTGACTAAAAATTTAAATTTAAGAAAAAATAAGCAACTGAGTACAAAAGATTAATTTGACCCAAAGAAAATAAATAAAGGAAAATAATATTGAATTTCAAACGAAGAGGCAATTTATTAATTTACGGAAATAATAAAATCAAGATCTAATCAACCATATTTTAAATTTAAAAAAAAAAGAATCAATTCAATATAATTTACAAACCAACAAATAGATATTTTTTTATAAGTTTTTAATAAAATTCAGGATGAAAAGAAGCTTTTTTTACCATTATATACTTCCTTAGACTTGTGTCTAATTTATTTTTAAATAAATAAAATATAGGGTGTGAAAGACTGCCTGTTTATTTTAAAATTTATACCTGCTCAAACAATAAATAATTTAAAAACAATTAATTATTTTTATTTTAATACAAAAATAAATATCCTCAAAGTTAAAGAGTGACTTCTTTGTTGATATCATTGGTTTGGTTAATTGACTTCACCGGAAGTAGTTAAGCTTCCAAAGAAAAGCTGGTCCAAAGGCTCTATCAAAAAGATTAGAAACACAGGCTCAAGGGTGCTAATGAAGCATTAGAAGATATTGAAATTATAAACCAGTTTTTATTCAATAAGTGTCTCAAATATTTAATACAATTTTAATGAGTATTTAAAAGAAATTAAAGTGCAGAATTTTTTTTTTGAAAATGGAAAAATTTATAATTCTAATTATCTTCTTATCGATTTTATTATCCATTTTTTATGTCCCTTAGCATTCACTATATATATCTTTTCCTAATTTTAATCCTCAAATTCAAAGTTTTAATTCATTTACACTTATTTATTTTAATCCAACTTTTACTTTTAAATTTTTATTTCTTTTTTTTTTCATTTAAAATAAATAAAAGGTCTAAAACTCGACAAATTTCAAGCCCATTTTAACAAGCTAGTTCAAATGCATTTTTTTTTTAAATAAATTTTTCTAATTTAAACCTTTAAGAAAAATTAAAACTTAAACTATTATTTCTTTCATTTATTTTTGAAAAAAACAAATAATTTATAGTATACCATGAACGGAAATAAAAAAATAATCATTTATATTTAGCAATTAAACTTAAGAATTATTTTGTTTAAATGTTTTTAAAATAGCATTTTGGCCAAATTTATCCAAATTTATCCAAATTAGAAATTAAGATTACCGCCATAATAATTAAAATATTTAATATCACATTCTGAATATAACAATGCAATTGGTAAATTAAAAAATTTCGTTTCATAAGGTTCATTTGATATTTTAAATGCCGTTTAAATATCTTTTGCAATCAGACATTAAAAGGACCGAATAAATTTGATAATCGGAAAGCTTGCAGGCGGTATTTAAAAGTATCTAATTTTAAATCAGCTTTTGTATTCATTTAAAAATAAGATAAACATTTAATCCATTTTTTCATTAAGCTATTAAAATGGAATACGATTTTTAACAAAAAATCCTTTTAGCTGTCAAATTTTAAATTTAGACTAATTTCTGTAAAACCTTGTGAAGCAGGCTTTTGTTATTAATTCCAAGGTAAAAAGTGATATGAGCTTTTAAAATTCAACTATGAGCAGAAATCAATTATTGTCAATCATTTGAGGAATTCAAAGAAAGTTTTTAATTAATTTATTATAAAAAACTAATTTTTTTTGATAAATTTCTCAAATGCTGTTTCGGTGTCGGTTTGATTAAACATAACAGATTTAAAAAATAGTTTTAATTATCAAATAGTAAAGATCTTACTTCATGCCAAGAATTTGAAAAGTACAAATCATTTTGTTTAAAATCCAAGTTAAGTATTTTTCTTGGGTACTTCAAATGGTAATCAAAAAGAATCATTAGCTTTTTGAAAGCGTTTGGATTACTTCCCGCCAAGATATTGTTCGATCATTAAATCAAAATCTAAAAGAAAAACTTAATCAAACCGATGATAATTTATTTTGATTTTGAAGCAAAAAACTATTCGTGTGTCATTAAATGACTCATTAAATAATTTTACAGTAATAAAATATTTAAAAGTCTGCTTCATTTTCAATTTGATTTAAAATAATTCAAGAAACAAATAATCAGAATGAAAATGACACTAATTTAATCCATTTTTGAATCTATTATCTTTTATACTTTTTGTAAAAAATATGATGTTTTAGATTTTATTTTATTTTAATAGATAAAAATAAATACCAAATTCACTATGTTGTTTTAAATAGCAAAAAAGAATGAGTCTAAATTCAAGCAACCATACGACCGCTGGTTCATATTTTCACTCAGGCAGCACTCAAATATTCTTAGACTGGATTAATTTGACAGTCATCACAGTTGGTCTAATTGGCAATTGTCTTTCATTTTTTGTGCTCATAAGTCCCAAGATGCGAAACACCACAAACATTTTCTTGTCAAATCTGTGCCTATGCAGCTTTGTTGCCTTATTCGGCTTGCTGATTAACTCAATCCTGTATCGCCTGACAGCCTACTACCAATTCGAAATACCTTTTTGTCTAATAGCATTTTTCTATCCATTTTTCTATCCTGTCATCAACACATTTCAAATGGCCTGCATAATGCTCACAGTTTGTGTGTCTGTCAACCAGTTTATGTGCATCTACCTGGCCAAAATCAAAAACTACTCAAAACTTTCAAACAAAATCGAACTGAATAAATCTAAAAAAATAATAGTAGTAGTTTATATAGCCAGCGCTTTCTACTGCGTGCCTTATTGGTTTATATTTAGATATGAAGGGTGTTCAGTGGTGCGCACAGCTATTGGTACCAATACCAAATTTAACCAGTTGATAAATTTTTGGCTATATCTACCCATTGTTTATTTGATTCCCTTTTCAATCTTGCTCATAACCAATTCTTATCTTCTGTTCAAACTGATGATTGCCAAACAGCGCAGAAAGCATTTGGGAATTTTGACGGATAAGCGGCTGAATGCTAAATTGGCGAGGCAAGATGATAAAAAAAAAACTCGGTACAACCAAAAAATTTCGACTCTTTCGTCATTTAGTTATTCCAATAATGAGGAAACTGATCTGAGGAAAGAAGAAAATGTCAAGCGAGAGTGCAAAATTGGTGAAAGAAGAAATAAACTAGGCAGGACTAAAGTGACTTGTATGCTCATAGCTGTTGTTTTCTTATTTTTTATTTGTCAATTTCCAAATTTAATTGTTCATATTATATCTATTGATACAAAATTAAATAAATCTATATATTTCATGTATGGTGTGATGATCTCAAAGTTTTTAATTATTGTTAATTTGTCATTCAATTTTTCTATTTATTGTTTTTTCAATCAAAATTTTCGCCAAATTCTTAAAAATTTCTGCTTCAAATACAATGAGATGGAAAAAAGCTTTGTATAATGTTTTTTTGTTGACTAAATTGAATAAATTTTAAAATGGTTTTTACATTTGAAATAAAATTTAACAAACAAACGGAATAATTTTAGATAATTTTAAGATTTTCAAAGATCAGCGCTTAATTCATATATTTGTTTTATTTAGAGCTTTTTTGTGAATTAGCAAAAGTTTTGTCTACAAATTGAGTGATCTTCTAACAATTCAAAAATTGATTTTAAATTTTTTGTACTAATTTAATAATTAATTTTTGATCGAAATTTTGAAACATAAAATTTAATTTTAATTAAATACAATAAATAAATTCAAAAATTTTATCAATAATTCATTATAAAATTAAATTTTCATTTAATTAATATCTTTTCTTCTTACGTTAATTCAGGTGGTGTCAAAAAAGTAGAAAAATTTAATAAAAAAATTCAAATTTAGCATTTAAATTTTTATTTGTTTGTTCAAATTTAAATAGCTTATATTTCTTTTGGCAGAAAATATTATTTAGGTTTGTGAGAAACTACAGCATCTTCTTTATTTTAAATTTTTGAATTAAAAAATTAATCTGAATATAAGCGAGCAAAGAATCAGGAACTCCTTGGATGTTATACTTAGAGAAAAACAAGCAGGATTTAGACGAGGTAGAGGATACATAGACCAGATATTTACACTTTAGGACTATCATAGAACAAAGTCTGGAATGGAATAGTCCCCTATATCTTGTACAGGAGTCAGACAAGGGTGCGTTCTCTCTCCGACACTATTCCTAAATTTTTTCTAATTTAGGCCGCCAATCCAAGTCCCAACTACAAAAGAGATATAGATGCTTCTACCCGATACCTCATGTTGTATATGTTATTATTATAAATATTTATTTAAGTTTTATGGTAGCTTCCAATCTAATCTACAAAATGATATGTTCAGATATTTTGAAAAAAATCATTGAACTTCTTTCTGAAATAAAAAAGGAATAAAAATTTACTGTTTTTTCAGTATTTTAGTGACTAATCCGAAGTTTACCCCACAACTCCAGATGTTTTTAACAGATTCTGACAAAATTCTTTACAAATTATTTAGCTCAATTTTCTTAGTTTTTTAATTTGAAGCTCACATTTTAGATCCAAAAAAAGGAAATTAAAAAAATCTAAATTATTAAAAAATTTTGTATCAATTTTATATTATTAAACTCAAATACACAAGTCTTGTTAATGATTATTTTTGGACAAAAAAATAACACAAAAAAGAATCATTAGGTTAATTAATTTTTTTAATTCAAAAAGATTAAAAATTAAAAGAATTCAAGGAAGATCTAAAAAAATAAATGTTAACTCAAAGCTTTATTTAAAAATTGATTGAAAATAAAGAAGATAATATTTGATATGTGTTTTATTATGATATGTTTTTTTTACTCTAAGAACATTTTTTAGATTGAAATGTCTTAAAAAATATCCGTCTATTACTAAAATTTAAACAACATAAACACAAAAGGTAAATAAAAGGAAAAAAGATGCATCTCCGCAAAAAAGGGAAAATCAATAAAATAAATTTTATCAATCGATTTAAAAATCCTCTGATATGTTTAAATTAAATTTACAATTAGGATTTTTAATGTTGAGTTGGCTTTGGCTCATGTTCATCTTTGATCATGTTGTGTAAGTCTTCATTGGTATATTTAAGACCATTGCTCACACTTATATTAAGTCTTGAAAATTCGTCAACAGTCACACTGTCTTTCAATGCAATTGACTCAATAGGTATGTTAGTGACACATTTAAAAATGTCATACTCTTTTCTCAGGTACTCGTTTTCGAAAAGGAACTTGGATAAATAAGATACTGATATGTTTAAAATGAAGCTGATTAACATGCTGGTTGTTCTAAATGGAAATCTCTGAATATTATTCACTTCGTCAAATAAAGGAAATTTGATCAATGGTGGAAGATTAAACAATGGCTCGCCTCCAGACAGTCTAAGCACGATGCCAGTCCAATAAGCTACCATGGACCCATATGTATTTGTATCCTTGATATACACCACGCTGAATAATTGTGGAAATAAAACAACATAGACCAGATCAGAGCATAAAAACCAAAGACCATACACTGTTGTTATTGTTATTCCCATTATAGTCGCCAAAGAAGCTACAAAAAATATTCCGAGCCTCATGACCCAAAGAATTTCTCGCTCACTAGCCTTTTGCCTGAATACAAGCTTCCAAATGTTGCGGGCAAACATCGAGCTAGCACTGAGCACACTCGAGTCTGCTGATGACATTACTGCTGCTGAGATAGCGCCTAATCCAAAAAAAGATATGACTGAGGGAGTCAAGTACTGGATCACCATTGGTAAAATGAGCTTTTCATCTTCTGGTGGAATGGGCAATGTACCATCATAACTAGTCATCGTCCAGTCTAAATTTTGTTATAAAAAAATAAAAAAAAATAAATGTGTCGATTTAGTATCTTATTTGATGATAATAAAAGTTAAAAAAAACATTTAATTAAATTCAAAAAAAATTATTTTTTTTCTATTTTACACATGGGAATTTTTCCATTATTTTTTTCAATTTGTATTCTTGGAGTATTTTCAAATGAAAAATTTCAAAAATAATTATTTCTTATGATATAAGTATAACTTACAGTGGTGATTGGAAACGGGAATTTTACAAAATTTTACGATAATTCATGTAAAATACAGTAGAATCGTAAAATAGAAATATTTACCGGGCCAAAATAATGGTAAGGATACTATACACCCAAAAACTAGAAATTTAAATGAAAAAACACTCAAAAGTTATGATTATATGGAGAATAGCACCATTATCTTGTTGGATAACTTTACAGCTCAATCAGCTTAATTTAAAATATTAAATATGAAAATTCTACATTAACTTAACATTAATTCAAAATTTATTTTTTGTATCTTAATTTTATTCTAATTAGCTCTTTTTAAAAAATAATTTTAAAAGCATCTATTTTTTCAATTGTAAACATTGAAAAATTTATTTCCTTAATTTTTTTCTTATTATTCAATTTTATCTTTCTTTCAGTCTTAAAATCAGAAAAAGGCCATTTTGTCGGAACGCGTCGTTTACATGTTGAACAAATTTACTTTTTTTTTCGAAATTTTTTTTTAAATAAATGTTTTTTTAAAAAATAATCTTAATTTCTAATTATTAAAATTTACAGAATAAAAATATTGAATCAATAGATTGTTTATTTGAAAATAAAATTGTCATCTTCTATTTCTTTGTTGATTCAAAATCAATATAATGTTAGAAATTTGGTTTGCTAAAACTTAAGTAAAATTTTTTGGTAAAGAAATAAATTAGTTTTAAACTAGCCAACTCTTATTCTTAAATAAATAAATGATCATTAGATATATTTAGATAAAATTTTTTTTTGTTTTTTTTTTTCCAAAACTTAAAAAACCGGTTCAAAATTAAAACCGGTTTTCTAAACAAATGTTTATTTTTCCTTACTTGTTGATTTTGCAATTACACCTATGATTATGGGTGGAATTCCGGCCACAAAACAACCGACTGCAGCTATGTACGATAAATACATTGCACTTTTTTCGGTTTTAGCAGACAACACTCTTTGAAAATAGACTTGCCAAGGTATTCCGCCAAAAATAAGGACCAGCATTAGATCTATATAGTAGCATATATCTATCGGTTTAACTTCGCCAATTAAGTTTTTCTCAGAATCAATAATATTTGATACTGCTTTATGATTCAATGCAAAAGGAATAGACAAAATCTTAAAATTTTTTAGTTTTTTTTTAGAGTAAACATAATTAAATTACCAATCCGACAAAAATGCAGAATAATTGAACCACATCGGTGTAGGCCACTGAGTAAAGGCCTCCAAAAAGAGTATAAATTACGACAACAATTGCCGATACTATAATTGAAGTGGTGTTATCTAGTTTCATAATGACTGATATTGTTCCACCAAGAGCTGATAAAATAGCAGCTGTCCAGAAAATTTCTCCCAAAAGAGCTGGTATGAACAATAATCCGCCCATTCTTTCGCCATATTTGCGCTGAAAAGGATCAATCATGGTCACGTAGCCTTCTCTTCTCATTTTTCGGGCAAATAAAAATCCTCCAAATACCAAACTTAGGGCATAGCCAAGCGGAGCTTGACACCATATCAAGCCAGTTGAATAGACCATTTCGGCTGCTCCATTTATGAAACCTCCACCAACCCATGTAGCTTAAAAATAAAATCTTCTTTGTTAGCGTATTTTAATAATAAATTTGATAAATTTTCTTTAATTTTAAGATCGTTTTTATAAATTTCAAACAACTCCCGAGAGTTAAAGCAAAATTTGAGTGATAAAATTATTATTTGTTTAACTTTGAATATTATAAATGAAGTAAATCGGCATTAGAATTTTAAAGTAAATTTTTTATGCTCAAAATAATCAAACTAATCTTTAAATATGAAATAAATTCTTATTTCTTAATTAATGCAGAATATTTCAATGTGCACACCATCTTAATGATACTATTTTAATTGAGTTTTTTTTGCAGACTTTTGCAGAGGTTCCTCTAGATTTAAATCCTAAAGTGTAGTTCTGCATTAATTCTTTTAAAAAATCACAATTAATTTCATATTTCAAACTAGACTTGATAATTTTGAGCATCAAAAATTGATCTTAAACTTTAAAATGAAAATAAATCTTCTCAATTTCTTTCTTGAAAATCAGGACAAAAAAATATTCAAACAAATATTTTTTTTGAGAGAATTAAATTAAACATGATGCAACATGCCATGCTAGAATATATTTGAATTTTAATTCTACGAAATTTGCAGTTTTAACAAAATTTGATTAAACATGCAACTATGAACTAATTTTCTCAGAACTAATTTCGAACTCAGAAGAAAATTTGTTAGATTTTTAATCATTTTGTTGGACTGAATTTGAATTCAGTTAGATTTAATTTTTAGAATAAAAGAAAAAAATTTAAACCTTAACATGGATATGAAGATCTGTTAATTTCAAAAATGAAAATTTAAAATTTTTTTGAAAAAAAATTGTCTATTTCATAAAAATAAAGACTGTCTTGTAGAATGCTTTTTGTTGATAACTTTTTTATGTAGTTTTCGTTTGTTTTTGTAAAATCTAAATATTATGAAATTAATTTTGAAATTTAAAAAAACTGCCGATTTTGTTTTTTAATTCAAATCTTTATTAATGATAAATAGAAATTTCAATTGTAATTTTCAATTTTATTGGGATCTTTTTATTCCCTAAAAACTCAATGAATAATTACTCTATAAAATTTTTTTTTATTTTTTTTTCAAAGTAATTGATCAAATAAATTATAAATTTAGTGAAAACTTTTATTTAATTGTTAATTTAATTGTTGATTAATTCTTTCATTAAAAATTAAGTATTTTAATACCTATTTTCAAAAAATGGATTTATCAATTTTTTTATAGTGAAAAAAATAATAATTGTTTAAATTTAGTTTCAAATTAAAGTTCAATCAGTTCGAATAAAATTTAATAGATTAAAAGAATTTAATTTTTCACTAAAATATATTGATTAACGTCAGCTAAATTCAAAACATTTAATTAATTATTTATTTTTTGGAAGATGAAATATTTTTTTTATTTATTGATCTTGCGTCAGAACTTAAAATAAAACTCGAAGCAGTTATTTTTAATTTCTACCAAAAAATAATTAATTTTTTCTCATTTGTATCTAATTGAACAACTTGATAAATTTTTTATGAAACTTTATATGTTTTTACGTAAAACAAAGTTTTTAAATTGTCAAATTGAAATGCACACTTGATTTTGTCTAAGTAAACGTGACCAAAACATTGTGTAATCAAAATGAAAATAATTTACTCACAATATAATTTAGAATTATAAAATTGATAGCTTTAAATTTTACTCTAACTTGGTCTTAACTGTTTATTATGAATAATTAAGCCCCGAAGAAAAATAAATTCTAGATACTTAAATATTGATTTTTTAAAAAACTAATTTTTCAATTAATTGAACATTTTTTTTTCTAATTTTACCATAAAAATAAATTACCAGTCATTGTAAATATTCCAACTATAAGTCCAATGTTCCGGCCTGCAAGCATTATTTCTTCCGTGTCCGGATCTTTTTCGGTACATTTTTGCTTTTTTCCAGCCCATATGCCAACTCCCAGAATTAACAAATAGAATATTATCACCGATATGATACCACCAATATACATACTCATTTCTAAATGATCAACAAAAATTTTTTATTTGAAATTGTTTGCCTAGTTTAGAATTACCGAGGTAATTAGAAAAAATAATTGAAAATTTTATTTTTAATTTGAAAATTTTAAAGAGACACTCGCCAAGAAAAACTACTAATAAAAAAGAGGAATTATTCTTGAATTGTTGTTGCATAATAGAATGATTTCAGTCTAATCCTTTATAAACATTCAATTCTTGTCTTTAATTCTCTTTTCTTCATTTTAACAATAAATTCTTTTTTTATGTTGGAAAAATCGAACTTAATTCGGCAGAACGATGACTCCGAAAATATTTCCAAACAAATTGTTCTCGGTTCGACAGAAAAATTATAATGAATTATGATGATTAACAATTCTTAATTAATAAAGTGGGAAAAAAAGACAAATGCTAAATATAAAAGCAAAGATATTGATATACTGCTAATTAATAATTTAATATTTTGCTTTGAATATTATACTCGAGGAATAGAAGTTGCCTGATGCAAGCTAATCACTTGGTATCTTTATATAGTTGGCTGATTAGATTCCAGCAGAATTTTATGGCAAATGATCCGATTTTGTGTTAAGTAAAGCTAATTAATTTTAATAAGAGTTATTGATTTTTTATAGAATTTCGACATTCTAAGCTTACTAATTATTTGTTCAGTCTGATCCAAAGTAAACTTAGGTGAGAAATTTTACTATTCTGCCTGGTTATAGTCTTTGATCGACAAATAATATTAATAGTTTTGTAAAGCAGTTATTAATTGAAAAAATAAAAGATAATGCTCTTTAGAAACTGAATTTAAAATCAAGACTTAACGCATCAGTCTCACATGATTCGAACTATTTCAGCAGTTGTTTGTGGCATTTTAATTCTTAGATAATTTTGAATTAGTTCAAAATTGAAAAAAAATTCCCACACGAAATTCTTTAAAAAAACAAAAAATAATTAACAAATAAAAGATAGTGAATTTAATATGAAAATTTTTTCGACAAACTTCAGATCCAACTCAGTTCTTAATAAATAAATCAATAAAGCAGTTTTTGTTGAAAATTTAATAATTTTGCTTATTATAATGTGAGAATTTTTTTTTAGAAATTTTGATTATTTTCTTAAATTGCTAGAAGTAATTGCCGTTTTTTAATATTTTCGTGTTAAGGCAATCTTGATCTTAATTATTAGATAAGTGCTTTTGAAAATGATAGAGTTTTATTTGGTAATTTTTCTTTTAAATTTTCAAAATAAAAAAATGAAAATTATTTTTTTATTTGCTTTGCTTTTTAATAATCTTAAATGATAATAAAAAATAGTTTTTTAAACAATAATCTTTTTCAATGAAGTAATTTGGGAAATTTTATTAAAGACTAATTATTTATAAAATTGTTATTTTCAGAATTTTTTCATAAATTTTTGATTAAAATATCGTTTAAGATTCAAAATATTAATTTTTTCTATTGTTTTTTAGACAAAATAACTAAATTTAATAATTGACTTAATCTTTAATGTCTTCAAAACCTTGTAACTATTTTATTGATGCAAAATTAATCATAATACTTAGCTGTGGTTAAACATAATTATTTTAATATAAAAATGTGTTTCTGCATATATATTAAAAAATACTAAAAAACCTTTTGAACTCTATCTATAAGTTTTATTAAAAATATAAATAGCTTTAATTTTGGACTGAAATCGGTAGCTACCGTAGATCTTTACGAGATATTAATTGGTTTTAAATGGCTAGTAAATTTAAACCAAGTTTGGCAACCGAAAATCATCAGGGTGTTCATTCTAAATAGATTTTCTGTCCCAAATTTATTAATTCTTTAGCACTGGGAGTATTTTGAAAAGCTTTGATCAACGTGGGATATCTATCAGCGTGATGGAATTACAAGATTCGATACGAATGAAAATTCTTTATTTGATAATCAATCTCATCCAAAAATAACACCAGAAAGTCATTTCTCACAAATCAATGGATTCTCGAAACCTACATTGCAAACACATTATCGATTCAAATTTTACAAACTTTTCCAACACCTTTATCAATAACAAGGGCATATTCAACGGAATTTATTTCATTAAGAAAAAGATAAATTAAAAAAAGTCCAAGGTTAACCGCGAATTAAAGGAAAAAAAAAGAGAACAAGTAACTTCAATAAAAAATTTTAAAATATACTCCAATTGGTATTTTTTTATCTGTTAAAAACTTAATTTAAATATCAATTTTTAATCGAGCACTTTTTTCAAAATCTTTTATTTTTACCCTTCACCAAAATTTTGACCTAGCATTATTGCAGGTTTTTTGAATTAACGCCGCATTAAAACATGAAAAAGCGCTTTTTTACGCATGCATCACAAGGAGCCGATTTTAACATAGGGTCTTAGGTCGGTAATGCGTTCAGAATAAAAAATTACCCTCCGCAAGATCTCGCGTTTTTTTGATTCTTGAAAAGCGAGTATTGTCAAGTCTTTGATTAAATATTTTATTTTTATTTATTTGTAAATCTATACCGAGCTAATGCTCCTTCAGAATAAAGGCATAGAAAATAAAAATATACAAAATTAAAAAATAGGATTAAATAATGAAAAAAAAATTCAAAACGTTAAGTTGAAATAGCTTGAGGTTAAACATGTTTAAATATTTGATAGTTCAGGAAAGAAAAAAGAATATGGAAAGTACTTTGATAATAGATATTAATTTTGAATATATTAATAAATTCGGTATTCCTTTTACAAATCAGTTTCCTCATGATAGGCAAATGAAGGATATTTAAATTTTAATCGTGCCTTTAAAAAAGAATGAAATTGAATTTCTTTTTGGCTTCGGATATTTAAATTAGATTTAAGCATGGTTTATTATAAAACTGAAGAGATGAGGCTTTAAATCCAATTTTTTTTTTAAAAAGTAAGTTATTTATAATTAAAAATTTATTTTTATTAATTCAACTGTGATTTTATAATTTTAAAATTTATAAAAAAATAAAAATTTTGAATCATGTTTTATTTCTATTATCTTATTAAATTGGATTTTAAAATTTGAAAGCTAGATACACCTGATTTTCGAAAGTCAAACGAAAGTCAGGTGTTGAATTTTCAATGAAATTAAAGAAAACACTTGGAACAAGATATCTACAAATAAAGTTTAAATTGATAGCAAAATTGGTTTGAGAGATTTAGCAATTGAACTTGAATTTTAAAAAGAAATTTGAAGAACACTTTTTTAGACAAACTTGATATTATTTTTAAAGAAACAGTTAAAGAAAAAAAACTAGAAAAAGAGATTCATATATTTAACATAAAAAAAATTTGAAAAAAACTCCATTAAATTGAATATTCGATTAAATTTTAAAAAAAAATTTAAAATTGAGCTTTATTTTAAAAAAATCTATTCCAGATATTAATGGTAATAAAAGAAGAATATAAATAAAAAAAAAAAAACAAATTTTTAAAAATTTATTTGAAATCTGATTTTTATCATAAAAAAAAAATTCGTAATTCTTTTTTCTAAATTAATGATACATTAGTTATTCTGTGAATGGTTTTTTTTCATCATAATCATCAGTCTCTAGATCTATTTCAACATTGTCTTTGTTATACGAACTCATGACAATGGATCTTCTAGGTGGTCGGATATAATCGCGGCAATATCGTTCATACAAGGCGCTTATAATTTCCGAAGTGGTTATATAATTACTATTTCTTCTCAAAAGGTTAAAAATAAATGCACCATCCAAATGACAATAATCAGTAACGAATGTGTCTAGAATTTCTTTGTCCTTATCTGAACTGCCAAGCTTTTTCAAAGACTTCAAGTACTTGGATATTGTATTTTTTCTGTAGCCAGTGAAGACAATCTTGAGCCATGAGAAGAAATTGAAAATGGTAACCAATGCCAAAAATATCAACCAAAACCAGAGGCAAATAAAAAATTTCTCATTGAATAAATTAATTGGCAAAGCACACTGTACACTGTGCTGGTGAATATTGTCAGCCAAATTTCTAATCCTAAAGTCACAAAATGTGACGCGAGGAAAAGCGCGGTCTATTCTCGAATAGTCGTCGCCGATGAGAAACTTTTTCAAAAAATCCAGACCGTATGAATGATACTTGAAGCCAAAAAAAGAGTCCATAAGAATCAACTGCGCAAATATGTTGAGCACATAGATCATCTTGACCAACAAGTAAACAACAAAGAGGTAATTTCCGTGCCGACGACCGATCGGCAGTCGGTCTCTGAGGTTGAATTTTTTAAATGTTGGCAAATAGTCATATTTTGAACTAATGGCTATGTGAATGTGTCTAGCTATTTGGCTTATAGTTTTTTCTCTATTCTCCAGATCAAAGTTATCCAAGGCGCTAGCGTTTTGTCCCAGAGAAGTGATGTCAATTCCGGCTGATTTGCTAAACGTGTGCCAAATAAGATTCGGAATCATGAAACAAGCTGCCTGAAACAACAAAATAAAAGGAACCCACTGATAATAGGGCAAAACTTTTGTCCTATCGACTGTGTGGTACGGCTGGTCTCCTCCCACAGGATATGTGCCTTGAGTCCAGCTTTTAAAAAAATTAAAATAATTTAAAAATTTTGTTTTACTCTTTACCAAATGGTATTTGCATAAGAATTGTGTGAACCAGTAAATTGAGCCGGAGTCCAGCTAAAATTATTAATTAATAGACTCCAATTTTTTTTCCAAATAAATTACCATGTAATTGGCTCGCCAAAGTATTGTTTGCTAGCAATAACAAAAATAAAAATAGCCAGAGCTATGACCGTGTACCGGTGGTTATATCTGTCAACAAT
This sequence comes from Brachionus manjavacas, assembly GCA_019054805.1. Lineage (NCBI taxonomy): Eukaryota > Metazoa > Rotifera > Eurotatoria > Ploima > Brachionidae > Brachionus > Brachionus manjavacas. Next base: position 1,379,195 of record JAHQIY010000015.1, on the reverse strand, counting down.
ATCGTCATCGTGCTTATTAACAATTGAGCGAACTTCACCAATAACCGACCCTAACATCATTTTCACAAAAAAAATTTCTGGCTTCTTTTTTATTTAGAGTCAAATTCTTATTTTTCTTATCTTAAAATTATAAAATGATTTAATTTTAATAGAATGGTTTTGTAATTTAATATATTGGTTTAATTGTTATATGAATACGTTTAAAGGTTATATGGTTATCCGAAAACTTAATATTTAAAAAAAAAAAAGTTTATCGCTATGGATAGTTAAGAATCAAACTTAATTAACTTTAAGATTTTTGTTGTCCCTAAATTTGTTTTAAAGTCCGATAAAAACAAAAAGTGAATTGAAAATAATTTGGCTAAATTATCAAATTACGCAGCGCATTATCTTCTGATAGCGAAAATTTTAAATAGTCCAAACTTTACCTTTTTATTTGAAATTCGACTCATTTAAAATTTATGCTAGAAAAATAATTTTTTAAATAATTTCATCCCAAGTCAGAGCTTGGCTTAAATTAAAAGACCATTTAACAATTAAATGCATTCTATTGTATCAAAACAGGTTCAAAATAGTAAAATAATATCTGATATTTTAGCCTTTTTTGCCAATTTTAGTTTCCAAACAATAAATTTAAAGGTTAAGATTGAAATAATTTTGTTAAATTAAAATTAAAATTTACTACAATCTAAATTTAAGAACGGACATGTTAATTGAGTAAAATATCAGCATAACTTTTTATTACCTTAATTTAAATTTTACTTAATTCAATTGTTTTATGATATTATCTTGAATAAATAAAATTTAAATGAACAAAATTATGTTACGTATTTTCTCTTCGAGAATACCGCTAAGAACAAGCATATGGTCGCTTAACTTATTAACGACACTCGTAGGTAATAAAATCTCTTATCTCGTAGTAGATTTTTGAAAGATTTATGATCCCTCTCCAACATATTTCTATACCCGGTCTATTTTCATCATTAAAATTCAGTTTTGATTGACACAAAACCATTAACTTTCTTGGAAGTCTCATCTTCTCCATCACATTAAACCAAATAAAATGTCTGGAACAGATTCTTAAGTGGACATTAAATAAAGTTTCTGGTCAAAAAGTTATCTTAGCCACCGATGCTAAGATAATTTTTTTTGCTTCAATTCTAAAATAAATAGAATTCTTTTTGGTCTTAAAACTATGATAAAGTATAATATTTAGCTTTTAATTGAATAATTTTGATTGATATGCTTCGTAAAATGTTAACTTATTAGACAAAAATTCCATGAGCGAAACGTCGGTTTAAAATAATCTTTAGCTATAAAAATACCCAAAAATACCAAATAGCTATCCTATGATCCTAATTTAGAATAAAGCTAAATGAATATATTCTAAAATTAATTTTGAAAAGATTTTCATTCTTAACTAAATTTTGGCTTCATCTCCAAGTAAGTATAGAAATTAGGACTTTATAGCCATGCCGAGGCTCTTATTTAATCAAAGAAAAACAATGAAATTATAATTGATAAGAAAAAACTAAAATTAAATAAATCGGATAAAAAAGCAAAATTTTATTAAAAACTTAAAAAGAAATATTTAAATATTTGGCTTTCGAGTGAGATTTCTCTCGAAAAAAAGAGCCGAATTTTAAATTTTGAATATATTGGATCTAAAAAATTTAAATATTTACCAGAGTTAAATTTTGCAATAAATATAAAATTAAGGTTTTTGTTTTAATAGAAGTCCTATTGTATTTTAGAAATGGATAAAAAACCAGTTATCGCTAAATCAGTCGATATCATCTTAACAGGTAATTAGAGTTCGAAAGAGACATGATTTACTTTTAAATGTGTCAAAATGAGCGGACTGAAAATTAAGAAGCTTGTAGACCGATAAATGCAAATTTTAATTTATTTTTTATCGCATGTCCCTATTGAATAAAAAATAATGGACTTATTAGAACTCAATTGAATTGTGTCGCTTGATTTATTTTAAATATTGAACAGAATATCCTGCTGAGAAATCTGGATTCGAGATGGCCAAAAAAGAGAGGAATCTCTCTTAAAAATTTTGAGTGATTTTTGGTTTAAAAAAAAAATTTAATTTAAAAAATTTAATTATCTTGAATAAAATAATTATGTAAATTAGCTAATCCTTGATTTGCCTTTTAAATATTTGAAATACTCGAAGATGTGTCTACATATGAAGAATAATCTTTTTTCTGAATGGGTTACCTGTTGTAAATAGTAATTTGGCAGTCGTAAAATTTGCTTGTGAATCAGACATTTGTTGAAAAAGGTGCTTTAGACAAATAATCCAAATCACAAATAAAAGTCACTCGATATTTTAGTAATAGTAAAATGCCGTTCTCTAGCTAATCTTGCACCTTAATCGCATGACGCGAATACTAATTTTTTGTTTTAATCTGATAAAAGGTTGTCTCTTTTTCAATTCCAACAGAGAATTTCTCAATCAAAAAGTACCTTTTTCATAATTTGAAACATTGCTATTTTAATCAAGTTTTAACTTAATATTAACGTAATTGATCTTCATTGTTTGAAAAAGGATTTTTGAGAGTGATTGATTTCAAAAGGACTATATTTTTAAAGTTTAAGACTATTATAATTCAAAAACTTGGATATTTTTTGTATTCGTGTGGAGTTTTAATAAAATTTTTGGTAGTCAAATACAATAATAAAAGAGTGTTCAAAGTCTTCAATTTAAATTAAATGTCTCAATTCTAAGAAAATTTAACAGAATGGTTTATTATTTCAATTTTTTTGTTTTTTATATATATACAAACAAAATTCAAAAAAAAATAGTTTTCTCATTTTACAATTTAACAATAAATTTCTAAAACCTTATAAATATCTCAATGGTTTTTTTATTCGTGTCCAATTATCGGCATTTAGTTAAATTCTTTTCAATTTGTTTTTTGTTTGTTTAAAATTAGTATTTAAAAGAATTATTTGCGTTAGTTTAGAACAAAACTTTTTTTTTCTGTAAGTACTTCATTAGATTGTATAATTAACATTGTATTTAAACTTTTTAAATTTATATTGCATTTATTTGAATTTTATTTTAAATATTTCTCTACTAAAAACTTGAGTAAAATATTTCCAAAATCTCAATATTTTTCAAAAATGCATTAATTAAGCTTTCAAAATTAATTGCCCAAAGAAATTTTAAATTTTTTATTTTCTTTCAAGAATACATTTCTTTTACATAATTATGAGTTGTCTAAAATAAAAAGTGCATTTGAATTTTTTTAAATTTTAACTGTACAGTTGATACACTTTTAAAACGTTTATTCATCCTGGTTTATTAAAAAAATCCTTTTCAAAAATTACACAACTGTTAAGAAATATTTATTTTTATGAAAATATCAAATCACTTTTCAATTATTGGGCTAATTTTTTTAAATAAAAATACAATATAATTTAAAGTTCAAATATTTTTAAATCTTTTAAAAGTAAAATCGATTATCGTTGGTTTCTTATATGATATTTTAAAAAAATCAACTGGTTTTTAATCAAAAAAAAATGATATTTCCAAACGAGTTGAGAATTTGAAATAATCATTATTAATTTTCAAACTAATTGAATAAAAAATTTATTAAACAAAAAAACTAAATTTAAAAAAGTAAAATTACAAAATAATATTTTGAGAGAAAACAAGCCGTATCTTAATGTGCATTTAATAAATTAATTTTTACAATTTGATTAGAGATATAAAGAATTTAAAAAAAAAAGTATTAAAAATTTAAATAAAATCGTCATAAATGTTAAAATTAAAATTTATTGAAATATAATATTTGTTTAACCAAAATTATTAACAAAAAAAATTCGTAATTCTTTTTTCTAAATTAATGATACATTAGTTATTCTGTGAATGGTTTTTTTTCATCATAAACATCAGTCTCTAGATCTATTTCAACATTGTCTTTGTTATACGAACTCATGACAATGGATCTTCTTGGTGGTCGGATATAATCGCGGCAATATCGTTCATACAAGGCGCTTATAATTTCCGAAGTGGTTATATAATTACTATTTCTTCTCAAAAGGTTAAAAATAAATGCACCATCCAAATGACAATAATCAGTAACGAATGTGTCTAGAATTTCTTTGTCCTTATCTGAACTGCCAAGCTTTTTCAAAGACTTCAAGTACTTGGATATTGTATTTTTTCTGTAGCCAGTGAAGACAATCTTGAGCCATGAGAAGAAATTGAAAATGGTAACCAATGCCAAAAATATCAACCAAAACCAGAGGCAAATAAAAAATTTCTCATTGAATAAATTAATTGGCAAAGCACACTGTACACTGTGCTGGTGAATATTGTCAGCCAAATTTCTAATCCTAAAGTCACAAAATGTGACGCGAGGAAAAGCGCGGTCTATTCTCGAATAGTCGTCGCCGATGAGAAACTTTTTCAAAAATCCAGACCGTATGAATGATACTTGAAGCCAAAAAAAGAGTCCATAAGAATCAACTGCGCAAATATGTTGAGCACATAGATCATCTTGACCAACAAGTAAACAACAAAGAGGTAATTTCCGTGCCGACGACCGATCGGCAGTCGGTCTCTGAGGTTGAATTTTTTAAATGTTGGCAAATAGTCATATTTTGAACTAATGGCTATGTGAATGTGTCTAGCTATTTGGCTTATAGTTTTTCTCTATTCTCCAGATCAAAGTTATCCAAGGCGCTAGCGTTTTGTCCCAGAGAAGTGATGTCAATTCCGGCTGATTTGCTAAACGTGTGCCAAATAAGATTCGGAATCATGAAACAAGCTGCCTGAAACAACAAAATAAAAGGAACCCACTGATAATAGGGCAAAACTTTTGTCCTATCGACTGTGTGGTACGGCTGGTCTCCTCCCACAGGATATGTTCCATTTGTCCAACTTAAAGAATATTTTATTATCTCTTATAATTTAGTAATAAATTTACCATATGGTATTTGCATAGGAATTGTGTGAATCAGTAAATTGAGCTGGAGTCCAGCTTAAAATTTAAATCAATAGGTTCCAAATTTTTTCCAAATAAATTACCATGTAATTGGCTCGCCAAAGTATTGTTTGCTAGCAATAACAAAAATAAAAATAGCTAGAGCTATGACCGTGTACCGGTGGTTATATCTGTCAACAATATCATCTTCATGCTTATTTACAAATAAGCGTATTTCATCAATAATAGATGCTAACATTTTTGGCCAATATTCTGGTGTTTTTTGAAGACTAATTCTTAACTTTTTTTTATCTAAATATCAATAAATTTTGTTAAAACAAGTTTTAAATTTAACATTTTTTTTAAGCCTAAAAGTTTTAAAATACAGATTTACTTAAATAAATACGTTGAATTCTATGTTTCTGTTACATAATTTTAGCAACTTGTATTGAATTAGGTTCAAGAAGAAATTAAGTACATTCATTAAACGATTGAAATGAAACCGAATTTTTATGAAAATAAAAGTAATGGCCAAAAAGAAATTAATAACAGAATCGAGTTTGAGACTAATAATTTAAATAAGTATAACGAAAATTTAAATTGATTAAAAAATTAATGTTATTTTGTGGAGTTCTATAAAAATGCGAATTTTTAAATGTGAAATTATACAAAAAGCGAATTGAAAATTTTTTTATCTGATATGAAGCAAAAATAAAAAAAATAAAAAATAAAGAGTAATAAAAATAAAAAAATTCAGAATTTTATTAAAAACTTAAAAAGAAATATTTAAATATTTGGCTTTCGAGTGAGATTTCTCTCGAAAAAAAGAGCCGAATTTTAAATTTTGAATTTTGAATATATTGGATCTAAAAAATTTAAATATTTACCAGAGTAAAATTTTGCAATAAATATAAAATTAAGGTTTTTGTTTTAATAGAAGTCCTATTGTATTTTGGAAACGGATAAAAAACCAGTTATCGCTAAATCAGTCGATATCATCTTAACAGGTAATTAGAGTTCGACAGAGACATAAATTACTTTTAAATGTGTCAAAATGAGCGGACTGAAAATTAAGAAGCTTGTAGACCGATAAATGCAAATTTTAATTTATTTTTTATCGCATGTCCCTATTGAATAAAAAATAATGGACTTATTAGAACTCAATTGAATTGTGTCGCTTGATTTATTTTAAATATTGAACAGAATATCCTGCTGAGAAATCTGGATTCGAGATGGCCAAAAAAGAGAGGAATCTCTCTTAAAAATTTTGAGTGATTTTTGGTTTAAAAAAAAAATTTAATTTAAAAAATTTAATTATCTTGAATAAAATAATTATGTAAATTAGCTAATCCTTGATTTGCCTTTTAAATATTTGAAATACTCGAAGATGTGTCTACATATGAAGAATAATCTTTTTTTTTCTGAATGGGTTACCTGTTGTAAATAGTAATTTGGCAGTCGTAAAATTTGCTTGTGAATCAGACATTTGTTGAAAAAGGTGCTTTAGACAAATAATCCAAATCACAAATAAAAGTCACTCGATATTTTAGTAATAGTAAAATGCCGTTCTCTAGCTAATCTTGCACCTTAATCGCATGACGCGAATACTAATTTTTTGTTTTAATCTGATAAAAGGTTGTCTCTTTTTCAATTCCAACAGAGAATTTCTCAATCAAAAAGTACCTTTTTCATAATTTGAAACATTGCTATTTTAATCAAGTTTTAACTTAATATTAACGTAATTGATCTTCATTGTTTGAAAAAGGATTTTTGAGAGTGATTGATTTCAAAAGGACTATATTTTTAAAGTTTAAGACTATTATAATTCAAAAAACTTGGATATTTTTTGTATTCGTGTGGAGTTTTAATAAAATTTTTGGTAGTCAAATACAATAATAAAAGAGTGTTCAAAGTCTTCAATTTAAATTAAATGTCTCAATTCTAAGAAAATTTAACAGAATGGTTTATTATTTCAATTTTTTTGTATTTTATATATATACAAACAAAATTCAAAAAAAAATTGTTTTCTCATTTTACAATTTAACAATAAATTTCTAAAACCTTATAAATATCTCAATGGTTATTTTATTCGTGTTGAAAAATTATTTTCGGCTCTATACTCAATTCAAAATTCTTAAAAAAAAATAAAAAATTAAAATGATAAATATGAATTTTATTCACATTGCTTTTTAACTATTTACTATTGCGTTATAATATTAAAAAGTAAAAAGAGATAAAAACAAATATTAATTAAATAGTAAAATAAAAAAATTAAGATTAAAATATTATCAAGAACAAATAAGAAATTAAAAGTAATAAATTAAAAATAAATATAAAAAAATCAAAAATGAATGAAATTTAATATAATATTATTTGAATTGATTTTATCTTTTTTAAGTAAATATTTTGGATTTTTAAAAAATATCTTTTATTAATTCTTCTTAAGCATTATCTAATATTGAAACAGATTCAACACAAGTGTATCCAGAAAGATCAACATCAAGAGAAGAAATGACAAATTCTTCACACATTTCTCATGATATCACATCTTCTCCTCAAACATTACAAAGTATTGTAATAGATTCAACACAAGTGTATTTTGAATAAATCAACATCAAATGGGGAAATGACAAATTCTTCTCCCATTTCTACTGATATCACATCTTCTCCTCAAACATTATCAAGTAATGTAACAGATTCGACACAAGTGTATTCAGACAGATCAACATCGAGTGTGGAAAAGACAAATTCTTATCCCATATCTACTGATATCACATATTCCCCTCAATCTTTTTCTAATTCAATAACAGATTCAACACAGGTATCTTCTGGAAAATCAACATCAATTGACCAAATGACAAATTCATCGCCCATTTCTACTGATATCACATCTTCTCCTCAAACATTATCAAGTATTGTAACAGACTCAACACAAGTGTATTCAGAAAGATCAACATCAAGTGAGGAATTGACAAATTCTTCTCCCATTTCTACTGATATCACATCTTCTCCTCAAACATTATCAAGTATTATATGAGATTCAACACAAGTGAAGTCAGAAGAGCAAATTATAAAATGAGAAAATAACAAATTCTTCTCCCATTTATACTGATATTACATCTTCTCCTCAAACATTATCAAGTATTGTAACAGACTCAACACAAGTGTATTCAGACAGATCAACATCGAGTGTGGAAAAGACAAATTCTTATCCCATATCTACTGATATCACATATTCCTCTCAATCTTTTTCTAATTCAATAACAGATTCAACACAGGTTTCTTCTTGAAAATCAACATCAATTGACCAAATGACAAATTCATCGCCCATTTCTCCTGATATCACATCTTCTCCTCAAACATTATCAAGTAATGTAACAGATTCCAAAACAAGTCTTTTCAGAAAGATCAACTTCGAGTATGGAAAAGACAAATTCTTCTCCCATTTTTACTGATATCACATATTCTCCTCAATCTTTTTCTAATTCAATAACAGATTCAACACAGGTTTCTTCTTGAAAATCAACATCAATTGACCAAATGACAAATTCATCGCCCATTTCTCCTGATATCACATCTTCTCCTCAAACATTATCAAGTAATGTAACAGATTCGACACAAGTGTATTCAGACAGATCAACATCGAGTGTGGAAAAGACAAATTCTTATCCCATATCTACTGATATCACATATTCCTCTCAATCTTTTTCTAATTCAATAACAGATTCAACACAGGTATCTTCTGGAAAATCAACATCAATTGACCAAATGACAAATTCATCGCCCATTTCTACTGATATCACATCTTTTCCTCAAACATTATCAAGTAATGTAACAGATTCCAAAACAAGTCTATTCAGAAAGATCAACAACGAGTGTGGAAAAGACAAATTCTTCTCCCATTTTTACTGATATCACATATTCTCCTCAATCTTTTTCTAATTCAATAACAGATTCAATACAGGTTTCTTCTTGAAAATCAACATCAATTGACCAAATGACAAATTCATCGCCCATTTCTCCTGATATCACATCTTTTCCTCAAACATTATCAATTAATGTAACAGATTCAACACAAGTGAAGTCAGAAGAGCAAATTATAAAATGAGAAAATGACAAATTCTTCTCCCATTTCTACTGATATCACATCTTTTCCTCAAACATTATCAAGTAATGTAACAGATTCGACACAAGTGTATTCAGACAGATCAACATCGAGTGTGGAAAAGACAAATTCTTATCCCATATCTACTGATATCACATATTCCCCTCAATCTTTTTCTAATTCAATAACAGATTCAACACAGGTATCTTCTGGAAAATCAACATCAATTGACCAAATGACAAATTCATCGCCCATTTCTACTGATATCACATCTTCTCCTCAAACATTATCAAGTATTGTAACAAACTCAACACAAGTGTTTTCAAAAAGATCAATATCAAGTGAGGAAATGACAAATTCTTCTCCCATTTCTAATGATATCACACATTCTCCTCAAACATTATCAAGTATTGTAACAGACTCAACACAAGTGTATTCAGAAAGATCAACATCAAGTGAGGAATTGACAAATTCTTCTCCCATTTCTACTGATATCACATCTTCTCCTCAAACATTATCAAGTATTATATGAGATTCAACACAAGTGAAGTCAGAAGAGCAAATTATAAAATGAGAAAATAACAAATTCTTCTCCCATTTATACTGATATTACATCTTCTCCTCAAACATTATCAAGTATTGTAACAGACTCAACACAAGTGTATTCAGACAGATCAACATCGAGTGTGGAAAAGACAAATTCTTCTCCCATTTTTACTGATATCACATATTCTCCTCAATCTTTTTCTAATTCAATAACAGATTCAACACAGGTTTCTTCTTGAAAATCAACATCAATTGACCAAATGACAAATTCATCGCCCATTTCTCCTGATATCACATCTTCTCCTCAAACATTATCAAGTAATGTAACAGATTCGACACAAGTGTATTCAGACAGATCAACATCGAGTGTGGAAAAGACAAATTCTTATCCCATATCTACTGATATCACATATTCCCCTCAATCTTTTTCTAATTCAATAACAGATTCAACACAGGTATCTTCTGGAAAGTCAACATCAATTGACCAAATGACAAATTCATCGCCCATTTCTCCTGATATCACATCTTCTCCTCAAACATTATCAAGTATTGTAACAAACTCAACACAAGTGTTTTCAAAAAGATCAACATCAAGTGAGGAAATGACAAATTCTTCTCCCATTTCTAATGATATCACACATTCTCCTCAAACATTATCAAGTATTGTAACAGACTCAACACAAGTGTATTCAGAAAGATCAACATCAAGTGAGGAATTGACAAATTCTTCTCCCATTTCTCCTGATATCACATCTTCTCCTCAAACATTATCAAGTATTGTAACAAACTCAACACAAGTGTTTTCAAAAAGATCAACATCAAGTGAGGAAATGACAAATTCTTCTCCCATTTATACTGATATCACACATTCTCCTCAAACATTATCAAATATTGTAACAAACTTAACACAAGTGTATTCAGAAAGATCAACATCAAGTGTGGAAAAGACAAATTCTTCTCCCATTTCTACTGATATCACATCTTTTCCTCAATCTTTTCTAATTCAATAACAGATTCAACACAGGCATCTTCTGGAAAATCAACATCAATTGACCAAATGACAAATTCATCGCCCATTTCTCCTGATATCACATCTTTTCCTCAAACATTATCAAGTATTGTAACAAACTCAACACAAGTGTTTTCAAAAAGATCAACATCAAGTGAGGAAATGACAAATTCTTCTCCCATTTCTAATGATATCACACATTCTCCTCAAACATTATCAAGTATTGTAACAGACTCAACACAAGTGTATTCAGAAAGATCAACATCAAGTGAGGAATTGACAAATTCTTCTCCCATTTCTCCTGATATCACATCTTCTCCTCAAACATTATCAAGTATTGTAACAAACTCAACACAAGTGTTTTCAAAAAGATCAACATCAAGTGAGGAAATGACAAATTCTTCTCCCATTTATACTGATATCACACATTCTCCTCAAACATTATCAAATATTGTAACAAACTTAACACAAGTGTATTCAGAAAGATCAACATCAAGTGTGGAAAAGACAAATTCTTCTCCCATTTCTACTGATATCACATCTTTTCCTCAATCTTTTTCTAATTCAATAACAGATTCAACACAGGCATCTTCTGGAAAATCAACATCAATTGACCAAATGACAAATTCATCGCCCATTTCTCCTGATATCACATCTTTTCCTCAAACATTATCAAGTATTGTAACAAACTCAACACAAGTGTTTTCAAAAAGATCAACATCAAGTGAGGAAATGACAAATTCTTCTCCCATTTCTAATGATATCACACATTCTCCTCAAACATTATCAAGTATTGTAACAGACTCAACACAAGTGTATTCAGACAGATCAACATCAAGTGTGGAAAAGACAAAATCTTATCCCATATCTACTGATATCACATATTCCTCTCAATCTTTTTCTAATTCAATAACTGATTCAACACAGGTATCTTCGGGAAAATCAACATCAATTGACCAAATGACAAATTCATCGCCCATTTCTCCTGATATCACATCTTCTCCTCAAACATTATCATGTAATGTAACAGATTCGACACAAGTGTATTCAGACAGATCAACATCGAGTGTGGAAAAGACAAATTCTTATCCCATATCTACTGATATCACATATTCTCCTCAATCTTTTTCTAATTCAATAACAGATTCAACACAGGTATCTTCTGGAAAATCAACATCAATTGACCAAATGACAAATTCTTCTCCCATTTCTACTGATATCACATGTTTTCCTCAAACATTATCAAGTAATGTAACAGATTCGACACAAGTGTATTCAGACAGATCAACATCGAGTGTGGAAAAGACAAATTCTTATCCCATATCTACTGATATCACATATTCCCCTCAATCTTTTTCTAATTCAATAACAGATTCAACACAGGTATCTTCTGGAAAGTCAACATCAATTGACCAAATGACAAATTCATCGCCCATTTCTCCTGATATCACATCTTCTCCTCAAACATTATCAAGTATTGTAACAAACTCAACACAAGTGTTTTCAAAAAGATCAACATCAAGTGAGGAAATGACAAATTCTTCTCCCATTTCTAATGATATCACACATTCTCCTCAAACATTATCAAGTATTGTAACAGACTCAACACAAGTGTATTCAGAAAGATCAACATCAAGTGAGGAATTGACAAATTCTTCTCCCATTTCTACTGATATCACATCTTCTCCTCAAACATTATCAAGTATTATATGAGATTCAACACAAGTGAAGTCAGAAGAGCAAATTATAAAATGAGAAAATAACAAATTCTTCTCCCATTTCTCCTGATATCACATCTTTTCCTCAAACATTATCATGTAATGTAACAGATTCGACACAAGTGTATTCAGACAGATCAACATCGAGTGTGGAAAAGACAAATTCTTATCCCATATCTACTGATATCACATATTCCCCTCAATCTTTTTCTAATTCAATAACAGATTCAACACAGGTATCTTCTGGAAAATCAACATCAATTGACCAAATGACAAATTCATCGCCCATTTCTCCTGATATCACATCTTCTCCTCAAACATTATCAAGTATTGTAACAAACTCAACACAAGTGTTTTCAAAAAGATCAACATCAAGTGAGGAAATGACAAATTCTTCTCCCATTTCTAATGATATCACACATTCTCCTCAAACATTATCAAGTATTGTAACAGACTCAACACAAGTGTATTCAGAAAGATCAACATCAAGTGTGGAAAAGACAAATTCTTCTCCCATTTCTACTGATATCACATCTTCTCCTCAAACATTATCAAGTATTATATGAGATTCAACACAAGTGAAGTCAGAAGAGCAAATTATAAAATGAGAAAATAACAAATTCTTCTCCCATTTATACTGATATCACATCTTCTCCTCAAATATTATCAAGTATTGTAACAGACTCAACACAAGTGTATTCAGACAGATCAACATCGAGTGTGGAAAAGACAAATTCTTATCCCATATCTACTGATATCACATATTCCTCTCAATCTTTTTCTAATTCAATAACTGATTCAACACAGGTATCTTCTGGAAAATCAACATCAATTGACCAAATGACAAATTCATCGCCCATTTCTCCTGATATCACATCTTCTCCTCAAACATTATCAAGTATTGTAACAAACTCAACACAAGTGTTTTCAAAAAGATCAACATCAAGTGAGGAAATGACAAATTCTTCTCCCATTTATACTGATATCACACATTCTCCTCAAACATTATCAAATATTGTAACAAACTTAACACAAGTGTATTCAGAAAGATCAACATCAAGTGTGGAAAAGACAAATTCTTCTCCCATTTCTACTGATATCACATCTTTTCCTCAATCTTTTTCTAATTCAATAACAGATTCAACACAGGCATCTTCTGGAAAATCAACATCAATTGACCAAATGACAAATTCATCGCCCATTTCTCCTGATATCACATCTTCTCCTCAAACATTATCAAGTATTGTAACAAACTCAACACAAGTGTTTTCAAAAAGATCAACATCAAGTGAGGAAATGACAAATTCTTCTCCCATTTCTAATGATATCACATCTTCTCCTCAAACATTATCAAGTATTGTAACAGACTCAACACAAGTGAAGTCAGAAGAGCAAATTATAAAATGAGAAAATAACAAATTCTTCTCCCATTTCTACTGATATCACATCTTTTCCTCAATCTTTTTCTAATTCAATAACAGATTCAACACAGGTATCTTCTGGAAAGTCAACATCAATTGACCAAATGACAAATTCATCGCCCATTTCTCCTGATATCACATCTTCTCCTCAAACATTATCAAGTATTGTAACAAACTCAACACAAGTGTTTTCAAAAAGATCAACATCAAGTGAGGAAATGACAAATTCTTCTCCCATTTCTACTGATATCACATCTTCTCCTCAAACATTATCAAGTATTATATGAGATTCAACACAAGTGAAGTCAGAAGAGCAAATTATAAAATGAGAAAATAACAAATTCTTCTCCCATTTATACTGATATCACATCTTCTCCTCAAATATTATCAAGTATTGTAACAGACTCAACACAAGTGTATTCAGACAGATCAACATCAAGTGTGGAAAAGACAAAATCTTATCCCATATCTACTGATATCACATATTCCTATCAATCTTTTTCTAATTCAATAACAGATTCAACACAGGTTTCTTCTTGAAAATCAACATCAATTGACCAAATGACAAATTCATCGCCCATTTCTCCTGATATCACATGTTTTCCTCAAACATTATCAAGTAATGTAACAGATTCGACACAAGTGTATTCAGACAGATCAACATCGAGTGTGGAAAAGACAAATTCTTATCCCATATCTACTGATATCACATATTCCCCTCAATCTTTTTCTAATTCAATAACAGATTCAACACAGGTATCTTCTGGAAAATCAACATCAATTGACCAAATGACAAATTCATCGCCCATTTCTACTGATATCACATCTTTTCCTCAAACATTATCAAGTAATGTAACAGATTCCAAAACAAGTCTATTCAGAAAGATCAACATCGAGTGTGGAAAAGACAAATTCTTCTCCCATTTTTACTGATATCACATATTCTCCTCAATCTTTTTCTAATTCAAAAACAGATTCAACACAGGTTTCTTCTTGAAAATCAACATCAATTGACCAAATGACAAATTCATCGCCCATTTCTCCTGATATCACATCTTCTCCTCAAACATTATCAAGTATTGTAACAGATTCAACACAAGTGTATTCTGAATAAATCAACATCGAGTGTGGAAAAGACAAATTCTTATCCCATATCTACTGATATCACATATTCCTCTCAATCTTTTTCTAATTCAATAACTGATTCAACACAGGTATCTTCTGGAAAGTCAACATCAATTGACCAAACGACAAATTCATCGCCCATTTCTCCTGATATCACATCTTCTCCTCAAACATTATCAAGTATTGTAACAAACTCAACACAAGTGTTTTCAAAAAGATCAACATCAAGTGAGGAAATGACAAATTCTTCTCCCATTTATACTGATATCACACATTCTCCTCAAACATTATCAAATATTGTAACAAACTTAACACAAGTGTATTCAGAAAGATCAACATCAAGTGTGGAAAAGACAAATTCTTCTCCCATTTCTACTGATATCACATCTTTTCCTCAAACATTATCAAGTAATGTAACAGATTCCAAAACAAGTCTATTCAGAAAGATCAACATCGATTGTGGAAAAGACAAATTCTTCTCCCATTTTTACTGATATCACATATTCTCCTCAATCTTTTTCTAATTCAATAACAGATTCAACACAGGTATCTTCTGGAAAATCAACATCAATTGACCAAATGACAAATTCATCGCCCATTTCTACTGATATCACATCTTTTCCTCAAACATTATCAAGTAATGTAACAGATTCGACACAAGTGTATTCAGACAGATCAACATCAAGTGTGGAAAAGACAAATTCTTATCCCATATCTACTGATATCACATATTCCCCTCAATCTTTTTCTAATTCAATAACAGATTCAACACAGGTATCTTCTGGAAAATCAACATCAATTGACCAAATGACAAATTCATCGCCCATTTCAACTGATATCACATCTTCTTATCAAACAATTTCAAGTATTGTAACAAACTCAACACAAGTGTATTCAAAAAGATCAACATCAAGTGAGGAAATGACAAATTTTCTGCGATTTCTAATGATATCACACAATCTCCTCAATCTTTTTCTAATTCAATAACTGATTCAACACAGGTATCTTCTGGAAAATCAACATCAATTGACCAAATGACAAATTCATCGCCCATTTCTCCTGATATCACATTTTTTCCTCAAACATTTCAAAGTATTGTAAAAGATTCAACACAAGTGTATTCAGAAAGATCAACATCAAGTGAGGAAATGACAAATTCTTCTCCCATTTATACTGATATCACACATTCTCCTCAAACATTATCAAATATTGTAACAAACTTAACACAAGTGAGGTCAGAAAGATCAACATCAAATGAGAAAATGACAAATTCTTCTCCCATTTCTACTGATATCACATCTTTTCCTCAAACATTATCAAGTAATGTAACAGATTCGGCACAAGTGTATTCAGAAAGATCAACATCGAGTGAGGAAAAGACAAATTCTTATCCCATATCTACTGATATCACATTTTCCCCTCAATCTTTTTCTAATTCAATAACAGATTCAACACAGGTATCTTCTGGAAAATCAACATCAATTGACCAAATGACAAATTCATCGCCCATTTCTACTGATATCACATCTTCTCCTCAAACATTATCAAGTATTGTAACAAACTCTACACAAGTGTTTTCAAAAAGATCAACATCAAGTGAGGAAATGACAAATTCTTCTCCCATTTATACTGATATCACACATTCTCCTCAAACATTATCAAGTATTGTAACAGACTCAACACAAGTGTATTCAGAAAGATCAACATCAAGTGAGGAAATGACAAATTCTTCTCCCATTTATACTGATATCACACATTCTCCTCAAACATTATCAAGAATTATATGAGATTCAACACACTGAAGTCAGAAGAGCAAAACATAAAATGAGAAAATAACAAATTCTTCTCCCATTTATACTGATATTACATCTTCTCCTCAAACATTATCAAGTATTGTAACAGACTCAACACAAGTGTATTCAGACAGATCAACATCAAGTGAGGAAATGACAAATTCTTCTCCCATTTCTACTGATATCACATCTTCTCCTCAAACATTATCAAGTATTGTAACAGATTCAACACAAGTGTATTCTGAATAAATCAACATCGAGTGTGGAAAAGACAAATTCTTATCCCATATCTACTGATATCACATATTCCTCTCAATCTTTTTCTAATTCAATAACTGATTCAACACAGGTATCTTCTGGAAAATCAACATCAATTGACCAAATGACAAATTCATCGCCCATTTCTCCTGATATTACATCTTCTCCTCAAACATTATCAAGTATTGTAACAAACTCAACACAAGTGTTTTCAAAAAGATCAACATCAAGTGTGGAAAAGACAAATTCTTCTCCCATTTCTACTGATATCACATCTTCTTATCAAACCATTTCAAGTATTGTAACAAACTCAACACAAGTGTATTCAGAAAGAACAACATCGAGTGTGGAAAAGACAAATTCTTCTCCCATTTCTACTGATATCACATCTTTTCCTCAAACATTATCAAATAATGTAACAGATTCCAAAACAAGTCTATTCAGAAAGATCAACATAGAGTGTGGAAAAGACAAATTCTTCTCCCATTTTTACTGATATCACATATTCTCCTCAATCTTTTTCTAATTCAATAACTGATTCAACACAGGTATCTTCTGGAAAATCAACATCAATTGACCAAATGACAAATTCATCGCCCATTTCTCCTGATATCACATCCCTTCCTCAAACATTTCAAAGTATTGTAAAAGATTCAACACAAGTGTATTCAGAAAGATCAACATCAAGTGAGGAAATGACAAATTCTTCTCCCATTTATACTGATATCACACATTCTCCTCAAACATTATCAAATATTGTAACAAACTTAACACAAGTGTATTCAGAAAGATCAACATCAAGTGTGGAAAAGACAAATTCTTCCCCCATTTCTACTGATATCACATCTTTTCCTCAAACATTATCAAGTAATGTAACAGATTCGACACAAGTGTATTCAGACAGATCAACATCGAGTGTGGAAAAGACAAATTCTTATCCCATATCTACTGATATCACATATTCCCCTCAATCTTTTTCTAATTCAATAACAGATTCAACACAGGTATCTTCTGGAAAATCAACATCAATTGACCAAATGACAAATTCATCGCCCATTTCTACTGATATCACATCTTTTCCTAAAACATTATCAAGTAATGTAACAGATTCGACGCAAGTGTATTCAGACAGATCAACATCAAGTGTGGAAAAGACAAATTCTTATCCCATATCTACTGATATCACATATTCCCCTCAAACATTATCAAGTATTGTAACAGACTCAACACAAGTGTATTCAGAAAGATCAACATCAAGTGTGGAAAAGACAAATTCTTCCCCCATTTCTACTGATATCACACATTCTCCTCAAACATTATCAAATATTGTAACAAACTTAACACAAGTGTATTCAGAAAGATCAACATCAAGTGTGGAAAAGACAAATTCTTCCCCCATTTCTACTGATATCACATATTCCCCTCAAACATTATCAAGTATTGTAACAGACTCAACACAAGTGTATTCAGAAAGATCAACATCAAGTGAGGAAATGACAAATTCTTCTCCCATTTATACTGATATCACACATTCTCCTCAAACATTATCAAATATTGTAACAAACTTAACACAAGTGTATTCAGAAAGATCAACATCAAGTGTGGAAAAGACAAATTCTTCCCCCATTTCTACTGATATCACATCTTTTCCTCAAACATTATCAAGTAATGTAACAGATTCGACACAAGTGTATTCAGACAGATCAACATCGAGTGTGGAAAAGACAAATTCTTATCCCATATCTACTGATATCACATATTCCCCTCAATCTTTTTCTAATTCAATAACAGATTCAACACAGGTATCTTCTCGAAAATCAACATCAATTGACCAAATGACAAATTCATCGCCCATTTCTACTGATATCACATCTTTTCCTAAAACATTATCAAGTAATGTAACAGATTCGACGCAAGTGTATTCAGACAGATCAACATCAAGTGTGGAAAAGACAAATTCTTATCCCATATCTACTGATATCACATATTCCCCTCAAACATTATCAAGTATTGTAACAGACTCAACACAAGTGTATTCAGAAAGATCAACATCAAGTGTGGAAAAGACAAATTCTTCCCCCATTTCTACTGATATCACATCTTTTCCTCAAACATTATCAAGTAATGTAACAGATTCCAAAACAAGTCTATTCAGAAAGATCAACATAGAGTGTGGAAAAGACAAATTCTTCTCCCATTTTTACTGATATCACATATTCTCCTCAATCTTTTTCTAATTCAATAACAGATTCAACACAGGTATCTTCTGGAAAATCAACATCAATTGACCAAATGACAAATTCATCGCCCATTTCTACTGATATCACATCTTTTCCTCAAACATTATCAAGTAATGTAACAGATTCGACACAAGTGTATTCAGACAGATCAACATCAAGTGTGGAAAAGACAAATTCTTATCCCATATCTACTGATATCACATATTCCTCTAATTCTTTTTCTAATTCAATAACAGATTCAACACAGGTATCTTCTGGAAAATCAACATAAATTGACCAAATGACAAATTCATCGCCCATTTCTACTGATATCACATCTTCTCCTCAAACATTATCAAGTATTGTAACAAACTCAACACAAGTGTTTTCAAAAAGATCAATATCAAGTGAGGAAATGACAAATTCTTCTCCCATTTCTAATGATATCACACATTCTCCTCAAACATTATCAAGTATTGTAACAGACTCAACACAAGTGTATTCAGAAAGATCAACATCAAGTGAGGAAATGACAAATTCTTCTCCCATTTCTACTGATATCACATCTTCTCCTCAAATATTATCAAGTATTATATGAGATTCAACACAAGTGAAGTCAGAAGAGCAAATTATAAAATGAGAAAATAACAAATTCTTTTCCCATTTAAACTGATATCACACATTCTCCTCAAACATTATCAAGTATTGTAACAGACTCAACACAAGTGTATTCAGACAGATCAACATCGAGTGTGGAAAAGACAAATTCTTATCCCATATCTACTGATATCACATATTCCTCTCAATCTTTTTCTTATTCAATAACAGATTCAACACAGGTTTCTTCTTGAAAATCAACATCAATTGACCAAATGACAAATTCATCGCCCATTTCTCCTGAAATAACATCTTCTCCTCAAACATTATCAAGTATTGTAACAAACTCAACACAAGTGTATTCAGAAAGATCAACATCAAGTGAGGAAATGACAAATTCTTCTCCCATTTATACTGATATCACACATTCTCCTCAAACATTATCAAATATTGTAACAAACTTAACACAAGTGTATTCAGAAAGATCAACATCAAGTGTGGAAAAGACAAATTCTTCTCCCATTTCTACTGATATCACATCTTTTCCTCAAACATTATCAAGTAATGTAACAGATTCCAAAACAAGTCTATTCAGAAAGATCAACATAGAGTGTGGAAAAGACAAATTCTTCTCCCATTTTTACTGATATCACATATTCTCCTCAATCTTTTTCTAATTCAATAACAGATTCAACACAGGTATCTTCTGGAAAATCAACATCAATTGACCAAATGACAAATTCATCGCCCATTTCTACTGATATCACATCTTTTCCTCAAACATTATCAAGAAATGTAACAGATTCGACACAAGTGTATTCTTGAAGTTCTACATCAATTGACCAAATGACAAATTCATCGCCCATTTCTCCTGTTATCACATTTTTTCCTCAAACATTTCAAAGTATTGTAAAAGATTCAACACAAGTGTATTCAGAAAGATCAACATCAAGTGAGGAAATGACAAATTCTTCTCCCATTTATACTGATATCACACATTCTCCTCAAACATTATCAAGTATTGTAACAGACTCAACACAAGTGTATTCAGAAAGATCAACATCAAGTGAGGAAATGACAAATTCTTCTCCCATTTATACTGATATCACACATTCTCCTCAAACATTATCAAGTATTGTAACAGACTCAACAGAAGTGTATTCAGACAGGTCAACATCAAGTGAGGAAATGACAAATTCTTATCCCATTTCTACTGATATCACATCTTCTCCTCAAACATTATCAAGTATTGTAACAGACTCAACACAAGTGTATTCTGAATAAATCAACATCGAGTGTGGAAATGACAAATTCTTATTCCATATCTAATGATATCACATATTCCCCTCAATCTTTTTCTAATTCAATAACTGATTCAACACAGGTATCTTCTTGAAGTTCAACATCAATTGACCAAATGACAAATTCATCTCCCATTTCTACTAATATCACCTCTTCTCCTCAAACATTATCAAGTATTGTAACAGATTCAACACAAGTGTATTCTGAATAAATCAACATCGAGTGTGGAAAAGACAAATTCTTATTCCAAATCTAACGATACCACATATTACCCTCAATCTTTTTCTAATTCAATAACAGATTCAACACAGGTATCTTCTTGAAGTTCAACATCAATTGACCAAATGACAAATTCATCGCCAATTTCTACTGATATCACATTTTTTCCTCAAACATTTCAAAGTATTGTAAAAGATTCAACACAAGTGTATTCAGAAAGATCAACATCAAGTGAGGAAATGACAAATTCTTCTCCCATTTATACTGATATCACACATTCTCCTCAAACATTATCAAGTATTGTAACAGACTCAACACAAGTGTATTCAGAAAGATCAACATCAAGTGAGGAAATGACAAATTCTTATCCCATTTCTACTGATATCACACATTCTCCTCAAACATTATCAAGTATTGTAACAGACTCAACACAAGTGTATTCAGAATAAATCAACATCGAGTGTGGAAAAGACAAATTCTTATTCCATATCTAATGATATCACATATTCCCCTCAATCTTTTTCTAATTCAATAACAGATTCAACACAGGTATCTTCTTGAAGTTCAACATCAATTGACCAAATGACAAATTCATCGCCCATTTCTCCTGATATCACATTTTTTCCTCAAACATTTCAAAGTATTGTAAAAGATTCAACACAAGTGTATTCAGACAGATCTACATCAAGTGAGGATATGACAAATTCTTCTCCCATTTATACTGATATCACACGTTCTCCTCAAACATTATCAAGTATTGTAACAGACTCAACACAAGTGTATTCAGACAGATCAACATACAGTGAGGAAATGACAAATTCTTCTCCCATTTCTACTGATATCACATCTTCTCCTCAAACATTATCAATTATTGTAACAGACTCAACACAAGTGTCATCTTAAAGATCAACATCAAGTGAAGAAATGACAAATTCTTCTCCCATTTCTACTGATATCACATCTTCTCCTCAAACATTATCAAGTATTGTAACAGACTCAACACAAGTGTATTCAGAAAGATCAACATACAGTGAGGAAATGACAAATTCTTCTCCCATTTCTAATGATATCACATATTCTCCTCAATCTTTTTCTCATTCAATAACTGATTCAACACAGGTATCTTCTGGAAAATCAACATCAAGTGACCAAATGACAAATTCATCGCCCATTTCAACTGAAATCACATCTTCTCTTCTGACCATTTCAAGTATTGTAACAGACTCAACACAAGTGTATTCAGAAAGATTAACATCAAGTGATCAATTGACAAATTCATCGCCCATTTCTATTTCTCCTCAAACATTATCAAATATTGTAACAGATTCAACACAGTTGTCTTCAGAAAGAACATTTTCGAATGCAATTATTTCTTTTTCAACAGAAATTTCTTCATCTTTCTCATCTCTCTCATCTTCTCTTGATATAACTTCAGTTCTTTCGACGTTTCCTGATCTTTTTGAATTAACATGTGATTTTGTTTCATCTTGTTTGCCTGAAAATAGTACTCTTTTATTTTCTCAACCATTTGTTGTGTCAGATAATATTATGATCTCAAGTTCAAATTCAATTAATCGTAATATTTTAAATTGTGAAATTTTTTATTTAAAATATATTTTTTTGAGAGAATCCTATTGACAGTTCTGAAGAATGTCTAAATCCATTTTTTTATCAAGCAAAAGAATACTCTCAGTGTATATCAATAGATGGTGTTTTAAAGTGTAGAGTTTATAGCGGACAATTAAAGGAATGTTCAAAAAATCAGACTTTTTTTCTTTCTAATGGAACCCTTCCTTATAAAAAGTCATTATCAATCGATATTCCCAATTTCAAACCTGGATTTTTTGATATTTCTTTTAAAACATTAATGTTTTGTGAAGGAAATTTTGTCGAATGTAAATCAGGAAACGATTTCATTAGATTGATCGGAGATCTCGAAAGTAATTTTCGTCAAAGTGAGACATTATTTGATTTTCAGTTCACGATCAATGACATTCAAAACGATATTTTATGGAAAGAAAAGAGCAATCGTTTTTATGTCAAAAATTCCGGAAATTTAAAAGTATTTTTATTTTTTTCCTTTTTTTTTAGATTCAATAAAAGTCAAATTTTTTTTTCTATTAGTTAACTATTGAACTCGGAAGAGAAAAAGCATCTCAAAATGATGTGTTCATTGGTTTTGATAGCTTAAAATTTTTAGAAAAAAAAATTAATCCAAATCAAGTCCAAGATACAAATATTCTCCTTCCAATCTTGCTAGCATTTTGTATTTCAGCCGCAATTATTTCAATTGCCATAGTTTTTCTATTAAGAAAAAGATTCATCAAAAAAAATTATTTTGAAAGCAAAAATTTAGATTCAAGACAAACGGTTCAATTTTAAAATTTTTAAAAAAAAATTTATTTATTTTCTTATTTATTTGAATAAAAAAATAACAATATTTAGATTTTACATAGAAAAAATCCAAAATCAAATCATCTCTATTTCCCATCTAATCTGATTCTAGTATAATTTAACCTCAAAATTTGTTGCATGGAACTCTATTAGTTTTTTAATTCATTAAAAGACCATTATTCAATAAAATTAATATTTTTTATTTTTTTGTGAATAATAATGTAATTAGGTTTTTTGATATTTCTTATTATTATTTTATTATTTACTGTTTTTAGAATTATTCTTCAGATTCTAACTGAGAAGTATTTTATTTTTTGTCTCTTTCATTTTTTATCCATTCTTCCAATAGTTTTTTTGTAAATTTATTTACTTTTGTATCTATTTCATCTAATTTTACATTTTTTAATTTTTCTAAATTTTTCCAATACTCAGCTTGAATTTTCCGAGTTTTCTAAATAAAAAATAATTAAATTTTTTTAAACGGGTAATCATCACAAACACCTTTTTCATTTCAGTGCATTTTGCACATTCATTTTTTCTACCATCAATTGAATTTACACAACAAAACTGGCAAAATTTTTTATTCAATCTACAAATTTTTTTATAGACATCATTATCAATCATTTGATCAGGAATTGTATCTTTAATCTCCATTTCTTTTCAATAAATTTTTATTGCAAACCAAGAGGAATTTTATGTTATAAAATATTTACCCTCCTGGTGTCTTGCGACACTTTTTTTCAAAACCAACGATTCAATTAATTCTTAAGCAATTGAAATTTTTTAAAATTTAATCTTCAATGTAAATGATAATTCTATGTTTAAGAATCATCTTATAATTTTAATTATTTTTTTCATAAAATTTTTTATTTCTTATTTTCCTAAGGAAAACAAGAAGATTTTTGAAACACTCAGAAATGCATTCTTAAGCCAGTTTATCATTTCCATTTAAGCTTAATTTATCTTAAATGCATATAAAATATTTACTTGTCCAATTATGATAAATTTCTTTCTCAAAATCATTAAATAATAAACTTTTACAATCTGAATTACCCAATTTAAAACATTGATAGAACATATCTTGATTTTCCAAAAGCTATTCAAAGTAAAAATAAATATTTAAACTTCTAGTTAAAGAAAAAATTTAATTACCTCAAAGATAGCAAAAGAATTTTTGTAACTCAATAAATCAAGACTTATCAGAGGCTTGTTTAATCTATTCTCAATGTAATGACTCACTCTTTTATCATAATCATTAAGTGTTGCCTCAATGTCCAAAGGTTTTTCTAATTTTCGATCAAAATCAAACGCTTTGGGAACACAATCTAACTTGTTACTGTATTGATACATGTATATTTCATTCGCATCACTGCAGATGACCACATTCCTTGCTGAATCCAGGCTTACATTTGACAAAAATTGCGGCGGAGATTTCAAAAAATGCTTCCACGAAAGCAATGGCTGCTTGGTGAATCTTTCATCGATTAGAAGCAGAGTTTTAGAACAACATATCAAATGCTTGTTGTAATCATTACAGACCACATTTGTTTGGCAAATGAGTTCATTTTGCTCCAAATATTTTCTATCAGTACCAAATATTTCTTTGCTAATCAAGTTTAATTTTGATCTTATTCTCGAATCAATGCTCAACATTTGAGAACTGTCTGAATAAATAAACTGTCTTGGCTGGGAGCCGATTTCAACTTTTCTAAAATCTTGCGCTGACACAAACTTTGGGCACAAATTTTGAGCTATTTTACTCAAATTGTACTCATTTGACGTCAACTCATTACTCAAATAAATATTTCCTTTGTTGGTCAAAATAGCGCATTCGCCTCTGATCAAATTTGAGCCAGATATATTGACTATTGATTGTCTCTCAAAATCAAGTTGATTTAAGATACTATATTCTAAATTATTGTTTTCATTTAGACTCAAATAAATAGTCTTGAATGCTTTATTTTCATAGTTGAGAAAAAAATGTGCATCCTTGACTAAGTTGTTTGATTGAGTGTAGAAATAATTTTCTTCGTCATATGTCCGAACATCAATTTGGACTAGATCGTAGTTTTCATAGTCCTCGATCTTAATTGTACTTTTTTTGCAAAAATTTATCAAAAAATTAACACTATCTAAACATTCTGGTTCATTTTGCTGATATAAGTCAATTTCAAGCGCATTTTTGTCTTTGTTGGTTGCCCGAGCTATAACCATGTTGGAATATGAATTTAAAAAGCAACTTGATATCAACTTCATTGAACTGCACTTAAATTGATTAATTTATAAGGGCTTTATTTGGAAAAAAAATTTACTGAAGTGAATTTTTGTTCTTCTATAGTTTTACAATTACAAACCGCTGGGTGGATATTAAGGATGCCGGAGCTATTCAAAATTTTAAATGAGCAATAATCTCTTATCCGATTGTGACGGCTTAACTTCAGATTTAGATTTTCGCCAAGCTGGTTATCGAATATTTTGATCACATCTTTCCAATCTGAGTTTGTGCTGCCGGAAAAATTTTGAAATTCAATGGGTGTCAAGCGGATATCTTCTTGTGGCAAATAGACACATCGTCCTCTATGACCTTAATTCACTTAATATTTTATTCAATTTAAATGTTTTATTTTGGATACCGTTGCAGAGATACTCCGGCAGCAAAAATCCTTCTGAAAATTTGCAATGAACTTTTATTTCATGACGATAGAGATAATTTTTTACAAAAAAAGGCTCTAAGAGAAATGTTTATAAAATTAAAGGAAAAAAATTAAATTACTTATTTTTCTAGTAGAAAGTTCATCAAAATAAATTGGTAATAATTTTCCATTTTGTAATGATAAATTATCTGAGTTGAATTTTTGGGTGTGGGATACAACTTCATTCTGATTAATGCTGAAATTTACTGGATATTTATAGTCTAATTTTATGACATCATCAGTTAATTGTACATAATCATCAGCAGATTCTTTATCATTATCCGGATATTTTTTATTCTCCAGATTAAAGAAAATCTTTGAGGGAAAGTCTTTTTCCATTAAAAAAATCAAATTTGGAAAAATAAAAATTATTTAAGAGAAACAATTATTTGATCAAATTTTTATTAACATTCTACTAACATCTGACATTGTACATGTTCGAGTGAAATTTTTGAAATAAATAGAAATTTTTACTAAATATAACATCAATCAACTTATTTTATTTTATTAAAAAATAATTTTCTGTTTAATTAATCTTTAAATATTGTATAACTTTGAAAACAAAAAGATCTACTGTGAAAAAATTTAAATCGACTTTTCGATATAGTATTTTCATTCACAAAAGGAAAAATATCTGTAAAATAAAAAGGCCAAAAAGATAAATTTTTCAGTTGAGAAGTAAAGTTAAATAACTTGATCTATTGAATCATAAATTATTTAAAAATTTAATTAGATAAAATTAAAAAAATGAATTTTAAGAATCATGTTTACCGAAATAATAAAGATTCAACGTATCTTTAAAAAATATTAATGCCCAAAATACAGATTGGGACAAAAAAAACAATATTTTGATTAAAATAGTAATAAAATATGTTTATGTTTATGTTTATTATGTTTGAATGATTTTCAATTTGTTTTTTCTTATTTAATAATTCCACTAGAAATAAATTTAATATAAAAGATAAGAAAACAAAAAATTTACGACATCAATTTCTTTTATTCAAGAAAATATGTGAAAAGTTTTACCAAATAAAACATAATTAAATGAAAAATTTAAATTTAAATATCTAGTAAAAATTAATCTATTAAAAAAATAAAGCAATAAATTTAAAAATAATAAAATATTAAAAGTAAATAAGAAAAAAAGTAAAATTTAAAAACTGAAAATAAAAAAAAATATAAAAAATAATTGAAAATAAGATGAAGTGTATAAAGATGAGTGGATTAGAAAGATTTAAAATTCTACTTATTATTCAAATTATCTATTTTAAAACAATATTCTCACTTGATTATAAAGAAAAAGAAATCGAAGGTGATACATCGTACTCACAAAGTTCTGAAAATCATTCAAATTTAACTTCTATTGATAAATCAACAGAAAGTATGGAAATGATAAGTTATTCCTCTTATTCATCTGATATTTTGTCTTCTTCTTCAAAATTCTCAAGTACTACAACAGAATCAGGCTCAACAGAATCAGGCTCAACAGAATTAGACTCAACACAGTTATCGTCTGGAAAATCAACAACAAGTGACCAAATGACAAATTCATCGCCCATTTCTACTGATATAACATCTTCTCCACAATCTTTTTCTAATTCAATAACAGACTCAACACAGGTGTCTTCTGGAAAATCAACAACAAGTGACCAAATGACAAATTCATCGCCCATTTCTACTGATATAACATCTTCTCCACAATCTTTTTCTAATTCAATAACAGATTCAACACAGGTGTCTTCTGGAAAATCAACAACAAGTGACCAAATGACAAATTCATCGCCCATTTCTACTGATATAACATCTTCTCCACAATCTTTTTCTAATTCAATAACAGACTCAACACAGGTGTCTTCTGGAAAATCAACAACAAGTGACCAAATGACAAATTCATCGCCCATTTCTACTGATATAACATCTTCTCCACAATCTTTTTCTAATTCAATAACAGATTCAACACAGGTGTCTTCTGGAAAATCAACAACAAGTGACCAAATGACAAATTCATCGCCCATTTCTACTGATATAACATCTTCTCCACAATCTTTTTCTAATTCAATAACAGATTCAACACAGGTGTCTTCTGGAAAATCAACAACAAGTGACCAAATGACAAATTCATCGCCCATTTCTACTGATATAACATCTTCTCCACAATCTTTTTCTAATTCAATAACAGATTCAACACAGGTGTCTTCTGGAAAATCAACAACAAGTGACCAAATGACAAATTCATCGCCCATTTCTACTGATATAACATCTTCTCCACAATCTTTTTCTAATTCAATAACAGACTCAACACAGGTGTCTTCTGGAAAATCAACAACAAGTGACCAAATGACAAATTCATCGCCCATTTCTACTGATATAACATCTTCTCCACAATCTTTTTCTAATTCAATAACAGATTCAACACAGGTGTCTTCTGGAAAATCAACAACAAGTGACCAAATGACAAATTCATCGCCCATTTCTACTGATATAACATCTTCTCCACAATCTTTTTCTAATTCAATAACAGACTCAACACAGGTGTCTTCAGAAAGATCAACTTCGAATGCAATTATTTCTTTTACAACAGAAATTTCTTCATCTTTCTCATCTCTCTCATCTGCTTCTGATATAACTTCAATGCTTTCGACGTTTCCTGATCTTTTTGAATTAACATGTGATTTTGTTTCATCTTGTTTACCTGAAAATAGTGCTCTTTTTTTTTCTCAACCATTTGTTGTGTCAGATAATATTATCATCTCAAGTTCAAATTCAATTAATCGTAATATTTTATTTTGTGAATTTTTTTATTTATAATAATTTTTTTTTAAGAGAATCCTATTAATAGTTCTGAAAAATGTCAAAATCCGTTTTTTTATCAAGGAATAGAATACTCTCAGTGTATATCTATAGACGGTGTTTTAAAGTGTAGAGTTTATAGCGGACAATTAAAGGAATGTTCAAAAAATCAGACTTTTTTTCTTTCTAATGGAACCCTTCCTTATAAAAAGTCATTATCAATCGATATTCCCAATTTCAAACCTGGATTTTTTGATATTTCTTTTAAAACATTAATGTTTTGTGAAGGAAATTTTGTCGATTGTAAATCAGGAAACGATTTCATTAGATTGATCGGATATCTCGAAAGTAATTTTCGTCAAAGTGAGACATTGTTTGATTTTCAGTACACGATCAATGACATTCAAAACGATATATTATGGAAAGAAAAGAGCAATCGTTTTTATGTCAAAAATTCCGGAAATTTAAAAGTATTTTTATTTTTTTCCTTTTTTTTTAAGATTCAATAAAAGTCAAATTTTTTTTTCTTTTAGTTAACTATTGAACTCGGAAGAGAAAAAGCATCTCAAAATGATGTGTTCATTGGTTTTGATAGCTTAAAATTTTTAGAAAAAAAAATTAATCCAAATCAAGTCCAAGATACAAATATTCTCCTTCCAATCTTGCTAGCATTTTGTATTTCAGCCGCAATTATTTCAATTGCCATAGTTTTTCTATTAAGAAAAAGATTCATCAAAAAAAATTATTTTGAAAGCAAAAATTTAGATTCAAGACAAACGGTTCAATTTTAAAATTTTAATCAATAGATCAATTTAAATTTTCAATTTATTCTTCTCTTAAATTCTTACAACGAATTATTTAAATATTTGGTCAATTTCATTTAATTTATTTTTAAACAAATCTATAACTTTTATTTTTAATTTTTAACCTTTTTTTTTTGGAAATTTCCAAAATCTAAATCAAAAAAACTCTTATCAAATAAATCAAATAGTATTTTTTATTGTTATTAAAAAAATTTATTTATTTTTATTATTTAATATTTAGTTAAGAATGTTTTAACATGGGTGAGATGGTTTGTAATTTCTGCGTCAAAGTCGTATTTCGAATAATGAGGTTACAATTTCAAACAAGAAATACGGTACCATTGTATGCAGCGTTGTATATTTGATCATCATTTTTAGTTCTTTATATATTTCTTTTTCTATATTATTTTTCCAAAAATAAGATTTTTTGTTTCAGATCAAGATTAATATTTTAAGTAAGGATACAATTAAAGTTTTTTATTAGATATTTTTTTTTTTTTTAAATTCAAATTCAAATTTATTAAGTAAATAAATTGTAAAATTTAAACCATTAAAAACAAATATGTTTAAGTCTTTACAAAAAAATTTCTTTATTATCTAGAAAGAAACTAGTCGGTTTTTTTCAGCAAAGTAAAATTTATGAACATATTTCAAAATTTCAAAAATGCTCAAAATATTTTAAATGCGTAATTTCGTCATTTGCAAGATTACAAACGGCTATCCTCTTTTATACAATTTAGAAATATAGCATTTGAAGCTTAATCAATTCTGAAATCTGCAGTGCAATCAATTGCGCTTTTAACAAATTTTGAACTTGTTTGAAATTTTGAAATTTGATTCTGAATTTTTCTTTGCTTTTTTTTCTCTTTTATCTATTGCAATTATTTTTTATTAACTAATCTTTCTTTTAATTTTTAGTTTAAATAAAATTTAAAAATTTTTTTTTTATAATTCTTAATTATCTTTTTAGCAAATATAAGGAATCTAATGCAAACAAAATCTCCTTCAAGCCCCACTAGCGTTGGCATCTTCAGCTTTTGCAAATAATTAATTTTGTTTTCTAAATTGAGGAAATTTTTTTTTATAGGAATTTAATGAAAACGATTTGTATTAATTTGATGAACTGTTATTTTTTAATTTTATTTTACTTCAAATTAAATAATAAGCTTGATTAATTAAGTTAATTTTTGATCAAAAAAAACAACAGTCTAAAAATTCTGAAATAGCAGTTAAAACTATGAATCAACAAAAATTATCAATAGCGCTAATTTCTATCTGCTTGTCACCAATTTGTTCGATTTGGTTGAAAGTCAAATTTTAGTTCATATAAGACGGCATTTTAATTTTCATAAAAATTCTCAATGTAAAAAAAGAAATAAGAATACATGCTGATCCGATTGATATCATTATTACTCGGTTTAACTTCGGCATTAAGCCAATGTTAGTTTTGTCCAAAATAATAAATCCAACAGCACCCATGGTGAATAAAAAGCTCGAAGCTAAGCCTTCCATTATGTACTGACCATTTATTCTCCATTGCATAAAAGCAACCTTTAAAGAAGTTAAGTAAATAAAATGCCATTTTATTAAAAAAAAGATATTTACTGGTTTAGACCGACCCATATTATCTGTGGTCGAGCCTATTGACGGTGGTTCAACAATTACATCGTATATTACTCCACCAGTGACCAAAAAATAGGAACCTAGTAAAATGAAGAATACAGTCATAGCAGATGGTTGCTTAAACCAAGTTGGACGCTTTAGCCTCAAGTCAGGACACTCAAGAACATTGAACAATGATCGGAAGACACATTCCATTTTTTAATTTTTTTTTAGAAAATTATTTGTGGCTAACTTTACTCTTTTTCTTAAAAAAAATGATTCGTGTCAAAAATAAGATCCCAATTTTTTTCTTTGGTATATACTTGCGGCAAAAAATACTACCTGTAAAAAATGTAAAAATTATAGTCTTCAATTTAGGCTTGGAGCGATATTTTATTTTAAAAAAAATTCAAATTATGAAAAATTTAGCCACGTCAATAGATTTTTGAATACATGGCAAATTTTGATACGATACGCATGCATTAATGTCTTTCAGTTCAACATTACTTTTAGATTTGATTTTCAGTTTAAACATGATAATTCCATTGTTAAACTAAATTTGGGTTAATTTACTGTATATTTTGTAAAGGGTAAAAAACTAATTTTAATAATTAAAGGAAATTAAGCGTTTTTTTTTGTTAAAAAGTTTATTTTAAAGTGTTTGTTTAATTAATAAAGATAAAATTTAATTTTAACAAAAATTCATAGTAATTATGAAAAAGTCTTTTTAAAATATTGTTAAAAACTAGATAAAAAGGAGTTTTTAATATCATTTAAATACCAAACAATTGAAATACTAAAGTTAAGATGGGTATTTTTGATGTTTTCTAAGTTCACGAAGACAAAAAGTAGATTATCAAAGACTTATTGTTCAATTTTATTAAAAAAAATATATAATTTTTTCTTATTTCTAATCTATTTACAAAAAATATTAAATAAATAATTATTGTTTTTCAAGACCTTTCTTTGCTTTTTCAACTCTACCGGCTTAAATTCAATACTAACAAACAGCAAAGTATTGAAGATATTTAACTTTGAAGAATTTTATCTCTTCTCAAAGCTTTCTTTCATAAACTCAATCAGATTTAACCATCTTTCATTCGATGTGTCAGGAATCATCGAATGAAAGATACTAACCTAACCCTAACCCATCAAAGAATTTATTTTCAACTCCCCAAATTTTTTCACTTAAACTTGTCAACAATCATAAATCCTTCCAAACTCAAAATTCAACTCAAAGAAATGTTTAAATCAAATAATTGGATCTGTAACTCAATAAGACTTTGCTTGTGTAACTTGAAGTCTAAGCACTTAAGAAATATTTTAAATGAACTATTAAAAAAGTGATGAAACCTTTAACTTTGGTCTAAGCTTCTCTATTAATTCTTTAATTTTATTTTATTTTTTTTTTATATTTTTTACTTAAAATTAGAAATTTAAATTCTCTATTTTACATTTACTTCTCCACAATGGAGATTAATTCAATTAATAAATAAATATTCAACACTTACATCAATTTTTTCATTATCAATTTATTTTTCTTCTATTGTTAAACCATTTTTAGTAAAATATTCATTTAATCTTTTAATCGATACAGCTTTAGTTCCTTGGTGCAAAATATTGAACTCTTTTTTGAGATCATACGCCAAGAAAATTCCTTTAAATATATTTGGTATTTTTTTTAAGTAAAAATTATATTTTCTTTGACATATCAATAATTTTTTTGATTTTTTCATTTACTTGAATTTTTTTTTGATTATTATTCAACTAAAAATAATCTTTTGATAATAAAATACAAAGTTTATTTTTCTTCTATTGTTAAACCATTTTTAGTAAAATATTCATTATAAAAAAATTTGTATTTTGATTATTAAAAGATTATTTATAGTTGAATAATATTGAATAATTTTTGACCCAAATCATTTTTTTAAGAAAAAGAGTAAAGTTAGCCACATATAATTTTCTAGCATTGAAAAAGCAAAGAAAGGTCTTGAAAAACAATAATTATTTATTTAATATTTTTTGTAAATAGATTAGAAATAAGAAAAAATTATATATTTTTTTAAATAAAATTGAACAATAAGTCTTTGATAATCTACTTTTTGTCTTCGTGAACTTAGAAAACATCAAAAATACCCATCTTAACCTCATCATATTCATGAAATTAAAATATTGTCAGTTTTAAAAAAAAATGACGTAAAAAATTAATTGACTGATTTTAAAAAATCTCAAAGTGCTAAATTTAAATAATTTTCAAATCAATTTGGTTTCGAGCGACAAAGAGTCTTTTTTTTAGCCCTCATGTTTGAAGTTAAATAATTACAAGCAAATAAATTAAAATAAATTTTAAGTTTCTGAAATATAAAAATTTGAATGTTAAGATTATTTTTATAAAATTTAAAGGGTAGATAGCTTTTTTAATCCAGATTGTTTTATGTCTAAAATATTTAAAAAAAAAAAGAGAAAGAAAACCTAGATCAAAAATAAACCAGCAGACTTATTGGCGCCAGTTATATCAAGCAGAAAAACCAAAAGAAAACTTCATATTTTTATATCTAAAAAAATTTTAAATTTATTTCTGATTTTAAAGCAAAATTAACTTTCTGTATCATCAAAATATAAATTATCCGTATTCATTCTTGTTCGAGCTTTTTTAAATAGCTTTTGTAAAATTATGAAAGCTTTAAAATATAATGAACGTGATAGTTCTTGAAGGTTCCGGAAAATACTGTGGGAAAAGCCATGACTGTAGTCCTTTTTGTTATTAAATTTTACAGTAAATAGCATTTAATCCTTTTTTTACTTGAATTAGATTTTAACTTTCTTTTAATGTATTCTAAAAGATATTTATACAAATCAAATGTAAAAATATATGATAAAAAATAAAATATGGCTAGCTAAAATTTTATTCATAAAAGTCTAATTATAGTATTCTTAAAGTTCCATTAGAATTAGAGAAGCCAGACCAACCATTGAACGAACTAAATGATACAATCCCCATTTCTCTAAAAGATGTTTGGTTTCATTGGAATCTGGATCCAAATTTGGATCTGTTAGTTTTCTATTTATTGGCATTATAAACAAAAGCGTATAAGGAATTGCAGATATGATTAACATAGCAGAATAAAGCCACTTTATGTCATTTTCCAAATAGTAAGCTACAGATGAACCGATGAAAGCGAGTGAGGAAGTCAATGATTGTATCAAGATAGCTCGTTTTAAACTTGGTCTAAATTGACTTACTGCTGCTCTTTTGTCGATTTTTAGCCTTGCAGGATGTTCAACCAGCGAACAGTACACAGCTCCACCTGTGAATATTGCTGTTGATATCTTCGTTATAAATTTTGATGCAAAAATTAAACTCGAACTCATATTTGAAATTTTTATCAACTCTGAAATGCAAGCTATTCTTTGTTTTTAAAAATGTTTAGCTTAACATTGAAAATGCGTGTTTTTTGATTTAATCTAAAGCTTTGATATTTATTATAAATTTATGAAAGCATTTTCTTGGCTTTTTAG
The DNA here is from genome assembly GCA_019054805.1 of Brachionus manjavacas. NCBI lineage: Eukaryota > Metazoa > Rotifera > Eurotatoria > Ploima > Brachionidae > Brachionus > Brachionus manjavacas. The sequence goes on along the minus strand of JAHQIY010000015.1, from coordinate 1,344,136 downwards.
GTTGACGTCATAATCAATCTACTTTATATTTTTTTAAATTAAATATTGGATCTTGTTAAATATCTTTTAAATCATTTAAAAATCAAGGCTTAAAGAATAGTTAAGGTTGGTGATGTTTTTTAAAAAATTCTTAAAAATTTTAATCCAAATATTTATTAATATTACTTTTTCAGAACAAATTGAATTTGAAAACCTAACCTAAATTAAATAATGGTGCTTCGAACAAGCATTAATATAACTAAAAATAACTTTTCTTAGATAAAAAACTATTTTCATTGAGAAATTTAATAAGAATTTAGCAAAAAAAATACTGTCTAAAGAAGAAATTTTTGATTATTTAAAAAATATATTTTATCTATTATAGTTTATTTTTTAAGAAAATATATTAAAGTATCATTTATTTTGATTAAACGTCAATTAAAAAAAGATCAAATTGTCATTTCTTTATATTAATTAGTCAACATAAAAATTAGTCGATTGAATGTATGAATCGTAAATTAAAAGTAATAGTTATCATTTTAAGTAATTAGTTATCACATAATAAAATTAAATGTTATAAAGTAAAGAGTCATAAAAAAAAAATTTAATCTTAAAAAAATTAAGAAAATATTTTCAATTATTTCATTACTAATGCTTTTAATTCCTTTTTTGGTCATCCTACTCCTCTTAATTTTCCTAAAGGTATGTCGCAAGCTTCAGCTGGAAAAGACTCGAATAATCCTTGACTTTAATCAACACCAATTATATGCTTCCACATTATTAAATGGGATAACAGGGTTATTGTAGGAATTTGCTGCTAGGGTAGTCTCATTATTACCTTCTTCTACCTCAGTTTCAATTAAAGTGCTCCTTAAGTTGTCTTGGGCTTCGATTTATTCGTCGAAAGCCTCATGAATATCTTCATAACCCCCCGATTCCCCATAAAATTATTTATTGGGGTCGTAAGATTCGAGCCATGGTTCATTGAAATAAGTTACCATTTTGACTATGAAAATTAATACATTTAAGTTACATTTAATCTTTTTAATGACAATTAATACATTTAAGTTACATTTATTCTTTTCAATGACAATTAATACATTTAATTTAAATTAATTTTATTGACGTTTAATCAAAATAAATGACGCTTTAATATGCGGCCATTTTTTAATTGACGATTCTAGTTATGAATATATAATTAATTTTGTGCACTAAGAATTATTATGAGATATTACTTTAAATAGGGCTGATTTACTAAGTTAGATCAGCTTTTAAGCATTACTCTACTTGTTAATAGATATATTATATTGATTGGTATTACTAGGCAACTGTAATTAATAGCTTGAAATTATATTAATTTGTAAGAATTGGAGATGGTATTTAAAGAAATAGATTTTTAGTTCAATGTCCTCTTTTTTCTTTTTTTTATAATATAACAATTCAATCTTTTCTTGGTAAAATGAAAGAAAACAACACTAAAACATAAAATTAATTAATTTTGTGCACTAGGAAATATTATGAGATATTACTATATGAGGAATTTTAAAAATCAATAAATATCTCATTTACTTGCATTGATTGTTTAATAGAAAGAAAAAAAGTCTCCTAAAAATTGCTAACACCATTTAATATACTTTGTTTTAGCTCTCAATTTTGCGTTGTGTTTATTTTAAAATAAATTAAAATTAAAATCAATATTAAGTATTTAATTTAATATCTAAAGCCAATTTTAGCATAAACTTAGGTACATAATTGCTCAGTTAAAATTGGAAGCTTATAATTTTGTGATCAAGAAGAAACACATAGAAAACGAATTCCATTAGCAAGATTTATGGAGCGATGTCTCAGCACATTGACAAATGGTCAAATCAATAAGCAAACAACATAACAATTCATTCAATCAAGAAAAATTTAGCTAAAAAAAATTGACTGAAGGCTATCATTGGGAAAAAGGAATTAAAGAAGTCACCTCTAGCGTGCTAGAAACTACAACTGAATACTACATACCAGCTGGTCAAGAAGAAATCAGCAATGGAAAACTTAACATTTAAATTAAATATTTTATAGATCATGATATATTAAACACTAATCGAAATACCAAAATACTGATCAATTAATTTTTATCCACTATAAAGATGATTACACACAAATCATCGAATTAATATATTATTAATGGATCTATAATGCACCTTTAAGTTCTTTAAATGACAACAGCTTCATAAATTTTTTGTAGAACGAGTGAACCATATTTCTAGGCACAAAATTCAAGTTAAAAATAAATATCAAAGGAACAATTAATTTTATTTTTGGAAGAAAATCACTTTTAATTATAGATATATTAATTTTTTTCAATCTTCTATTTACCTGTATGAATACTTTCACTTGGATTTTAAATTTTATTTTTACGACGAATTTTTTCAAAAAATTTTCTAAAACTAAAATAATAAATATATTTATACATTTTCTTGTAAATCTCTGATTTTCTATAATCGAGCAATTTTTTATGAGGCTAATCCTAATGTCTATTAAAAGCTAATGATTAAAAAGTAATTATTTGAAAATTTTTAAGCTTTTTTTTTAAATATATATCATAAATACCTAAAATATATCATTCGAAAGAGAAAATGATTTTAGAAAATAAGAATTTATTTTTGTTATATGAGCATAAACTTTTTAAATAGGAGTATCAAAAAATGAAGCAAACTATTTTGATATACATAAGATATATTGATTAGTAGTCGAAATATCGAGTTTCTGAAATGTTCCATTGATATTAATTTTTTTACATTCAATGGTAAAAATTTTATTTCTTAACACAATTCGAAATAAATTAAAATTAAAAGTTTAAATAAAGTTTAAATAAATCTGAATTTAAGTATTCCATGCATGAATAAAAATCAAAGATATATTGTGCTTAAGCCCAAATTGCGAATTGAGTCCTATGCCGGTTAAATGGATCAACATTTTCAACTAATCTATATCCCGGCAATGTTGTGGGAAAAGCGTTCATTTTGCCGTCTAAAATTTAAGTGGAGATAGATCTCAAATTCAAAAAGTATTGGTCTTGTTTTACCTAAGAGCACATCCTTGGTATTCTAAAAGCATTTGTTATTGTAAAGGAGTATCAGAAGCGAGGTCTTCCGCATCATCACATTTCGATTAGACTTGAAGATAAATAAACAAGTGAACTTGCATGGCAAATTTCGGCATGGTTGAATTCCTGGCTAAGAACATTGCTTATCAAGAACTTTGGGAAAAATTTATTTTCTATCTTCATATTTTAATTTATTAATAAATATTTATTCATTAATTCTCTTTTTAATATATCCCTGTATCGTAAGGGTATAAGTAAAAAAGATTTGGAGGTTATTTTTCCACATTAGATGGGCATTTACTTCCTTCTTAGTAAGGAAATCTTCTTGAAATAACTTACCAATGAATCACACTAGCGTCGAAAGAGATCTTGGAATATTTCTAACTGATGACCACAAATGGACTCACCAAGAGGAACAGGCGGCAAACAAAGCAAATGCAATACTAGGCCAACTCAAGCAAGCGTTCAAATACTGGTCCAAAAGTTCGTTTAAACAGCTGTATATGGCAATTGTGAGGCCACATCTGGAGTATGCTGTAGCAAGCTGGAGTCCTTGTACCAAAAAGAAATCAAATATCTTGGAACAAGTACAAAGACGAGCTACGAAATTAGTTATTAATTTAAGAGACCTAGATTATGACAAAAGATTTACCAGATTGGGTTTGACGACGCTAAAGACAAGACGTGAAAGGGGAGATTTAATCGAGACCTTCAAAATATTAAACGGTCTGATTACAGTGGAATGGCAAAATCCGTTTATCAATAGCAACGCACTGTCAAGTAACGGTCCAGCTGGAGGAATTCGTGGACATCGAAGAAGATTGACCAAACAATTGACAAGAATAAAGAACAGGGAGAGCTTTTTGACAAATAGAGTGGTTAACGCGTGGAACAAATTACCGACTGAAGTTGTTAGTGCAAAATCTAAAAATGATTTCAAAAACAAACTTGATAATTATCTAAAAAGAAAACATTTAATTTATTTTTTTTTTATTTATATTTACATAAGTGTGTCATTATGATGGATTATGTTGAAATCAGACAGCTACCATAGCAAGTCTATAAATAGCCTTGCTCCGCAGCTATTCTGCTGTAGCTATTATTATTATTATTAACTTTGAATTTTGAATGAATTATAGCTTGTTGCCAATCCGTTAAATTATTAAATTCTATATTTAACTTACTTTTTATTTTAAAAATTCTTTCATCATTAAAAACATATTTCAAAAAGATTTTCATGCAAAATTTTTCAATTTTTTTCCTGCCATTTCCTCAAATATCTCTATTTTTGAAAATTTTTTGTGGATTTTTTACTAGCATGAGTAAATCTGGTATAAATTTTAAAGAAATTAATTAAATCGACTCTTTTACGGGTCTAAATGTTAATTATTTTAATATAATAAATGAAAATTTTAAATTTTTTTAAAATTTTACTGAATTAATCTATAAGAATAAAATCTCATTTTTCTTATCAATTCGGAATTTTAATAGCAATAGTTTTGTAAAAAAATATTAGAAAAATTGATCTATTATTTTTCTTAGATAATTATTTTTAGTTAAACTCCTCTTTTCACATATATACATAAAATTAATCGGACAGTCTAACGATTTGCATTCGTGATTGTAGTTTACATTCAGATTTTTGTCATCTGTACAAAGTTGGCACATTTTCAATATTTTATTCATTTTTTTTTCACTTTTGTTAAATTTAAAAAATAATTTACACAAATCATTTTGATCAAGCTGTTGACATTCATCACAAAGACCGCTTTTAGAGATGGGGACAACATTCCGCTTTTTGCCACACAATACACAATCAGCTGAATAGACAAAATTTGCCACACTAACAGGCTGATTATATTTAAGACCTTTTTCACTGGAATATTGAAAAATCTTTGGCTTGAACGAAAGACTCTTGACCCAATCGAACACATTTACATTCATGAGACACATAATTCTATCAAGGGGTGGTAGAACCTGTTTCATTACATAATACTCGTAGTTAATTTTAATGTCAAGATTATCCATAAGTTCGTAAGGGGATCTGACCAGCTCGTATAGAGGGACACCAGGAAGACCGTATATTATTACATATGGAACTCGTTCGCCAGCCAAGGGCTCTGAAAGTGGGTCTTTGAGCAGTGATCTATTGGCAACCTGGCAAGCGGCAATTGACTTGGCATTGTCATAGTATTCACGGCCACGGTACTCTTTGGCAATGATAAACTCTTTTAAATTGACTTTGCCATTTACCAATTTCATTATTTGCTTTTGAACATATTCTTTTACTTTTTCCGCATCCTTGAATTCGAATAATAATTTACAACTTCTTTCGAGCATTTTTGCCGATACCTGGCACCCATCGCGGCGAATTATTTCTATTCCTTTGACATCAAGTGTCGGCTCGGCCTGCTCTGGGCTTTCAAACATGTAGCCAAGATAGCGTTTTTTCGCCAAAAGAACACAAGGAAAATAGATCTTTTCGAATTTTAGCTTAACAGGCTTGACATTCATGTTAGTTATATCTTCGACTATTTTATATGAGTTTTTAAAAGCTTCAGATTTTTTCATTCCTTCGAAAAGAACAAACACGCTGTCCGTGTCACCATAAACCACACGGCCACCATAAGTTCGTTGATTAGATTGAATGTATTTTATGGAATTTTCCAGTGCTTGTCTCGCTACACGAACTATGCTGTCTCCTACTTCAACACAAGGCATTCGACCAGAAAAATTTGCAGCAGTATAACCGAATGTCACATTCGCTATCAACTTTAAACTAAGTTGCCTTGCATCTGATATCTTTTGGAAATTTTCGTCAGCTTTGTGAATTTTCATGCTGTTTTTTACCATAACTCGTGTCTTTAGGATATCGTCTAACATTATTGGCAAAATTCCTAAAAAGAATCATGAGTTTTTAATAAAAATACAAAACTTACGAAAAAATAAATTTTCTGATTATTTCACTTAAATTTATTTAGTTTTTAAAATTAAAAAAAATAATTACTAAATTACTTAAAATCCGGATTGTATAGAAATGAGAGCTTTTTTTTTCATTAAGATTTTTTTGAAATTTTTGTTTCATAAAGGCTTAAGATTAGAAGTTCTAATAAAAAATTCTTATAGACATAATATTATAAATAATTTTAATTTTTATATCTAACAGATTTTAAAACGCACTTAATGATTTAATTTTTTTGTTTTGTTTAGAAGGCAATTTCTTTGAGAATCATTTACAATTTTATATTTTCACAATACAATTATAAATTTAATTGTCTTGCTTTAATTTTAAAGCAAAAAATAAAATTCCATTTTGTGAAGTTCAGTATCAAAGGACAGAACAAAGTGTAAAAAAGTAAAATAACTTTTTTTCTGTAAAACAACTTATGATGCAACATTGAAAGCTGCATCAACTTTAAAAGTTTGCTAATGATGTGCAAAATCTCTGCAAAATACACTACGCCCGATTATTTAAAAATTTTATTTCTGCTAAATTGCGCAAATTTAGCAGACCTTAATATTTGATGCAACTTTGTAATATGTTGCACTATTTTGCATTTTCAGAACAAAGTTAGAAAAATAGTCATTCAATTTTTACATTTTTTTCTGTTCTTTTATCATTTTGTACTAAATTTCACCAAACCATAAATTTTATTTTTCCAACTTCAATGCAACTAAATCTTTGAAAATAAAAATTATAACAAGATTTAGTCTTCATAAATTATTCCATCATTTAATGAATTATATTTTCTTATTTATTTTTCAATATTTAAATAGTCTATTTATTGGCTTTTAAATCAAAGAAATCCAAAAATAAAATCTTAATAAAAATTATTAAAACTAAAATTTTGATATAAAAACCTTTATTTACATTTTTAAGAGTATTTTTAAACTAAGACCTTTTTACTAATAATTTTATCTCTTTTATTCGTAATTCAAAAATCTGCCAAAGTTCTGAATTTTTTTCCTTTTAATAAAAATACTCAAATGAAAAAAAAAATTATTCAAAAAAAATTCCTTTAGATTTTGTAGAAGCTGTTTAACAAAAATAAGAAAATACCTTGTCTAATATGAGGCTTAACAAAAGCGACTCCATTAGGTGCTACATAAATATCTTTGTCTAAATCAAGACTTTTTATTAGTCTGTCCGGAACAAACAAACTACCGCATCCAAATTTAAAACTTCCCTCTTTGCCAATAGACTCAATGCGGCCAAGACAAGTGGTAAAACAAATATTGAATGCAATAATGACACTTGGATACAGCGACTGAAAGTCGAGCACAGCAACTGGATCTGTGTAAAATTTTGATTCCGGTTCTAGAGTAAGAGGTATGCACTCGGGTGCTCTCATCGTTGTTTTTTGTTTCTGACTTGCCGAAAATGCGACAAAATTAAGCTTACGAGCTATTCGTAGCATCATTGACTCTACTCTGTATTGAGAACCACGGAAGAATACATGATAAAATTCAATTCCGTAAACACGAGCAAATTCACAAGTTTTTCCAACCAAATCCAAAGCTACCATTAGACGCAAATTAGCTCGTGATCGGTAAATAAAATACTCAATTGTTTTCGACCTGAACAAATCTGTTCTATGCTGAAACCATTTGTCAAGTGTTGAATAGGAATATCTTGGAACTCTTTCGTGGAGAATACTAAAACAGCAATTCTCTAACGAATACATACTTAGAGCTATTTCGCTTCTTAAAATTCGCCACAAATTCAGAACAACTCTTCCTGCTATAATTAATTCATGCGGAACAGGCATTACTTCTGAGCTACCTTCAACCAGTCTGCTAGTTGTAGCCGACGGCTTCTTAGCCAGGTTGATTCTCATAAAACTTTCTCGTTTAAATTTAGGCAAACGAGATATTTTAGAGCAAAAATCCAAGATTTTCAGCCTAATGGCTCGCCGAGCCAGATAGCACCAAGACAACTTTTGGATCTCGAAACCGACAAGTATGTCAGGGTCGAAAAACTGCACTGCCCGAACAAAACTCTCCACTAGATCTTCTTCACTATATGTGTATGTAATAGATTTAATTTGTTTCCTCAGAGTTGATTCCAGGCCAAGATACCTTGTAGTTGCCATTGATCTTTTTTCCAGATCGAATATGATCAAATGAGTCTCGTAGCTGTTTTCTTCTATTTCTACAATTGGTCTGTTGTGCAAAATGGTAAAGCTAATGAAGCCAATTGAGTCATGCTCGGGATCTGGCGTCAAATCACCCCTGGTTTTCACATGCACTTCCATACTCATTAGTGTCAAGTGAAAATTTTCAGTCAAATTTAAACTTTTTTCTCTGTTTTTACTAAGAATTTTTTTCTCTTTTTTATTTTCTTTGCTAGAAACATTGTCATCATTGGATAAGTCTTGGGTGGTCATTGATAAATAATCGACATATTTTGATGCTTTTGGGAACAAAATAGAGTCAAATTCATAAAAAGAAGGTTTAATAGTGGTATCTAAAGTTTGGCTGATTGACTCATTATTTTCTTGGCTTTGACTTTCTCTTTCTTCATCTAGAACTAAGGTTGTGTTTGAATTAATTGAATTAGAGGAAGCAAATTCATCGTTTATTGAGCTATATGGGGTACTAGGGATCGAGCAGTTCATTTTTACGTTATCCAAAGTTTGGTCCTTAAGAATCCCTTCGACTATAAAATGACCTTTTTCATTTGATTCAGCAAATTCATTTTGAGTTTTGTTTTCATTCACGAGCAAAGTTTTTTCACTGAATCGAACTGATTTTCTTTTTTTTTCCGATTTTATCTTTGGAGTATCTTTCTTGACCAAAATAGATTTGCTTTCGATTTCATTTTTTTTGAAAGGTGTTAAGTTGGACGGAATGTGAATGATTGACTGGGAATTTGATTGTATCGAACTAGTTTCGATTTGATCCTGAGAATTTGTCGAACTTTGTGAACTAGTCTTATTGACTTTTAACTTTTGGCTTAGCTGTGACGCTTTTTTCAGTTTTTTTAATTTTAATGAACTTTCTTTTTTTGATCTAAAATTTGATAACTTTGAAATAAATGTTTTAAAAGTTCATTTATATAGAAATTTTATATTTATAAATATATATTAATTTCAAATTATTTGATTTCTTTCTTTTTAATTAATATAATAAATATTGTTTTTAAATTTTTTGTAAAAGAATACATTTTGATTTTTATTTAAAACACAAAACTTTGACAAATAAGAAAAAAATTCGAAAGAATAAGCATGTAACTCCTGTTTCTTCAATAATTCCTTTAGCATGGTATGAAAAGTGAGAGAGTAGTTAAGAAATTTTTTGAAGTCTTTTGCGTAAAAACTATAAAAACAAAAAATATTAAAAACTAAAGTAGCTAAAATTAGAAAAAATAATTTTTGTTTTAAAATTTTTATTTTCGAAGTTGTTTTTTTTAATTTGAAATATATTTATGAAAAAGAGTTAATAGTTTAATTTTTTTTTGAAATTTAAGTTAAAAATACTAAAATAATTATAAACAAAATTAGAATTTATGACAAAGTTCATTTTAAATTTCAAAATTTTAACTTTTTAGTTATTATGTGAAGACGATGAAAACTTAAATAATAATACTTCATCTAAAGACAGTGATGAAACCATAGTTGAAAAATATTATGACTTATAATACAAATTGTCAGCGGCGTGAATAATTTTTTATTTCAGTGTCAGCTTCTTGTTTCTCAGTTTTAATTAAATATTTTATTTTTAATCTAAATTTAACTCTAGTTGATAGATGAAGTATGATTAAATTTTGGAGAAGTTTCGGCAGAAAATTTATATCCATATATTGTTTTATATACACTTATAGAAGAGAATGATCAGATACTAAAGATTTTCTATCAAACAAAGTTTCTTGGCTTTATTATGCTTACTGAAAGACTTGTTATTCCACAAAAATATCAATGAATTATCCAAGTACATCTTCAACAAAAAAATCTAAAAACGTATACACTTTAAACATTATTAAAATTATTTTGCAGAAGCTGGTTTTAGGTGATACATTTAATATGTCATTTGTAAGTATTTATCAGACAAATTTTAGTCTCTTAAAGAATAAATTTTTTAATTTGTAAAAGATACAAAAGGAAAATATAAAAAATACTAAATTTATTAAAGAATTATCAAAATTCATTATAAAAAAGTATTTAGGAAAATGATTCCGGAAATAAATTTTTCAAAGCTTTGAGCTTTAAAATAAAAATTAAATATCTAAAATTAAATCTTTGGATTGTGAAAAATTTAATTACAAATAAAAAAATCTGAATTAATTTTTTGATTAAAATGTGAGATTCAAATATTTCTAAATAATAGCTAATCTTTTCTAAAACATGGATAGACAATGAGATTAAACTTTAAAAAACCATTTTCCTTTATGTACTTTTTGTACTTTATCAGAATATTATTTTATTTGGCCTTGTTCCTTCTTCTTCTTTTTGTACTTTTTGTAATTAATGGTAATTTTAATCATTATTTTAAAAATTGACCAGGGTCGCGGATGGAGCCGTGGTTTAGGGATTCGGATATGCTAGAGGTAAGAAAAATAATAGTTAAATTTTAAACAAGCTTTTTTCATTACGACCTTTACAAATTTGATAAATTGAATATAATTTAATTTCCAAATAAATATATTGAAGCTTAATTATAAAATTTATAAATTTAATAACTTTTAATCATTTCACTCTTTGTTTAGAGGAATTATAGTTATATTTAGATAAAAATTTACATTTTTCTTTGCACTCGACGAACTGTAGGTAATGGAAGAGCCGGAGTAAACCATTGAAGATCATCATCATTTGGTACCAATTCACTTAGATTAATTTCAGACAACTTTCCATCAAAGCCATACAAATTAAGTTTCTAAACCAAGTCAATGAATATATTTGTTTTAATTTTTCATAAAATACCATTTTAAATTTATCTTTAGATTTGTAATATTTTACAATGGGTTCGTTATTAGCCTTAAAAGCATCTTTTAACTCATCAGCAGAAGGTGGTTCAATCCGAGGACAAAACCAGGCTTCGTTTAGCTCTAACTTCTTGTTCAACAAGTTATTTTTTTGCTGAATTTCGGCCAGATTTACGTAATGATCAAATGAAGTTTTTTGGTCACTTTGGTCAATTTCGTCAAGTATTTTTTTTCTTTTACGTTGATTTTTCTTTGCCTGCTTAGCATAGTATTCCTTAAGGAATTCTTCTTCTTTGTCTGCTTCATCATAATCCGAATCACTAAGCATTAAAGTTGTTTCGGATAATGAATAAGAGCTGCGTCTGGACAAATCTATTTCTACTTTGGTGTCATCAATTTCATTTAAAGTCTCATTAATTTGAGTAAAATCTCTAAAATCGTCTTCTGTAATTGTTTCGTTAACAATATCTGGTATTTCTGCTGAGTCATTTGACTCAATGGATGGTGAATCGAAATTAAGCTGTGTCAAAAAAAATTTTTTTTTTGAATTTCGGAAATTTTCAGGAGAAAGAAAAGCCATGTGGTCCAAAGAATCGTTTATTTCCATGACAAACTCGCAGTTTAAGCACACATTCTGAAACAATGACTTTGGATTGGAATCCCTGTGTGAGCATTGTGGTTGGTTTAAGAAATAGCTACACTCGTGGCCAACTTGTGGTATCAAAGAAGTATCATCATTTGAAAAGCTTTCATCATTCGAAGAAGTTGAAGAATCAGCAGCACTTTCATCAATTAATGACTCTGAATGCTTAAACTCTTCATTTTTTTCCTGAATTTTTTCAACTGTCAATCCATCACTGTCATCAGATGAGATGGTATCATTCAAAAAGCTTAATTTTTCATCTTCTTCACTTGATTTGTTAAATCATTAAAATGTTTAGAATTAAAATTATATTTTTCTACTCTTTATCAATTTCTTTTTCGATTTGAGTCAAATCATTGTTTTCTTTCAGTAGACTTTCTTTTTCCTCTTCATCTGTTCATTAAATATATTCATTAAAACCGGATAAAAAAAAAGTTTTTAGATGAATATTTAATCCATTTACCATCCGGAATAATTGAGTTTTCCAAATCTGTATTATTATGAAGATCTTCGAGCATGTCAGCAATCAATTCATCATTAATATAATCAACTTCTTCAAATGTTTGGTTAATATCACACAAGTCTTGAACACTTTTGACCACTATTTTTTCTTCTTCAACTAAATTAATATTCTTATTTTATTTTAATTTTTTTTAAAAGATAAACAAAAAACTTACATTTTTGTTCCCTTTTGAATGGATACTTGGCCTCAAATCTTTTTGGTCATGATTTAAGATGAATTATATTTAAAAAAAATTTTTTTTTTAATTTAACCTGGTCTCTAATAGCATAATTAATCTTTTTTTGAACTCAATTTCGTTTTCAATTTTTAAAATATTTGTCCGCTCTAAATAATATTATTAATTTTGAATATATAATAATAAAACAAATATTTGTCTGACCTTCTGAATCAATTGTTTCAAGTGGAATATCAATGTTCTGTAATTCACGTCTTTTTTTTTCTTCGTCCCATAGAGCACTCATACCTGGATTTAGCATATATCCATCTAGAAATTTTTTGTTTTTAACTAAGTTCAAAAAAGCCAGATAAATAGCAACCTTTGTCCATTTCAAAGTTCATGATATCTGCGGCACAGGAGTCAAGTTCAAGATAACATGTTGACTGCCTTTCTATACTCTGATCAAGAAACAATTCTCTAAAAAAAAATATGTATTCACGATCTGAATACAATCCGACAAACTGAATCTTGTGTTGTTTTTTTTTTAAATGATTGATTATTTAGTGGAATATCATGTTTTAATCATTTTGTTCAGTTTCTTGAGATATTTTGGTTTTTTTATTCTTTATTATTTTATTTTTTTCTGAAAAATTATCAAAATTTAAAGAAAAAAATTATTAAAAACACATGTATCAATTCATGAATTGATGAGTGTTTTTATTTTTTTATTTATTCTTTGTTAAATATTTTTAACAAAGAAAAATTTTAAATTAATAATTAAAAATAAAAAAATAACTATCTCTTATTGAAATTTTTAAAAGACCAAATAAGCAAAATATACTTAAAGATCAAAATGAACAAACTGAATAAAATGAATAATTTGAACGATATGTTAGGCCTTTATTAATAGATTTAGCAATCTGAATGTACTAAAGACAGAACCTCGGATTAAAGGACCGTCGTCATTCCCTCAAAAAAAAAGTCAAGCACCAAATTTAATTAAAATAAAATAACTTTTATACTCTGCTAAATTTTCCATTTCCCATTTTTTGCCTTTTTCTAAATTCTGACTTCCAAAATTGTCAGAATTGATCTGAGTCTCTTCAATGCTTAAATTATTACGCCTGAATTTTACTAATTTTAAGTGAATCAGATTCATGCCGAATAAATTAAAATCCATTAAAAATTGAAGATTGTAAGGTACATGGGACTCGAAAGTCTGAAACGACTCACTCATTATGCTACCATTTAGCAACAATTCGCTCAATCTAAAATGAACCAAAATAGAAAATTTATTTTGACTTAATTTTTTTAAATCTACTTTTTAACAATAGCTGGGTTAAATAAATAGATTTTCAAGAACAAAGTATCATTTTCATGGTATCCATACATTGATCTTTTAAATTGAAAGTTAAATATAATTTTTGACTAAAATTTAATTGGATTTTTTAAAATTTGTCATTTAGTTTATTTTAATTACTTAGTATAAATTGGTTTTATTTTAAATACATGCTGAGTTGATAGTGGATCCTTGACGCACAAAGCTATATTAAGAACCTTGTCTATTTGATTTGCCAGTTCAAAGGTATATTTGGTAAGCTCATCCATATCAAGTGATGATTTGAATGGCTTGACTAGAAGATAAGGAAACACGTTATGAATATGGAGGCATGCTTTTTGACCTAAAGAATTCTCAAAAGTTTTGAATTTTTTTCATTAGTTTTAGTTCTAGAAAATCAAACCCTCTTTAGTGGAACCGAATATTCTAATCACAGGTACTTGTTTGATTTCGCAACAGCGAAAATCAGAGTATACTAAGTCAAGTCCCGGCTCTGGTTTTGCCAAGTAGTAATTTATGCTAAAAATGCGCAGTGAAAACATTAATAAAATCTTTCTTTTACTTGAACTTTTCCCTTGTGAAATCGATTTACAAAATAATTATGTAAAAATTTATATTTATATAATTTAAACTCCTGATCGCTTTTAATTAACCACTTTTGTCAAGTTTTGCTTTCAAATAAATTTAAAATAGATATTTTGAAAATTTTGAAATAGAAAAAATTATGAAAATTATTAATCAACAATTTAAGAAAAAAAAATTTCAATTTAAACTCGTTTTGGTCCCGAATAAGACAGAATTTAATTTCTAAGGAAATTTTTGTCAAAAAGTGGAAAAGTTTATTTTGAAAGTAATTTTTTAATAATTCATTTTTTTTCAAATCGTTATTGAAATTTATTGTCATTTCAAACTTTATGAATTTCTTACAAGATACTTCGATATCCGCAATTGATCTCTTTGAAGCTTTTTAAACACAAATTCTTATAATTTAGTTTTTAAATATCTGAATTTTTTTTAAATTTGTCTCAATTTGCTAGTTTTTATTTTAAATGTTTTTTTAATTAATTCTTAAAATAAATTTTGCTTAATAATTAATACACAAATCATTTTTAACAATTAAATTTTTTGAATTTCTGATATCTGTAAATTTCATCTGATGATGCATCATTTTCAATATTTAATCGATAAATAACTCAATTTTTAAAATTTTCTATAAAAAATTTCGGAAATTGGATTTTTAAGAAATTTACAATGAGAATAAAATTATTTAAATTATTGGAGATTATTGAAAAATAAGTTTAACTTTTACCAAATATTGGTAAAATTAGTTTTGAAAAAACATTAGAATGGTGATCTAAGTTAAATTTGTTTATAATTGCACAAAACTGGAATAAAATTTTTTTTCCAAAACTTAAAAAAAAAAATAATTTTTCTAATTTAAAAAATAATTTAATTTTATTTATTAAATTGGTAGGAGTAGAAGTAGTAAATTGCTGCGTGGAAACCCACAAGCTGGAACGTGGGCCAGAGCCTCATTAAAAACGCACAACTGTAGCAGCCAGAATACCTGTTATGTTATGAGCCTCTGAGCCTGGGCATCATAACATTTGAACCTATCCTCTTAACTAATTTTCTCGACTGCCTTTAATAACCGTTCACATGGGAAAGAAATATATATATAAAAATAATATGATATAAAAGACAATAAAATAAAAATAAAAATAATTTGATAATGTTGATACATAAAAACTAAAAAGAATTAAAAAAATAAATAAATAATGTTGAGCAAAACTAATGAATAAAAACAATATATCTTGTGCTGATTTTTGAATTTTTGAAATACCATTAACCAAGTTTTTCCTATTCTTTACTTCTCTAAGCCAAAAATCAAAACTTGCTTTGAAAATATTGAGTATGAAAATGTTAAACCCAAATGACTAAAAGACAAAATTTTAGTCAGTTATTCCATTATAATCTTAGTTGATTTTTGCAAGGGAGAGACATTAAAATGTTTTTGCCATTTCCAATTTACGGTATTGTGAATTTTAATGCAAACCTTCCAAAAATTACAAAAATAAAATTTTTTTTAGAAATTAAAGAGACAAAATTGAGCTTCTTAAACTTTAATGATGAAACAACATAAAATTTTTCACTATATTGAAAAAAAAATCAATTTTAATTAACACAGGAAATATAAATGATTAAATAAAATATAAATATTCAAATTAGAATCTTTCTTTGCAATTTTTAAATTTATTTTATTTTAATGTTAAAATTCTGTCATCGCTACTCAAGTAATTTTGAAATTAGATAAAATTTTTATTTTTCAATTCGAGCTTATAATGCAATTCGATTAAAAATAATCAATTCATTGACAAATTATTTCTTTAAATAAAATATTTATTCTTTAAATTTTTTTCTTTAAGCTGAACTATAAAACGAAACTTTATTTTTCACCTTTGAAAACCTACAGAAAAATCTGAAGTAAAAAATCCATATTTTATTAAGAATTTAAATTTTGTATTAGAATTTTTGTATGAAAATTCACAATCCTCCAAATTACTTCGAATAAAATTGGTGGCATTAAGAGGAACAAAAATTTTCACACACCAAGACTTGATTATTTATTATTCAAAACTTAATATTTAACTCAACTAGACTTCTTAAAAACTATCTCTATTTAAAAATGGATACAACTTTTGAAATTGGGAAAGATGAAAAAATTTTATTGATAAATATTGTTAAATAAATGACGAGTAAAAAGATGGCAAAGAAAAAGGGTTCCTTCAAAACGCATCCAGTTCAAAACAAAGGAACTCATTCTCACGAAAAGTATTCAAATTAAAACACTGAATAATTTTAAAAAATGAAAACACTTGTTCAGAAATATAAGATGCAAATATTTTTTAAAAAAATTTATAATGAATCTCTTAAAATCTAAATTATGCTATTCTCTAATTTTTGTTCATAGATTTAAAATTAAAGTAAGCTGTTTTTTTATTTGAAAAATTTTATGATTCTTAGACAATGAGTGCAGCTGAAAATGAAAATTCGGTTCTTTACTGGAAACAAAAGTTGGTAGTTGATTTAAAAAGACTGGCAGGCTAAACATGATTTTATTTTTGTCAGGTACGAAGAGCTGAACAATCAATTCGATGAATTTCAGAAAAGTTCACGAGAATTCGAACAAGAATTGGAAGCGGAGCTTAAACAGTATGAAAACGAAATGAAAGAGCTAAAAATTCTAATCACCGACTGACTGTCAGCTGTGATTTATTAAAAGTAAAATATTTGAATAAAGTTTATTTTCTTATCAATTAATAAATTTTTTTTCTTAATTTTCATTTTTTCCAAGGATAATTTGACCAAAATGAACTCTAGCACACAAAAACAAATTTCCAAGCTGCAAGACGAGCTGGCTGAATGCAAATCGCTCAAAGACGAAATGCACAAGTACATCCGGGCGCTTGAGCAAAAAAACGATGATTTGGAACGCACCAACCGATGTGCCATGTTTTCATTAGGTGAATTTGAGGCCAAGCTCAACGAGGCGTTGGAACGAAATGCAATTTTGGAAAGTGAACTGGACGAAAAGGATGAATTGGCCGAAACTGTGCAAAGACTGAGAGACGAGGCGCGTGATCTAAAGCAGGAACTTGCCGTGCGGCAAATTAAGTCACAAAAACAAGAAAATTCTGTCCGATCAAATTCGGTCGATGGAACAACTGTCAACAATGATGGCAACAATAACAGTAATTCAAATTTCAATTTGAACAATTCTTGTCCAATGGAGACTGACACTTCGTTCTCGTCACAGTCCACTGCCGACGATAAAGCCAAAGAGGACAAAGTGAAAAACTCGGAACTGGCAAACAATGTGTTCAATATACCGAATGTTCATCAAAATCCAGTCACTTCTTCTATACGCATTTCGGCACTCAATTTTGTTGGTGACAGTTTAAGGAAAATTACGGTAAGTGTCAAACTTTTTCAGTTCGAGACAGCAATATTTACAGCATTCATTTTCTAGTCAATGGAAGCAAGGCTTTTGGCTGCAAGAAATCTTATGCGAGAAAACAATAGGGACCGACGCAGTGCTACCATTTCCTCTATCGAATCATCAAGGTAATTATTTACACCATCAATAGTTTTGTTTTCTTAATATTCGATTTTGTTTCGGTGTGTAATTCTAATTCTAAAAACAATCAAGAAATTTGTTGAATACTTTTTTTTTTTTTTATTTCTTAATTTTAATTGTATCTTATTTTTATGTTTTGAATAAAAATATTTTTTATACAACCAAGTTATAAATATTTGGAAAAATCATTCATTTTTGAATGAATGCAAAAATAATTCAATTTTTTCTTTTGAAGCTATGCAAAGGCTAATAGTCCGTCAAAAGTTCTAGGCGTAGTTCCCAATGCTGTGTGTGTGAACAATTCATGATTTCACCGATTTTGTTTTTTATTCGAGGCGATCAATGTGTACAGCTTATTCGTATATTTGTCATTTCATTTTTATTTAGTTATGTAAATATTTTTTTAAAGATATAAGAAACAATTGAGCTGTCAATTGTGATATATTTGAGATGTTTTTTAAAAATTTTGTTTGACTTATATTTTTTTGTTGCAAAAATATTATTTAAATAAAATTTTAATTAAATTTTTTTCTATTTCTGAAGAAAATTTTTCATAATGATTTATTTTGAAATTCTAATTTAACTATTGATATCGTTAATTTGATTTAATCTTTAGTCTAAGAATCAATTCAAAATATATTGTTTACTGGTATATTTTACGTTGTAAGATTTTTAGAATGATAGAAAAAAATAATTTTTTTCAAAATGAGCTTTAAAAAAATTGAGATATTTAGTGTTAAATTTGATTCTTCTCGTTTCTTATTCGAAAATCATGTTATGCATTCTTACATGTAACATTGACTGACATGTCATTAAAATAGAGAACTCTATTTTAGTGAAGGAAAGCAAATACTAGAAAACCCCCTTCATTTACGGATGATTATTTTATTAAAAAAACATTTATTATTATTTTTAATATTATTATTTTTATTATTATCTATGAACGCCTTTAAGGCGATGTAAAAAAATTAAAAAGTAAAAATAAGAATAAAGATAGAAATAGGACAAAAATAAGGGTTTGAGTAAAAATCTGAAAAAAATTCAAATTTAATATGTTAAAATTTTGAATTTCAATAATTTTTTTTATTTTTTTTTTACCCTATTTCATTATCGTTATTTTTTGTACCTAAAAAAAAAATAAGAAAAATTCTTCCAAAACTAAGTGATTAATGAGCATATTCTATTTTAAAAAAAGTTCATTATACACAACATTTTTTGTAATTTTTCCTAGCTTTCCAGAGATATAATGTTAACATTGAAGTCAGATACCGTTGATACTGCAACATAAAGTTGATCATGTGATTGATCAAATTCTGGTCTAAGTGAAATATTGACTGGATCTTTTTCTTCATTATTAAATTTTTTATTAGTCAGGTTCAATTATTAGTATTTTACATCTTTTTAATTAGAATATTTTGGCGTACAGTGCTCATTTGCTATTGTGAATAATTTAGATTTAATTATTTTTTGTGTAAAATTTTTTTTTTACATCATTTTTGGAATTTAAAAATTCTATTTATTTAATAAAAAAATTAAGCAATTATAAAATTGTTTAAAATAAAATTCATTCTTAACAGTCATTATCATTATTTGTGTTGTTGTTAAATATTTCAAGATTTGAAGAGTTGAGATTCGTGTTTTCAAATTTTGACAAATCTAAATTAGCAATTTCCTCATCATCAGATTCTTCGACTGAGCCAATTCTTTTTGAACAAAATTATTTTTGTTCATAGTCTAACACAAAACCGAATTTTGATTTTGCTAAATTTTGAATGAATTTTAATTTTTGAATTAAGGCCAGTTGCTTCCTTTATACAAGTAATTTATCTTTAGCACTTGTTGTTCAGTGATGTACTTAGAAACAATTAAAGCAAGATTTTTGAAATAAGTTTTTCTGATTTTTGTTTATTTTTTATACTTAACAAAATGAATAGAATAATTTGAATTTTACATAATACATTTAATTGAAATTTTTTCTTTTTTAATTTAGTGATTTTATTTTTAATTTTTTTTCTTAATTTACCTTATTTTAAAAAATAATGGAGTTGCGATTTTGCGGGATTTGTTTTATCTGTTCTGAGGTCATACTCCTTGAGATAAGAAATTCAAAATAATAAAAAAAACAATATAATTTTGTCACGCCAATAAATGAATGACACAAGCAAGGATAAATAAAAGACAGTTTTATTTCACTTGCCAGTTAGTAGAATATATATATTATATATCTGCTTTGGTAGCTGGCTCGTACATTTATTTATATTTAAAATTTAAACGAATAAAAAAAAGTTTTCACAATCAACATTTTAATATTTAAAAGCGACATCTTATAAAAATTCAAAAGTTACTCTGTTTTCAAGATAGTTGTCTTAGGGTATGACATACCCTTTCCTTTTTTTAAATTTTTCTTTTATAAAGAAAATTTGAACTAAATATTTATTTTTCTTGAAAACGAAGTATTACAAAACTAAAAATAAAATAGAATTTAAAAAAAAAATTATAAAATATTAAAAAAGACTTTTAAGTTTTTTGTATCCTGCGTTTATGAGTTTCATGCGTTCTCCATCGTAATTTCCTTTGTCTGGGTGGTATTTCAAACTGATTTTGACGAATCAGTTTCTTATTTTTGTTAATGTAAGATCTTCATTTAATTCTTAGATCTCTGAGCAATTCTCACCAGCTGGTATTTTGATTTTTAACTTCGATCCGCCTGTTTTTCTTCGTTTTCTTTTGTCTGATTCGCTATGTTCTTTGTGTTGCTCATTGTTTGTTTTTTCTTGATTTTCTTTTTCATCGTCTTTTTGTCTGTTTTCTTTTTCCCATTTTCCATTCTTTTTTTAATCAAAATTGCTCTTCTTTGTTTGTAACTCAGATTTATGTAAATGTCCTGCTCTTGCTTAAATTTTCTTTATCCTTCTTTGATTTTTCCTGTAACAAATTCACTAAATTTTGAGGTTTCCTTTTGTTTTTTCTCTTTTCCCATATTTCTTTGATTGATAACATTTTTCATCGCTTTCCGATTTAATATGTATTTGGTGAAGGACTTCTTTTCCTTTCGTAGTTCGGCAGTTTCGTAGTCAACCCATATTTGTCCATTTATTCTTTTTCTTTTTGTATTTTCCAAATCTTTGATTTAGAAATTGTCATTTTCGTAATTCTGTTTAAACTAAAATCTTCATATTGAATATTGGATGTATTTATACTCGTTTAAAAGGCTTTTCTAAA
This sequence comes from Brachionus manjavacas, assembly GCA_019054805.1. Taxonomy (NCBI): domain Eukaryota; kingdom Metazoa; phylum Rotifera; class Eurotatoria; order Ploima; family Brachionidae; genus Brachionus; species Brachionus manjavacas. Next base: position 1,323,120 of record JAHQIY010000015.1, on the reverse strand, counting down.
TCAATTGTAGTATTGTTACCAAATCTTACATGTATTCTAACTTTCGATTGACTGCAGTAGTTTTTTTTTTTAATGCTAATTCGGCGTGCTTCAATCTTTTTATATGTTCTATTTTGGTTTTTCCTTTTTCTTGTTCTATCTCGGTGTTCACATCATTGATTATTCTTTTAACTTTAAATGGTCCTATCAAATTTCTTAATTATATTTAGCCTTTTTTTGCAGCGTTCTTTAATTTCGTCTCCTAGTATATTAAAATTTAACTTAGAATCAAATTTTACACCAAGAAATTTGATTTCTTTTTGGCTCAGTATTTTTGTTTCCATAAATTTTAAAGTTTAGATTATCACTCTCTTTTTAGGTGTATTTATTTATCTTAATTTCTAGGTTCCCCTTTTTTTTGTAAAAAAAGAATGTAACTAGATCATCTACGGAAAGCAGAGAGTATTGGTTATTTGTTTTGTTTATTTTGGGGATGTCATTAATATATATATACTAAATAAAAAAGGACTTATTACTGAGCCATGAGGAACATCAGAAGTTATTCTCCACTCAAGTGGTAATTCACATTTACATTTAATGTCTTACTGTCTAAAAAGGATCAAATCGAGTTAGTTAAGTAATGAGGTGGATTCATTTTAATAAATTTATAAAGAAATAATAATTTAATAATTCTCCTCCCGCTAATTTTTAATAAAAAGTAATCTAATTTATTAAAGTTAAATCTAATTTAATAAAAATAATCAATTCTAATAAAAAAAATCTAGTTTAAATAAAAACTTCATCTTTTATAATAAAAAAATATCTAATTATTTTGTTTTAATAGATTGTCTCTATAGACCACCAGGACAAGAAAGTTTGACTCAGAGAAAATTCAAATTTTAACGAAGCAAATGAGATTTTGTACAGTTCAAAGTATAGTGGATTAAACTTGTGTGGAGATTTCATTTAGTAGTAGTAGTAGTAGTAGTGTGAACTGCTGTACAGCGAAAATGATCGCTATACCAACGCCAATATGGCGCCTGGCCCATTAAGAGCCTTAGCAGTCTTTGCTTTTATCCATACCAAAAATTTCTCGGTCGATTATTGCCTTATAACTATTGAGTGAAACAGCATTTACAGCTCTTGTTGACAAACCATTCCATATATCCACCACCCTATTAGTTAAGAAATTGAAACGTTGAGGACCCTTCTTGGTCAGTTCTCTCACTATTCTTTTGTCATGTCTTCTTAAATTACCAGCTGGTCCTGTTGTTGTTTTTGCATAATTTGTCACATAATAGAATGGCATTTTGGATCTTTTAGCTCATTTAAGTCTGATAAAAGTTCTTTCGAAAACGACCTAATCGATTGTTTGGAAGATTGTTTTTTCTATCAAAATTATTTGGACCCAACTTTTCAGTCAGCACTTGGATGTTAAAGAAGTTAGCTGGACTTGATTATTACAGAGGATCCAGATCGTATTAATAGTATTTTACATGGTCCGCCTCTTGGTAAGACCAACAAGGGGCACTTAACTCTAATATGGGAGTATGAACTAAAATCGAAAGAAAAAAATTCGGATAAAAGTTTTTGCTCAAGGTTTTATAATTATTCTAGAGGGGATTATGTTTCATTATCAAGATTTATCTGTGAAATAGATTGGTATTAAGTGTTGAATGGTATAAAAGTTGAAAAAATGTTTTCTCTTTCACTACAATAGTGCCTGCGAAAAATTTATTCCAACAAGTAAAAATACAAATAAAAATAAACCTTGGATGACTAAAAAATTGAGAGGGCAATAAGTTCAAAGCCTGGAAGACCTTCAAAGCGGCAGTATTAAAGAATTGAAAATTATCTATGCCAGAAAAAGGAACAATTGTATAAGATGATAAATAAAGTTATTATGCAGTACGAACTAAAAATAACAAGGCTTTCAAAATCAAACCCAAAGTTGGTTTATAATTATTTTAACCGGAATAGTGATCTTAGACCATCGAATAAGGCTTTAAGAAGTGAATTATAAGGAGAAACTAAAACAGACCTGGTTCAAATTGTTACTATGCTAAACGAAAAATTCTAATCTCTTTTCAGCGGTGACAAAGAAGATCCTTTACCCGATCTATCTTACAAAACCGACTCAATATGTGATCCTGATCCTGATGATATTCTCAATGTTAATAAATAGAAGAAAAACTAAGAAACATAGATCCTAATAAAGCGATCGGTCCTGATAAAGTTCATGGAATAGTTTTAAAAAATTGAGCTGATTCTTTGGCGTTACCTTTACCTTTATTATTCAAAAATTCATTAATCTCAGGGATTTTAACGGTTGTTTGGAAACAGACAAACGTTTCACTACGTTAGAAAAGCAAATGTCACCCAGAAACTATCGATCTGTTCTTCTAACTTGTATTATTTGCAAGATTTTAGAGAGAATTTTGAAAGAGAAATTTTAGATCATTTATTAAATAAAAATTTGATTTCGTCTTCCCAACATTGTTTTTTCCAAAAAAATCATGTACCACTTACCTGCTTGATACTTTTAATCTAATTAAAGCAGTCTCTCAAGGTTCTGCTGTGGATGTAGTCTATACGGATTTTGCAAAAGCATTTGATAAAGTTTCTCACAGGAAACTCCTACTCGGGCTCGGTTTTGGTCCTCTTCTTTTTGTCATCTACATTAACGATATGCTAGAGATCATTTCAAATTGTTCTTAAGCATATGCTGATGATACAAAGATTTGATTGATTAAAAATTTTGATTCAGTCCTTGAGCTTCAAAACGATATTGTAAAAGTTTGCAAATGCTTTGAAGATTGGTCTACTCAGCTAAATGTTGAAAAGTGTAAAGTTCTTCATATAAGCCGCAGCAACAAAAAGTTAAATTACTCAATTTATTCTAAGGCACTAAATAAGTCGGATTGTGAAAGGGATTTAGGAATTTACACTTAAGGTATAAATCGATTAAATATCGTTTAAATTACCTACGATCGAGTTGATTAGGTTACTATTCTGTTCAGTTGTCAGACCGCACTTTGAATACGCGTTTAGCTCTTGGTGTCCTTATTTTGAAAAAGATGTGAATGCGCTTGAAAAAATACAAAGAAGAGCGTCTAAATTAGTTCATGCGTCATTTAGACTACTCGGAACGACTATCGGTACGAGGCGATTTGATTCAAATGTTTAAGATAATTAATGGTTTAGAGATAATGAATGTACCAACGGGATCAATTAAAGTTTAAACACCAAGATGGAAAATCGAAGATATGAGTTGAAAAGACACGGACAGATTTACACGAGAGCAAGTTAAGAGTTGTTTTCCTAGATTTAACTTTTTTATTTACAAGGTTGTCAACGATTGGAATAAACTACCGGAAGAAATTATCAACTCAAGGAATACAAACAGTTTCAAAGCAAAATTTGATGTTTGGATGTCGAAAGGATTTGGGAGACTGCTTTAGCTCATTAGAGCTCTGCTTGGTTGACTCCAAGCTGCAGTTTAAACTTCAAATACTACTACTACTACTAATTTAATAAAAACAAGATCTTTTATTATAAATAAATATCTAACATAATAAAAAATAAATTTATTATTTTTTTGAATTGCATCTAGAAAAAAAAAAATATCTTCTTTTAGCCATTGGCATGTTTCAAGTTGAGCACTATTTATTTTCTTCATTTGAGGACCATTATCTAGTTTTTTTCGCATTTGCGGAAAAAATTTAGAGGCAGTTTGATTTTAATCATCGACATTTTCAATCCTTTTTGAGCCTGTCTGTTGTTCCGCCAGTTAACACTAGGAAATTTCGAAATGACTACTATAGGTCCCATCAGATATTACATGCTCATTCTTTGCAACAAACGACATCAGGCGCTTTAATGTTAAAAACAATTGAAATGTTTGAATCGGCAATGGTTCTGTTTCAATTTTACCAACAAACATTTCGTCTTCTGGAATTCTGTTGAATTTTTCGCTCCAAACTTTAAGATCATTTAACGTGGGCTGACTTGAAACTTGCTTTTCGTGGCTAATTTTCCTCAGTACGTTATTTAGTTTTGATTTTTTTTGAAGGATAGCTTCTGGTTTCAAAAATAAGGATTCAAATTCGTTTATTTTGTTTAGAATGTGTTGTGGAATTTTGTTAACTTTTTCTTGTTCATGGTGGTTTGTGTGTTCATTATCCGTCACAAATATACGACCTGTGCTACAATTTTCAAATAAAGCATACAAGTTGTTTGGCAACCAGCAAATGTATACTTACATTCGTACCAATGTTTGAATCCTTATTCTGTTGGCTTGATACTTCTGTGTGTCCATTTATTGGCTTGGAATTCTTCATTCCTGATACTTTGTTGGATTCTTGCAAAATCTTCAAAGTCATATAACGGTTGATAAATCTTTCCTTTTCTTCTTAGAACAATAACAACTTCATCATCAATATCATAAGCTTCCAATTCTAACTCGTCAATGGGAATTCTTATTCAAGGGAATTCTTTCGCTACGCTTTTTTTAAGTTTTTAATATCTGTAACCATTTTTTACTTTTTATACCGTCATGTAATAATATTAATTGTTGATATAAGTTTAAATCTTAATTGAGATATATTTATAATTAATTTAGAGGTAAGTGTTATTAATTTAGACGTGTTTTTAATGGCTGTGTATTATAATAGTAGACAAAAAATAGCTAGCTTAAAATAGAGCATTTAAAATAAACTTAATAAAATTAGCATAAAACAAAATAGCACCACAATAAAACAGCATATATTATAATCGCATATTACAAAATAGCATGCATTTAAAGTTCATAATAGCATATATTTTTTTTTGCAATTACATATACATCACATCTCTCAAAAAATTTAAAATGTGTGAAAATACTGATCTTGAGCTTAATCTTGAAACATTATCATTAAATCAAAGTTATAGTATTATAAAAGGTTATATAACTATGTCTCAAAAACTAAAGCCTCAACTATACCTTAGTGGTCACTATTATAGAATAAGTTCAACCAATAAAATTGGGAAGCGTATTTGACGCTGTGTTACAGTCAGTTGTAGTAATTCTTGTTACACGTACACAGAAACTATTGGCGAAGAGTGTGATGTTTGGATAATAAACCATGTAAATGTAGATAATGTTGATCCAAGTAAATTGACTGTGTTAGAACAAAGACGTAGGATTAGAGAGAAAGCTTTACTCAGTGATGAACCACCAAAAAAAAAATATCTCAATATGAAAATGAATTGAATGACGATGAAGAGGCTATTGCTTTGTCGGGATCTTATAACGCTTTACGTCAAAAGATAAAACAAAACCTGATTTTCCAAAAGAGCCACATGATTTAGCATCGGTTGAGTTTCCTGAGTGGCTAGTCAATTTGAACGACTGAACGAATTTTTTATTTTATGACTCAGGACCAAACGATCCGGAAAGGTTTGTCATCTTTAGCACGGCTGATAATCTAAAAATGCTTGAAGGTAATCAAACATTCTGTGATGGAACATTTGATGTTGCCCCTAAACCATTCTATCAAGTTTATTCAATGCACAGTTTAATCGATGGTAAATGCTTGCCTATGGTTTACGGCTTGTTACCGAATAAGAGTCAAAAAATTTATGAACGCTCTTTGTTTAAAATTAAAGAAGCGTTAAATACCCTGCCACTTAGTCTTACATGTGATTTTGAAAAGGGCTTTATGAATGCTGTAGATAAAGTATTTCAACTCCCAGTTTATGGCTGCTACTTTCATTTCAAACAAAATCTGTTCCGTAAAATTCAAGCGTTACGTTTAACAAAAAAGTATAACGAAGATGGGTCAATACGTCATGAACTAAAATTACAGCAAGGTTTAGCTTTTTTACCTGAAGAAGACGTTATTTTAGTATTTGAAAAGTTAAAAGCTCGAAAGGTTTTAGTTCCTGAAACAAAGTTATTTTTGAATATAAATTTATTAATATTATTTTTTTAGAATTGATGAACTTCAATGATATTGGCATGGATATACCATTGAATAACAAGCCAAAGCGAGGAGCGAAAAAGAAAACAAGATCGAGTCTAGAACATCAACCAGCGGACTGATTCAGAACGAAGAGAATGCTATACTTGAATCTGAAGAAGATTCGGATAAAGAACTTAAACAAGCTTCAACATCATCTAAAAGACACAAGCCGAATGATGCAGCTTTATCAATAGAGAATATTTTTAAAACTTGTAATATTCCAATGAAGAAAAATAGAGTTTTTTATTGCCCAAATGGTTGTACTAAGAAAAAAAATTTAATTTTTTGGTTATTTTTTTTTTTTATTAAAAATGATTTTTTTGAATGAACTTATTTTCACGTATCTTACGTGAAAATAATGATTGTTAGTACACGTAACTTACCTGAAAATAAATTTTTTTTTTGATTACGTTTACATTTTTTTCTGTTATTTTCACGTAAGTGTCAATTTTAAAATAATTAAGCATATCAAACAATTATCGATTAAAGACGAATCACTTTATAAGAAAATGAAACCAAATCTAATAATCAAACTTGAAAGGATAATTATCTTATCAAATTATTTAAACATCATTGAGTAGCTTATCATATTCTATCATTCGAAATAATATTGCTAAAAATTAACCTCCCAATATATCGTGACCAAATTTTCGATAACTTAGACGACTTTTTACAAGTACACAATGATTATGCTAAAGAAACCTTTTCAAATTGGAAAATATTTGAAAGCTCTAAAAAAGGTGTCGACGAAGAAAACTTCAAATACGTACATTTCAAGTGTATACATTTCAGAAAGCCTGAAGAAGTGACTACAAAAAGCACCGGCCAACGGCCTAAACAGTCATATGCTAAACAGTCAAATTTTTTATATTGAGTAAATGGAAAAATTATTTTTTTTTGGTAATCTTACTATTTATGTTTATTTTAAATAAAAAAATTGACACAAAATTAATATTATTAATTTTTTATTTTTTTTTTAGGTTTTTTATTATTTCTGTGGAATTTTTACTAAAAATATTGTGCACAAATATTAGGAGTGTACTGCAACCTATACGGATTAAGCTCTAATAAAGCTTTGGCAGTAAATACGTAATAAAAAAATAAATATTTTCCTGGTGTGAAAAACTTGCTAAAAGCTTTAAAAACTAATGACCAAATTTATGTAAATAGATCGAGTTTTGTAGATCAATGGGTTCAAAAGAAAAAGTAAGAGACTAGTTAAATCCTTCAGGAACCTGAAACCTTTAGAGAGATCCCATCTAAAACTAAATATTAAATGCATTTTTATATTAAATAAGATGAGGATTAATATTCGCTTCTAAATTTTTAAATTGTTTTGGATATTGCATTTGGGAAAATTGCAGTTTGAGATCAAGATCAAAAGATCAAAATATTTTTTTTTGGATAATAGAAATTTTTTCCAAAGCAATTACTTGACATGTCATGTAAAGTTTATTTTCATTTTTGAAATATTAAAATGTCCCTTTTGATCGAACTTTAATAAGTTTAAATATTTTAATTGGTATTAATGAAAACTTACTTTTAAAGACAAAAAAATTTACTGTTTTACAAATTATAGTTTATTTAAGTGAAAAAAATAACATTATTTAAGTTTAAATGAGTGGAATAAAAGTTATAAATTTTAATTTTTGAATTAATTTAACCTGAATTATTTAAATTGTTGATTGTTTTTGTTAAATAAATTAGAAATCTTTATTTTGATGTTAATTTGATAATGAACCATTATTAGACATAACATGTTTTAACTTTTTTTTAATAAAATAAAAATAAAAAATTTTTAAATTTTTAATTTACTTGTCGTATCTGTTCAAGATTATCTCTTTAGTTAAAAAAAATCTAGATTCTAGATTCTTCCAAAATCTCGATTCTCCAGTTAGACCAGTCATCTTAAACTAAAAAAATCAACAATAAAGAAATATAAGTTTTTTGGCTGGAAATTTTTTCTGAAATCTCCAAAAAATATTCGTTTCATTTGAATATTCTTTAAGAAATTATTGGATCTAAAAGTGATTTAAATAAGAAATTAGAGGTATACCTTAAAATTCTTAGTTGAAAGATAGAAAGGCATTATTTAATCCTGATCATTTATATCACAGTATCTTTACGAAAACACTTTTTAAACATGCATTTCAGCATAAATTATTAATTTTATTCTAAAAGTAAAAAAAAAGTTAGAATTTAAGTACTAAATAGTACACTGAAAATTTCTATAAAAATAAAAACCGAAATAATTTTAATTAAGCTACTTTCATGATTATTAAATATCTCACGGTTTGTTTCTTACAAATGTTACAGATTAATATTCTAATAAATATTTATCTTGATTTAATTATCTCTCCTAGTTTCAATTAGAAAAATAAATCATGCAAAAAAATTCAAAAATAAATCTATTTTAATAGAGCGAAAAAACTCAGCAAATATTGGACTAACATATTTTTTATAATTATGATAAACTAAACTATATTTTACTATTAATAAAAATTCGAATATTAACATCCTAAAATAATTTTAAGTAATTGGAATAATTAGAATTTTATTAAAATAAGAAATGAAATTTTAAATGCACCTTAATAACCGATGAAAAAAGCCAAAAACCGTATAAGGTTAAGTTATTGGACCCAGATTTATGAAAAAGTCCAAAGTCCTTTTAATCAAAGACGTACAAATCGAGTTTCTTGAATAAGTCAAAAGAATAAAAAAATACTTAAGTAAAGAATTTTTTTTCAATAAAAAAATTTTTGGATTTTGTATTCGTAATATTTATAAAAAGGTTAAATAAAGATATAAAAAGGTTAAATAAACGTGCGTTTTTTTTTTTTTTTTTAAACTGTTTATAAAAACTCCGTAATTTTTTTTACTCTTATACATTAAATAAGCCAATTTAATGTATAAGATTAATTATGCTATTAGAGACCAGGTTAAATTTTTTACTTCTAGTACTAGAAATTTAAAATTTAACCTGGTCTCTAATAGCATAATTAATCTTTTTCTGAACTCAATTTCGTTTTCAATTTTTAAAATATTTGTCCGCTCTAAATAATATTATTAATTTTGAATATATAATAATAAAACAAATATTTGTCTGACCTTCTGAATCAATTGTTTCAACTGGAATATCAATGTTCTGTAATTCACGTCTTTTTTTTTCTTAGTCCCATAGTGCACTCATACCTGGATTTAGCATATATCCATCTAGAAATTTTTTGTTTTTAACTAAGTTCAAAAAAGCCAGATAAATAGCAACCTTTGTCCATTTCAAAGTTCATGATATCTGCGGCACAGGAGTCAAGTTCAAGATAACATGTTGACTGCCTTTCTATACTCTGATCAAGAAACAATTCTCTAAAAAAAAAGTCAAGCACCTAATTTAATTAAAATAAAATAACTTTTTTACTCTGCTAAATCTGCCATTTCCCATTTTTTGCCTTTTTCTATATTCTGACTTTCAAAATTGTTAGAATTGATCTTATTGTTTTTGGTTTAAATTTTATCTTTTATAAATAGAAAATCACAAAATAATTTTCAACAACAATGTATCAATTTCACTATATCCTTCCTTTTTCTATAAAAAAAAGCCATTAAATTTTTTTAATCATTATTTAATTAAATGCTATTTTTGAAACAATGAGTTCAAAAATTTCATCATCGATAGGAATCACTGATTTAGGTTAAAGCCACACTTTTTTTTAAAGAGAGTACTTATTAGTTTTGGTTTTTAAGGAATTTTAATTCCAGGTTAGTAGTATTTTATTAATAGAACAAAAAAAAAACACTTTTTTGATTTCGGAGCATCAACAACCAGTGTGGACAAAATTTTTTCGGCCTTGCAATTTATTATTTAATTACTAAAATTTAAAATGAAAATTTTTTTAGATTTCTTTGACTAGAACTTTTCATTATCAAAACGATTACACATAATTATGGAAATTTTTAAATTTTGATTTCTAATTACTCTACTTTAGCCACTTTTGTCAAGTTTTTTTTTAAAAAAAATTAAGCTTCTTAATTGAGTTTATTGAAGAACTTGAAGTAGATTTAAATATTATATTTAAAATAAAAAATTTAAATTTGATTTATTGTTTTTATTTTTGAAATGAATATGATTTTTTGTTTGTTTTATTTTATTATAATAATTTTGGGGAAGACTCCTGATCTCCCCTTTAACTCGATAGTTTAAAAAACAGTGCTAAAAATTGATATAATTGAGTTTCAAGCGAAAATTTTTGTAAAAAATATAGTAATTTTTGACATTAAATGAAAAATTAATAGTTTAAGAAAAAGTCAAAGATTTTAAAAAGAAAAAAATTTATTTATAAAAGAGGCTGATTTGTGTATTTTAAATATGAAATTTTAAATTAAAAAAAAATTTCAGGAAAGAGAAAAAAATATTTTTTAATTCGAACTTATTTTAATTTCAAAAATTTTCATTAACAGTATCTTTTTAATTTTATATTTATTTTTCATTCAAACAGATCTTGGTCCAAAATCTTAAAAAACTTATTCTATCAAAAAATCTCAATTAAATCAAGGACACTTCACCAGGCAAAAGAATTAGGTATCATTTTTTCATTATTTGAACAAAGCACAAGTTTGTCAAGTGTTTGACATTAGCATAAGTAAGGCTTTGGTCTTATTAGGCCAAATTCAAATCGGCTGCATTTTGCACTCGTGCAAATATTCAACAAATTCATAAATTTTACTAAATTATTTAAATTTTTTTCTTCAAACTCAAAATAAAAAGTATGCGCTCGAAAAGATGTTGAATATTTCTATTTTTTGTTAGCAAGCAACAAGCAAACGGGAGAAATGTCTGCAATCGTACCAAGATTTTCGTCATTAACTCCAAACATCAACTCTAAATAATTAATATTTTATGCTTTTTTTGAACAATTTAATTTTATTTTTTATTAACTTTTCTTCTAAAATAGAGAGATAAGATCACATGTTTACCAATATCTTATCTCAAAAATGGCATAACCAAGCTTTACCTATTGCCTATTGTTTGCGGAGCTTTCATCCAAATAATTTAGCATCAAATGTTGAGTATAAAATTTGCCAATATTTTGGATCAATTGTGCACTAGCCTATGGTGAGCACCGAATTGTTTCAATCCGAACAAAGTCGCTCTATTCGAATGAATTAATTACCGGTCTTGGCCATAATAGCTCGAAATTATTTTTTTATTTTGCTTAAACTAAATAGGTATTTTTGTTTAAATAGCTAATTTTATTATGAAATAGTCAGCTATTTATTTGTTTGAAAGAATTTTTCAAAACCTGCCCAGAGTCATTTATTTAGCTTAAATAATTTGTTGGACAAAATTCTCTCATTCAAATCTGGAGCAAAGCTTAGTAAATTTTGGCCGAAAAATCATTCTCTGGTCTTGTTTAACCAGGTCTAGACATTAAACCAATATGCTGTTTTCTTCAGTCATGGTGGAAAGGTGAGCTGTGGCTAAACAAACATCAATTTGTTCCGCTGGTTTAAAGCGATAAGTTCAGTACTAGAATAGACTATTTTAGGATGTGTAAAAGCAACAATTTGTCTAATCCCCCAGGTTGAAAAATATTTTCTTTTCACCCGATGAGCTATTTACAAATAGATAGGAAATATTTTTCTAAGACAAAGAAAAAATTTAACCACGGATTAGCGAAAAAGTGCTAGTGTTAAAAAAATAGTTAAAAAAATAGTTTTCTACTTGACTCCGTAGTATAAATTTGAATCAATTTTGTTTGACAATAGGCAATTGGAAAGCATGCTCCCAACTTGGTTTAATTGAAACAATTAGCGCACTTTTTGCACCAAGATTACCAAGGCAAACAATTAGAAGATATTGATTCAAAGATTTATTTTAAGAAGCACCAATATTAGATTAGTTTGAACTTTTTTTTAATGATTTAATTAGACTAGAAGCAGTGAAGCGTCGACTCAAGTCCGAGGCTATAATAAAAATTGCTTCATCAGAGTAGAAATTTATCAATTTTTGGATTTAAAATTGAGATTAAAAGGTCCACTTTTTTGAACACTAAAGCATTTTTTTCCTTTGATTAAGGAAGTTGGATAAAAGTCAATGATTGCCAATATTAATGTTTAATACGATGGCTAAGCTATGCTCTGCCCGAACTTAATAAATGTCAACGATTTAGGACACTAGGAAAACTCTTAATCCACTTATTTTTAATTTATCTCTTCAATTATTTATTTTCTAATCCGCTAAATTTAAATGATGCTTTATGAAGATTTTAGATTGATCATAGATTTATAATTAAAGTAAGCTGTTTTTTTATTTGAAAAATTTTATGATTCTTAGACAATGAGTGCAGCTGAAAATGAAAATTCGGTTCTTTACTGGAAACAAAAGTTGGTAGTTGATTTAAAAAAACTGGCAAGCTAAACATGATTTTGTTTTTGTCAGGTACGAAGAGCTGAACAATCAATTCGATGAATTTCAGAAAAGTTCACGAGAATTCGAACAAGAATTGGAAGCGGAGCTTAAACAGTATGAAAACGAAATGAAAGAGCTAAAAAATTCTAATCACCGACTGACTGTCAGCTGTGATTTATTAAAAGTAAAATATTTGAATAAAGTTTATTTTCTTATCAATTAATAAATTTTTTTTCTTAATTTTCATTTTTTCCAAGGATAATTTGACCAAAATGAACTCTAGCACACAAAAACAAATTTCCAAGCTGCAAGACGAGCTGGCTGAATGCAAATCGCTCAAAGACGAAATGCACAAGTACATCCGGGCGCTTGAGCAAAAAAACGATGATTTGGAACGCACCAACCGATGTGCCATGTTTTCATTAGGTGAATTTGAGGCCAAGCTCAACGAGGCGTTGGAACGAAATGCAATTTTGGAAAGTGAACTGGACGAAAAGGATGAATTGGCCGAAACTGTGCAAAGACTGAGAGACGAGGCGCGTGATCTAAAGCAGGAACTTGCCGTGCGGCAAATTAAGTCACAAAAACAAGAAAATTCTGTCCGATCAAATTCGGTCGATGGAACAACTGTCAACAATGATGGCAACAATAACAGTAATTCAAATTTCAATTTGAACAATTCTTGTCCAATGGAGACTGACACTTCGTTCTCGTCACAGTCCACTGCCGACGATAAAGCCAAAGAGGACAAAGTGAAAAACTCGGAACTGGCAAACAATGTGTTCAATATACCGAATGTTCATCAAAATCCAGTCACTTCTTCTATACGCATTTCGGCACTCAATTTTGTTGGTGACAGTTTAAGGAAAATTACGGTAAGTGTCAAACTTTTTCAGTTCGAGACAGCAATATTTACAGCATTCATTTTCTAGTCAATGGAAGCAAGGCTTTTGGCTGCAAGAAATCTTATGCGAGAAAACAATAGGGACCGACGCAGTGCTACCATTTCCTCTATCGAATCATCAAGGTAATTATTTACACCATCAATAGTTTTGTTTTCTTAATATTCGATTTTGTTTCGGTGTGTAATTCTAATTCTAAAAACAATCAAGAAATTTGTTGAATACTTTTTTTTTTTTTATTTCTTAATTTTAATTGTATCTTATTTTTATGTTTTGAATAAAAATATTTTTTATACAACCAAGTTATAAATATTTGGAAAAATCATTCATTTTTGAATGAATGCAAAAATAATTCAATTTTTTCTTTTGAAGCTATGCAAAGGCTAATAGTCCGTCAAAAGTTCTAGGCGTAGTTCCCAATGCTGTGTGTGTGAACAATTCATGATTTCACCGATTTTGTTTTTTATTCGAGGCGATCAATGTGTACAGCTTATTCGTATATTTGTCATTTCATTTTTATTTAGTTATGTAAATATTTTTTTAAAGATATAAGAAACAATTGAGCTGTCAATTGTGATATATTTGAGCTATTTTTTTAAAAATTTTGTTTGACTTATATTTTTTTGTTGCAAAAATATTATTTAAATAAAATTTTGATAAAATTTTTTTTATTTCGGAAGAAAATTTTTCATAATGATTTATTTTGAAATTCTAATTTAATTTGATTTAATCTTTAGTCTAAGAATTAATTCAGCATATTTTTTCTTAATTAAAATTTTTCTGAATTTTGTTTTAATTTTTGAAATTGTTTTAATGGAATTTTTTTATTCAATTAATTGAAGATTAAATATTTTACTCTTGTTTAAATTTGCATAAAAAACGCTTCGAATTTCACGACATCTAGTTTCTTACCTAAATACTAAGTAATCACATTTTCTCCAAATTAACAATTCATTTTTAAGATTCTTTTAAACACTTTTCAGTTCGTTTAATTATATTTCAGAGATCCTCCATTTATTCATTTTATTCCCTTAAATATTCTGTTTTATGATACATTTTAACAAGGGACAATGTTTAAAATATCAATGCAATTAAAATTTTCAAAAATTCTGAATAGAATCCCAACTTTGCGTATAATTTATTTGATATTTTAAAATTTTAATTCAATTCAGATATACTATTTGATTATTTAGACATGTTTTTTAACAATTTTAATGAAATTTTTTTTAATTGCTTTAAGATAAGATAATTATAAAAGTTCATAGCCTAACTATTTTATAAAACAAATAAATTTCTTATTTTCACATTTTTTTTTAAATATTTGCATCGAACACCATTTGATTCTAAACAGCTCCCAAAACCTTGTCAATTTGATTCTTCAAATAGCTAAGTCGTTAATTCAAAGTCTAATTTCGGCAAATATTTATTATTTATAAATAAAAATAATTCTTAACTGCACTTTTATTTTATTTCATAATATTTTAGCATTTTTTTCATTATAAAATAGTAATAGTCTTTTGCAAAAAATGAAAAAAATAACTATGTGCTTTTTTTAGATATCGATATGTCAATTTAAATTTAAAAAGAAGTGTTCTAATTTAAATAATATTTTAGATTCAAAGAATTCATTTTAGCTTTTTAACTTAAAGAGTAATAAAAACTTTTTTGTTGATTCTATGCTTTAAAGGCAAGTTTATTAGTATTTAATCTGACAAATTTTATTAGAGTCTTTTATCACTTACTCAAATGATATAATCCAAAATTGTGGGACATTATTTATGAAATAATTTTGATAAAACCAGTCACTTGATTTTATTTTAAACCAGATCTTGATAAAATACTTTAAAAAAA
This sequence comes from Brachionus manjavacas, assembly GCA_019054805.1. Taxonomy (NCBI): domain Eukaryota; kingdom Metazoa; phylum Rotifera; class Eurotatoria; order Ploima; family Brachionidae; genus Brachionus; species Brachionus manjavacas. Next base: position 1,307,980 of record JAHQIY010000015.1, on the reverse strand, counting down.
AATTAAAAACTAAATATTAGTACAAATAAAATGTATTGAATAGAGATACATTTACTTAATGCTTTAAGTCACCTGATCAAATTATATTTACATTGAGTCAATATTGTTAGATGGTGTTCAATTTAGGGCTTTTTGCTAATCTCACATGATTCTATTAATAACAATTACACTTAAATGTCAACTGAAACTAAAAAGTCTTCTGTAAAATCCATTAAAGTTTCCTATTTGAATCTGATTCATTAGGTCTTTGAAAGAATCAGTCTCTAGTGCCTAAAGATTTATCATAGACCTATTAATTGACTCAAAGGCAATTTTAAATTTTGTTTCAAATTTCAAAATGTAAATTTATCTAAACACTTGAAATCTTTATTCAAAATCAATAATTTATCTTTAAAAAAAAATTAAACAATATTTTTCTTTATTGTATGGATTTACTTATCTGTATCAAGCATTGTTTCCTCCAGATAAAATAAACGATAAAATATAATTTAAAGAATGATTTAAAGAAAAAAAGTCATTACAGATGCTAAAAAACGCTTAGAAAAAGAAAAAATATTATGTCAGGTGGTAATTACTCGGAGGAGATTGGTATTCGATAAACCTCGATTGAAAATCTTCTCTGTAATGTGATCTAAAATAAAATAAACTTTTAAAATTAATACTTAAAAATTTGAAAAAACTCAATTCAACATCACATAGGTTTTTTTTTGATCAGTTAACCTTAATTTTTTTAATTGACTTTCTTATTTCAAAATAATAGAATTCAGATAAAGAGAAAAAGAAAAATGTAAATTGAAATTGAAATTTATCTAATTCCAATATTGAATTAGACATAAAATTACTCTTGAAATCATTCAATAGAACGAAATAGACTTATTGAAAAAAAAAGAATGTTTTTATTTATTGTCTGTGTCTGGAGACAAAATTAGGCAAGCTAAAAATTCAAGAAAAATTTTCATTTAACTTTATTATTTTGAGGAGCTAGATATTTTTTATTTTTTTCAAAATAAAAATTAATTTTGAAATAAATGAAAAAAAAATAGAGTAATTAAGTTACTATATTATTATGTAATAATGGAGAGAAAAATAATTTTATCTTTTGTGGCATTTTCACTTCGGCCACTTGAATACAATCAGCAGAATTTATTCTTCATTTTTGAAAATTCAATTTTAATAAATCAAAATTGCATATTTTAATCAGCAAATATAAGATTGAATTTTAAGTGACATCTATTTACTTAAATTAAAATTTGACAAAAAAATTCATAATTCAACACACTGATCTGAAAAATAAATATCAAAAGATGGCTAAAATGTGACGCAACCCTTGTCTAATGCCGCCCATTGCCATCTAAATCCCCATTCCCACAGCACTTAAAGCAAATTGAGCCATCCCAAGCCTGATTAATTATCCGAAATCCCATCGGAGCTGCTCTCTTTATTTTTACGCAAGCTCTTTCAAATTTCATTGCAGTGCTTTTAATAAAATTATCTTTGTAAATATTTGACATAGTTTAACTTAATTTAAATTTTTATGTATGCTAGCGATCCAAGCCACATACAGGTGATATGAGCCGAGCAATAGCTCTAAGCGCAGCCAATTCTAAAAAACCCAATTACTCTTTTAAATTAGTACAAACAAATTGATTTTATTAAAAAAATTCTAAATTTCAATCAGTCAATATTTGCTTGTTTTAGGACTTAAATTTTTTTTTTCTTATAATTTATTAAATTAATTATCAAATACTAAAAACAAATCGCAAATAAAAAAATGACTTTAGACAGATTGAGTATTAGATGTACAATTTTTTCTATGCAAGGCTACACACACTCATTCATTGGTTCCATTGGTTTGCTGGGTCGAAATTGTACGAAGTCGGCTGCATTTGGTTGCTGTAATTTGGCATTGTCGACTGGCTTGACTGGGCCATGCCATTTGACTGCTGAGAATTCATGTAGTACTGGTTCTGGTTCATTTGGTACGGATAGGCCGGATATTGAGAAACACTGGCGAATGCATACGGTTGGTATGCATTGCCCAATTCCGGGCTATATACAGAACTTCCACTAGGCGCCTGTTCCTCATTCAACAATTGCAGCAGTCTACTTTTTTCCTTCAACAAACTGTCCTGTTCAAACAACAATTTTTTTTGCTCACTAACCAAACTTTCGTAGTTCTTCTCCAAGCTTTTGACAACACTTTCCCTGTTTTGCTTGCACTTTTCGGCAGCCTCGCGGTTCCGCTTGCGCCTTTCCTCGCGCTTGCGTTCCTCGTCGGGCGACAGCACCGTATTCTTGGACTTGCGGCCCGAGGCGAGCGTGGGCGCAGGGCGCTGCCGCGGCCGAACTTTTATCGGCCCCCATTTGACATAAATTTGCTCTTTGCCATTTTTTTTGTTCACCACTTTTTCGGTGACTGGCCTCGGCGAGTCGCCCGCAGGGTTAAACGAGGACTGGGTGTCGTCGTTGAACCCGGGCTCGGTTTTTATCTCGCCGAAGCCTCCTGGCGCCGACTGCGCCCGGTATTCCTGGGCCACAGGCTCGAAGCTCGGCAGCAGTGGCTGCACATTGTAGTCGACCAAGTCGTCGAAGCCGTGCCCGTACGAGTTCGAGTCGGACATGTTGTAGTCGAGTGATAGCAGATCGTCCAAACTATCCTCGGAATTTATGAGATAAATTGGATTACTAATCGAAGGTGGGTTAGTAATGTTGTTTGTATTGGCGGAGTTTGCTTGTGGTGGCGGTGTTTTGCTGCTAGTGGCGAACAGATAAAAATTTGGAGGCATTTGTATCATGTGTTGGGCCAATTTTAATCTTCATATAGAGAGAAAATAAATTTTGTTTTCTTGTTTTCAGAACAAAAAAAAAAGTTAAATATTTATTTTTTGAGTTGAAGCAAATGAAGAAAGAGATTTGGAGAAAAAAAATTTTGAAATTAATTTAAGTTGTCTATTTTGCATTGAAATAATTTAACATGCGACATTAAATTAAGGTAATAAAAAAAAAAATTTAAATTTAAAATTAAGCTCTGAAACTTCAACTAAATAGAAAAGCTATCTCTGATATTTAACTTGTAATTTAAATTGTTCTTGACAAACTCAATAAAAATTAAAAACAAAAAAAAAGTACCGTAATCAAATTGCTTTATCTTATCTGCGCATAGACAAGTGCCATGCGAAGCCAAAACTCAAACGGAACTATTCCCGCGCTAAATTATTGAATAATTTTTCAAATTTTTTTTTTCTTATATACCCAAGAATTTTACAAAATTTTCTCAATTCAAAATGAGAATATGATTCATTTTCTAGTGAATTTGATTCGAAGCATACCTTTTGCAATGCAATCGAAAAATGAAAAAAAAAGCGCCCCCTTCTGTCTTCTGCGCACACTTACTCTTGTCACTAGCATCTAGTGATTCACACAATGTGCTTCCTGCACACAGCTAATGACTCATTAACAGTTGTTAGAAAAAAAGAAATTTTTTTATTAAAAAAAGTTCTCATTTTAATTTAATTTCAAAATTAATTTAATAAAAAAATGTAGGAGTGCACTATAAATTTACCGACTTGATTTGGCAAAATGTCAAATGGTAAATAGAGAGAATTAAGTTTTCGAACTAAATATGAAACAATTTGGTGATATATTTATACGCAAAGCAATTGCATCAGCGTAGGAGTTTTAATAACAAAAAACAAAAAAAATAAAAGATAATAAACTGTGGAGGCTTAGAAAAAAGATAACTTTTATTTTAGATAAAGTAATCCTGGCAAGAATTTTCAACTAATATAAATTGACAATTTTTGGTTGTTCTAGTCGACAATTTTTTTATAAACAAGTCGAACTTTTTATGTTGTAGCGAATTTCTTAGGAGATTAAATTTCTGTGTTTATCCATCTTAAAGGTAATTCAATAAAGATTAAGACTCTTCAAAATTTCAACAAAAAAACAGAGTTTGAGTTTCAACAAGATTTAGTTGTTACTCTTTTTCTTTTTTGTGAAATTTATCGCTCACAGAACAACCCTGAAGATCGTCTGAGGTTTTAAAACAAGAAGTAAAAAATATGTTTATTGTTTATTCTAAGATAAAATTAAATATAATAAAAAAATTGAATAAATTGTTTGATTTTTGTAAACTAACAAAAATGCATATCTAAAAAATTTTGTTTGCTTATGTAATCGCCCCACGGATTCGCTGCCGCCTGGGAGTTGAGCGGCGTCTTTGAGTGCGTTTGGACGCTTGGGCTGCTTTTGGATTCCGAGCCTAGTCCCGCTGGAGCAGTTGAACCCGGTGCACTGTTGTCCGCGTTGTTCGCACACGGTTCCTTGTTTGACCAGTTTTCTTTTACCATTTTTATCTTATTACAGCTTTGCCACCACAGGACGTAGGCTCCTAGGCTCAAAAAGTTAATGCCAATTTAAAAAGTAAAAATGTCACTTACAGATTTCCAAAATTTCTTAGGAAAGGCTACTGATGAGTCTTTTATCATCCAATTATGAGTTTAAATCTAAATTGGGCTAAATTAGAAATTGTTTTGGCTCTGAACAGACTCGAAGAATTCCTTAAATACTAGCTCAATATGCACTAATCATGCCTGAAGTACATGATCTAAAATCAAGCTTTTCTCTATAAGCAATTTCGTATTTAAAATTATGATTTCAAAGTTGAAATTAGAAATTGTTCTATTTTTCGGCATTAGCTGCCGTTCACTAAGCTTTAATATTTTATGAATCTCACCAACTTTACCAGTGTCAAAAATTTTTGGCTTTTAGACACATTTAACTTACCAATAGGCCAGATTTGCTATGGTAAAAACGTGGAAACATGTCCCTACTTTTGAAGACCACTTAAATTTTTACTTAACTTTTTTTCAAATTAAAATCGACTCGAATTTGATTTTAACTAAACTCTTTTTTATCTCAAAAATTTTACCAACTCATAAAACAAATCTCTTAACCAAGTGACAATACAGTTTTGAGCAATAATAATTCAATACTTTATAATTTTATAAAAATAAGTACTTTTTACTTAATTGTAAATTATATAAATTAAGTGTTTTTTAAATTTTTCTATCATTTTTTGGCACGTTTTATCAATATTAAATTGGGTTTTATTCAAAGATTATGCTATGATCATATTTTTTAAATTTTAATCAGGAATTTTAATATTTGTAAAATTAATAATTTTGTTGATTTTGGTTTTGATAGTTTTTGATTTGAAATTTAAAAATCAAGAGGGTTGAACAATTCATTGATGTTTTAAGGGGATTTTAAACAACCTCTGATTCACTTGTCTTTTGTTTTAAAAAACATCATGATTAATCGAAAAACATAGATTGTTTATTTTATATAAAATTCAACATGACTAAAACAGTCTGTAAAACAAAGTTTTGATTCTCGCACAAAATTTTAGATTCCTCCATTTAAGTCAACAGTGAGATCTGATATTAGCTTAAATTTAAATCTAGTTTATGTGTCGAGGTTACTTTGAAAAAAAACAATTTTATCATTTTTTTATTTTTCAAATTTTTTACTTGGAAATTTTAAATTATTATGCTAATTTTTGATTCCGCATTTTTTTGAGTCAAACACTTTGTGGACACTCACAATTCAAATTTCGCTTTATCAATCAAAAATAATCAACCAATTTGAAAACAATTGAAAATTTTCTCAATTAAAGAGCGCTTGAGCGCATTTGGTTGTGTAAATTTTAATAATATAAATTTTTTTAAATGCAATAAATTTCTTAATCAAATAATAAATTTTTTTTTGAATAAATTGAATAAAACTATTTTGAATAGTAATTAGAAAATTTTAATTTTTGAGGTATTTTGAAACAGACCGGTTTTGTTGTAATCAGCTTTAGATAAACCTTGATGTGTGATTCCTTTTTTTCTAGATCAAAAACAAGCCATTTATTAGTCTTCGAAGGATCGCAGCAGTGTAGAAAAATAAATTACAAATCAGTTGAATTAAAAATGGCATTTAATATTTTTAATTGAAATTTGATTAGCAAATATAAAGCTTTACTGATTTTGCTTAAAATTGTCATTTTGATCCAGTGGAAACTAAATCTCCAAAGATAAGCTCATATTTTTAGAAATTCTTTTATTTGATCGACTAGATTATTTATTAATCCTTGATAATGTCTTATTTGTGTCATAGCAAAATTTTAAAACTGCGTTTCCATGACAACAAAAATTCCAAGTCCTACTTAAAAATATTGAAATTTTTAAAAAATATTCTCAAAAAAACAGATTTGATAAATGGCAGAAGAAGCCTTATCCAATGCTGGTCTCTACTTGGACGACTTGAACAAAATTCGCCTCTTGGACCCCGAAAGTGCGCAGCAAACAACAGAGCTCAAAGACGAGTGCAAGGATTTTGTCGACAGTAATTTAACTAGTTTTTAGACTTGAATAGATAAATTTTCTATCAAAATTTTCAACTAAAGGAATTCTGGAATTTCAAAAGATAGTTCAATATTTTTCTGAAAAATTTGATGAAATATCGAAGCTAGTCGAGAAAGAAAAAATGAAGGTATTTAGAAAAATGGATTGAAATTTAGGTTTTAAATTGATTTTTGTTGCACTAGGCGATTGGATCTCGGAATGCGACCAAGTCAATGCAGAAGCAAGCCGAGGGTCAAGTCATGCAACTGAAGGCTTTGTATGTTGAGCGTAAAATGGAACTGGAACGACTGAGTAATCAGTATGATTCTTTAGTCAAAAAAGAAACTGAACAATTGGAATTTATTCAGCAATTTACTTCCCATAATTATTGAAGCATTCAGATGTAAACGCTTTGATTCATTTTTATTACAAATAAAGCTATTAAAAATTTAGAATTAAAAATTTATTTAAGAAAAAAAAAATCTAGTCTATAATTTCAGGTGTTTTGACTAATTTTCTGGGAACATTGTTTGCTACATTAGCATTGACCGCATATTTTTTATCTGGATTTTTTACCATTAAATTGTTGATGGTGCTTTTTTGTAGAGGAATCTTCAAAAATCCGTCTCTCGATTGCCTCGCTTCAGCAACTGATCCTTGGGTTGCCCTAAGCTTTCTTTTTTCCACATTTTTTCTCCACGTAGCAAACGCATTGCGAGATATGTCATGCTGACGAACTTTTTTGTCCTTTAGGTTCTTGTAGGTAATCTCGATTATTATCACAAAAATGCCGAATATGATTCCAGCAGCAACCAATATAAAGACACCTTGTCATTTAGATAATAAATATTTATAAATTTGCATTTTAAATTTTTGCACACCATACCTGCCATATTTGTAAGTCCCAAGGTGCTCGGCGAAGAGTCCTTTTCTTGACAAGATGTGTTGTTGAGCAGTATCCATTCTTTGTCCAAATCTTCAATGAAGCCATCTTCATGTAGACCAAGAATATTCAGTGAAATTTTGGGCAGCCATGGATTTCCCTTTTTGAGAGCCAGTGCATAGCTAGAACGGCCAAAAAGCTCACCAGTCGTAATAAAATCACATGATTTGCGCGCTTCATACTCCAAACGAGCTGAGTCCCAAATGAAAGCTTGAATTTTACTAATAGAAATTGGAAAATAAAAATTAAAAAATAAAGTTTAAAAATAAAAATGAATAATTTAAATTAATTATACTCATTTCTCAAATCTTCTATTGCTTGCTCGGCAGTTTTATAATTTTTATTCTCCATTGTTCTATACATAGTGCTTAGTTCAACTTGGCGTTTAAAATAGCGCTCAACAGCACTGCCTTTGACTGAAGCATAGCTAAAATTTTCCGATGGATTTCTTAGCTTTTAAAAATATTAAAAGAAATAATTATTTTTTTCCTTATTTACTCTTGCATCATTGATTCCAGTGATGCTTGCCTCAGGTCGATCCAAGACCAAAAAAGCGGCCAAATTGGCAGTGTAAGAGGCCAACATTATCATAGTAAATCCGGCCCATACCATTCCGAGAACTCTAGCACTAAAGCTGCGCGGAGTTCCTTCTCCAATACCAGAATTAAGCAAGACACCCCAAGTAAACCATATGGCGCGCGACAAGTTCAATGCGTCCTCTTCTGTATTTTCTGTTTTGGATAGCTTGAATTTTCCAAAAGGACTAAATCGGTCTAGTAGATACAAAACTAGAGCGACTACATGAACTGAAAGAAAAATAATAATCCATAGACCATCTTCAAAGGGCTGCAAAAAAGACACCAAGCTTGAATCACTTTCTTTCTTAAATTTTAATGACAATAAAAAATTATTTATTTCTTTACTGAAAAAAAAGAAAAGCTTTTACTCTCTTAACCAAAATTGTTATTCCTTGATATTTGAATGGTTTTGTAAAATCGACATACTGAGCTCGCTCTGGGTTTATGGTAAATGGTGCAAGTATTAAATCAGCTCGGTCATTGACCAATTCTCCCATCAACCCATTCCATTGTTTATCTGAATTCTGCCATTTTTTTCTGGTTTAAATCTTATAATTCTAGATAATAAAAGTTTAGCTTACCAAGTCGCCGTAAAGGCTGTCTGGAACCAGATAAAGCTCGTACTGAAAATTCAAAGACTCTGATATTTTTCTAATCAAATCAATACAATAACCATAACAACAATATAATTTAGATTTATTTTCTTAAAAATTGATAAGAAATAAAAAAAATGAAAAAATATTCAAATTTACTATAAGACCAAGGACATTCAAATGAATTGTTCAGAACTTGAGAGCATTTTTTTGAGTTTGGCTTTGGAATTTTGAAAACGAATGGCTTTTCTTCAATTAAAACTATTCGAAATTTTGATGACCATTTGGTTCCATCCGGTTTTTGACTAGTATGGCCAGGCCAAATTATTTTCGATTCATTTAAATTTAAATTAAGTTTATTTGAATCCGATGATATCTCTCCAACTTTAGTTTGTTTGCTATTGACAAAATTTATAATGTTAAACTTAGTCGATATTCGGTCTCCATCGTCATCGAATTCTATTTTTTTGTCATCAAATTGATGATGATTGAAAATAATTTCCCTTAGTTGAAAAAGTAAGACAAAAATTAAAAAAAAATAAAATTGATCAATACTCATAAATTTTTTTTCCCAATTCCCAATTCAAGCCATTTTCGCTGCAGTCATTAGGTGGTGGTTTAATCTGATAAGTGTACAAACCTTCATAGGCTTTTTTTACCAGCGAAAAAGCATAATAAACAATATCCAGCTCTTCCACGTACTCAGGCATCAGAAGACCTTTTGCATTAAATTTAACCTTGATAAGAAAAAAACTCCCATTACCATTTACAAATCCCGGCAAAGACTTGTGGTCAAAAATTTGGTCATTAGCTATCCAAACATTTCCGTCGGATAGTAAATCATTTTGTTGGGCTTGTTTAAGAATTTTTAATGCGTCATTGGGTCTAAATTTAAATTTAATTAAATTAAAAAAAAAATTTTTGTCACCTACTCTGCTTGTAATAGAAAGACCCTTGAATTCGACTCGATTAGATTCTTAACAACATCATTGTAATTAATCTTATTAGGCGTATATTCAATTTCGCTAACGACCTAACATTTTTTGATTAAAATTTGAATAAAAAAAATTTTTTTTTAATTACCTTTATTTCATAATGATCGGCTAAATAATGGAATTTAGAGGCGATCATTTTTCCTTCATTGTCACTGCTATGAATTAAATTGACTGATTTCCATTGGAATTTTTTCAAAAGCTCGAGCCATATGCTCGCTTGGTGAAAATAGGCAGGAGACATTCTAACAAAAGTGCTGAATATACTCTAAAAAAACTGCTGATAAAAAAATTCTGAATTATTTAATTAAATTTTTACAAAATCTGTATAAACTGCATCTCTGCTATACAAATCTATGATTGGAATCTGATAATAAGCGCAAGTGAATGCTACTGCTGACAGAGTGCTGACAAAGTCATGGTCAATGTTTGAACTCAAATATTCGCCTTGGTCTGCTAAGCAGTCGCTTTTACCGACCACTACCGCATATACGGAATTTTTTATCAAGTTTTGGCAAACAGACAAAGATACAGAAATAGTATTGTCGTTTGATTTGAGTCTTTGAGCTTTTAGTGACATAGAAATCCTCGATTTGGAATTCATGCTAATTATTTCATCATTCAATTCGCCAATAATTTGCTCCACTCTTGCTAGCTCTTCGGGCTCGCAATAGACAAAGCCCACAGTCAAATTGGTCACTTGTTTCATGCCTAGTGCCAGTCCGATCACAAGGCTGAGGACACATACTTTCAGAAAAGTCATTTTTGATTATTTAAAAGCTTTAATCAGTAGGGAAATTTTCATATCGATTATTCATCTTAAATTGTATCAGAGAAAATGCTCAAAATAAGAACTTTACATAGTTTCCTTTGAAGCAAAAAAACAATTTTCTGATAAAAAGTTTTGTTTTTGGTTATTGAAGCCGTTTTCAGTAATTAGAAAAAATAGATAGAGGAAAATAAATCAATTTTGATGGAACTTAAAATTATTATCATATTTTATTTTTGGTCTCATTAGATGTCTTGATAAAGATTTGGAAAAATTTGCATGCAAATCTAATTTTTAAGCTCATTCTAGTGCAAACAATATTTAGTAAATCAAACAAATTATTTTTTTTATTAAGTGAAAAAAATTTAAATAAATATAATCTTTTATTTGTAAAATTTTCACTCATAAAATCAATAGAAGCAACGATTTAATTTATTCAATGCCTCGAAATCCATAATTAGTTTCATTTTGTGCTAAATTCATCAATCTTGATAAAACATATTTCAGTTTCGTTTGATTGCCAAACTTTAAACCAGAAATTCTATTTAATAAAAAAAATTTATTCTTTGATTTTTATATCTATGTCAAGTCAAAGCTCCTTCGGAGAAAGACAGAAAATGATATAGAAAAATAAATAGAATAGAAAACTTAAAAAAATGTTTCAAGTGCTAACAAAAAAATAAAGCATTCTATGTTCTTTAAAAGTATCATAAAGCAAAAATGGTTTCTAATGTAAAATTTGTGCTTTTTTAATGAATATTTTAATTAAATAGTTTACTCATAATTTAAAAATTTTCCAATTAAAAAGCTTAAATTTCGAAAGTAAAAATTAGAAATTGAGTTGAATTTATCTTTATTCAGAAGCTAATTATTTATTTTGACATTAAAATTGCTTATAATTAATTGTGTAAATTTCAACAATTGAATTTTTCCAAGTAAATCATCAATTTTCCTGAATAAAAATCTAATAAAATATTTCAAAATTTAACATTTATCAGAAATTAATCAGAAGAGATTAGTTTTACATATTTTATTAAATAAATGATACCTAATAGAGCGTTTTGAATTGGTTTTAAAATAATATATAAAAACATGACTATTCCTCCTATTTTGTGGCTCAATAGCGTTGAATAATTAAAAATTTGAAGACAGAATTCTCATTATTCGGACTCAGTATATAATTTAAATTTTATTGAATAATTTGTCTAATTCTTTTTTTAAAATTTTTGGAATACCTAATTTGTATACGATTTTTTGATATGAAGACGTCATTATTGGAAAAATTCTTATCAGTATACATTAACAGAATAATATCGAGAATAAAATTTTTTTGTCGGGTGCAGCAGCGATTAGCTTTCACAATTTAAAAAACAAATTTTAATTCTCTTATGTTTGAAAAAAATATTCAACATTCTTAAACATAAAATCAATATTTTCTAATTTATTATCTAATTTAAAAAATCTAAGCTTCAATACACGAAGGCCACTGCAAATACTTTAGTGAAGAAGACAAATAATTTTTTTAAATAGATATTTTATTTCATTTAAAAAAAAAAAAATTGAAATCTAAAAAAATAAAAATCACTGGAATTCAGAACCATCGTAATAAAAAATAACAGTAAAGTACAATTTTATTACATAGAATTTTAAAAATTTAGTTAAAGAGAATTAAATCTAAAAAATAGATCTAAAACCAAAAGGCATGTAAATGCAGTAAAACTTATAATATATTGGTTTTCATTAAATTTGTCAATCATAAATTTGTTTGTATTTACCTAAAGAACTACTTTTACTGATTTTTGATGTACTTATCAATTAATTTAATTATTTAACTCATTTTTTAAAGATAAAAATTGTGCCCAAGTCATCTACATAATTTTTTTGAATTAAAAAAACTTTATTTGTGAGCACTATTTTGAAATATAATTTTTTAAGCTTTTAAAGGCACTAAAATAGCTCTTAATTTCAATAAGAAATCAGTTATCTATAGTCTAGAAAATTCTAAATAAGCAAAAAATTTTCTTCAAAGGTTCGAATTCGAACTGAAAATTGAAAATATTTTAAAAAATTAATTTCTCTAATTTTAATTGTAATTTTGAACTGAACATTCAGTTTTATATCAATAACCAAATTTGTATCCTTTAATTTTTAAATGAGAATTTATTAAATTTCTTTATAAACTTAATTGTTTAATTTCAAAACCCTAAATAAAAAAAATTATATTAAACTAGTATAGCATACTTCAAGAAAAGCACTTGGAATCAAAAAAATTTCGCTTTTTCTTTATTCAGTTTCTCTTGTATTTTGAATCAGAAAAGACATTAATTAGCTTATTGCTTTAAAAGAAACGATTCAAGCGATTTTTATTAAATGCCCATCTAATTCTCCAAAAAGTTCAGCAGACTAATATCTCTGTAGCCCTTTGAATCAGAGTTTTTATTCTTTTTTTCGTTGTAATGATAGCCAATTTCTATGAATCTTATTAACTTTCCGATTTTACAGCATTAATTATTCTCAAGAAAAATTCAAAGGCATTAAAGGTTAAATTCATTAAGAAATGAGAATGTTATTTTGAAATATAATTTTTTAAACTATTAAGTGTTTTTAAAATTTTTATTTTATTCAAGCATCATAATAGAAAAAATAAAAACTATTCTTATAACAAATTACTTTTTATGATTTTTTTGGATCCTTTTTTTTCAAATCGGGAACGCATTTTTTTAAATTTTCACCTCAAAACAAAAATCCAATTTTCTAAATCGAGGCTTCGCGGCTAAAAAAATTGATCCTAAAATAACAAAAAATTCTCTGGTTGAGAAAAAATAATTTCAGCTTACTTAACATTCTGCTATCATAAATTTGAGATTTGATTTTAAATTAATAAAAAGGTACTCAATATTAAATTGCGAGCCGAGGATTTTATATAAAGTTTAAAAAGATATAATACTAATATAATAATAATTAAATGAAAGCTTTAATGTGCAAGCACATGGAACGAGGGTTATAAATATTCTTTTATAAATTAAATTTAATTATTAAAAGGAAAAAATTAAAAAATTAAAATATTCCTAATTATTTTTGAAAATTCTTAATTGTAATGTATTTGTACAATGTCTCTTTGAAAATAACTGTATTACTCAGAAAATTCAAATACTTAAAAGATTCTAAATTTTTTTCCCAATCACATTAATTAATTTTTTTGAGTTCTTTATTCGAGTGTCTCTTGAGACATGATTATGAATTAAATGCATAAAAGAAAATTTTTGAAAGCCGTTTATTCGGAAACTTTAAGGAAAAGATTTAGCATTAAATTATCAGCATCATTATAAGAATATCAATTTTTTTTTTGGAATCAATTTAATAATTTTATTACTTTTGAATTAAAAAAATTAAAAAAATAATACAAAGAGTAAACCAAGGATTAGTACGATTGAAATTTTGTGGAATTTATTAAATTTAATTATATCTTTAAAAATTTAATTTTGTTATCTTACTATACATTAATATTCCTTCACTAATATTAAAAAAATATTTTGTTATGAATCTTAAAATGAAAAATTAATTGAAAAATTAAAAAAAAATTTACATGAAAATTCTATTGTGTAAAGTGAATTAGAAGAAAGAAAAAAAATGAAGAAAAAAAAAAAAAAGAAAAAAAATGTCTTTCGAAGAATTCAAAAATAAATTTAAATTATTTTGAAAATAAAATTAAATGAAGAAAATCAAACTAAAATATTGATTGATTAGAAATGATTATTTGTGATTGTTATTAATTTTTCAAAGTTAATAGTGCCAAAATAAGCTATGTTCTGATGTCAAAAAAATTATGTTTATATTTTAAAAATTATTAAATTTCAAGAAAAAAATTTTATTCAATATTTTAAATTTGATAAAAGATAAAATTAGTTACAAACGAAGACCATAATTCTTGAAAACTTTCTTTTTGTCCCATGCAGTCATCGGTTTCTCAAAGTTGAATGGGAATTTCATAAATTTTCCTCGTTCTAAACATCTGCACTCTGCATCAAAACTTTCATCTAGTTCTTTGAGTGTTGAAATTCCGGATCGAAGAAAGTCAACGTCTTTTCTTATTTCTGATGTCACACTATTTACATTAGAACGAGGAAGATCAAACTTTATTAGCATATAGCTTGATAAAAATAAGACTAGTTTTAATTAGAAAAGTTTAAATCTTTACTTTCCCTCGGTATGGTATCCTTCGCTTGATTTAATTCTATAAGGCAAATTTTTGTGTCCCAAATTTTCAAATGAGCGGATAATTCCATCATTTTTCAGGATCAATTCAGCGCCTCTTTTTATCGATTGAACCAGTTCGGGCTTTAATAAAAAATTTTAGACTCTTAAATTGATTCGGATAACTTACTCTTGGTAGATTTTTAATTATTAAAAAAAGTTCATAGGCAGGCATTTTTAGTGTTTTTTTTAAATAAAAAAAGCTTTTATATTTGAAATAATGCAAAGTTATTATTAACAAAAATATGAAATTTAATTTGTCTGTATAGGTTAAGAGCTAAACTCATGCTTTTCGTGCAAAATAATTTAAACAAATTCATTATAAAATAATAATTCTAAAATGACGAGATTTGCTAGAAAGAATGGTATTAGAGAGAAAAAAGAAGACAAAAAAAAGCCTGAGAATGCAACGGAATGGAGCTCTATGTTTGCCGAAACATCCGAACAGAACCAAAGCGAATTGGAAACCAAGAAGCAATTCCACAGGAATTTGTTAGACAGAAAAATTAAGGATTCAATGGGGAACAATTATCACTCAGGAAATAGAAAACTTGAGACCAATTATGTGATGAGGAAATTTGCCAAGTCTGTGGATAAAGAAGTAATGGATCGATTAACCGATCTTAAAAACAAGGGTAAAATAACTCACCAAGAGTATTTAGAGCAAATTTTACGCGAAGGACGGAGTAGCCAGCGTCGCGAGGAACGAAAAACTGACCGAGAACAGAAAAGAGTGTGCTTTAAGTGCCGAAAGCCTGGCCATATGATAAATCAATGTCCTGATATGGATAAAGATCAAGAACAAGCAGCTGGGATTTGCTACAAATGTGGATCAACTGAGCATTCGATAAATCAATGCAAAGTCAGATTGGAGCCTGGCGTATTTCCATATGCCAAATGCTTCATCTGTCATGAAATGGGACATTTGACCAAACAATGTCCGGATAATCCGAAAGGATTGTATCCAAATGGTATTATTTTGAATTTAAAAATTAATTTAATTTTGTTTTTTATTTTTTAAGGGGGTTGCTGTAAATCATGTGGGTCTGTAGAACATTATTATAGAGATTGTCCGGAAGTTCAGAAACAAAGTATTTTTTTAACTAATTGTCAAGTTTAAATTAAAAAAAAAATAATAGATTTAATGAACGAGACAAAGTTAGTAAAAAAGCTGAAGAAAAAGGACAATTTTGAAATATTATCAGATGAAGAGGACAATAAAAAAGAGAAAGAAACTACTAGAAAGAAAAAATCGATTGTATTTAAATAAATATTTTGAAATTTTTATTTCATTACAAGATATCTCCATTCTTTGATGTAATCTTTTTGTATAATTTTTTAAGTATTCTTGGTAGACGAGTTTAATTTTTCAGTAATTTTATTCCTTATTGAGCTTGGTAAAATTTTACTAGTTAAAAAAAATAAGAAATTTAATGATATTTTTAAAAGAAAAAGGAAATAAAAAATATTTGGTAAGAAGGAAAATTTTCGGAAATTTTTAAAAATTTGGGACAAAAAACTCAATCGTAATTGACAGTCACAAAAAAAGCTCAAATTATAGCTTAAGCTCATTTTGTTCAGTTTCCCAAAAATTAAAAAATCGAAATTGAAAATGAATCTTAAAATAATTTTTTTTTTTATTTATTCAATTTTTAGTCACGTGATTTGAAAAAATATTATTATTAATAATATTATACGAAAATTGAAGTAAATAGTGTATTTAACAAATCTATAATAGAATTCTTTATTACATTCGACACTAATAAAAATTGAATTAAATTCATTTTTTGAGTCAAAATCACCGAATTTCTAAGTGATGGCTTCTAAATAAAAATTTTCCAAAGAATGGAAAATGGCTATTGCTTTAATAACCGATTTTTATGATTGAGCTTTTAATTTAAATTCTTTTTTAAATTTCTTTTTATTAAACCTTAACTAAAATTTTTGTGACCCTCTTGGAAAAGCACTAGAGCGAATGCATTTTCTTTATTTTGGAAATTCGCTTGGTTTGTTATATAAAGGTGATAATAAGTGAATTAAATTTTTGCTTTAGGCTTTTAGAAATTTATTAAATTTTTTAAAATAAAAAAAACGAAAATGTAAAATAAATAACTTAAGCTTGAGAATTCTAAATATTTTTACTAATAACCGAACCAAGTTGATAGCTCCATTTCATTTTTTACATAAAATACCCAACGTCTTGCCAATAAAACGTCACATCACGAACCGAATAAAAAAAAACAACTTATTTTTTTAATAAATCATCTGGACCAAAACCGGGCATGGATAAAATACAAAAGAAACATGCATTCAAATCGATTCTTTCACATAAAATAAAATGTAAGGTGAATCGTAGTTCGAGTCGATTATTTTGCGCTGAAACTCTGTATTAGATAACGATTTTACTTTTGTATCATCAAAATGCAACCATTCTGCATCAAGAAAATTTTTTTCAGAATTCTCTTTGGGTCTTTCAACTGCACCTAATTTCATTGAATCATCTAAAAATAAATGATATAAATAATTGAAAAAGATACACATAATAGACATTATTTCTATAGTACTGTACTGATTTGTCACAATGATTTTTCATTTAAATTTACTATTTTTACTTAGAAATAAAACTTAAGGTGATATTTTAATAATTAATGCATAAAAATTAAAACCATCTTTTTTATTTGGGTATTACATTTCTTATTAAAAAAAGAGCAATTTTAAAAGCAAGATGTAAGAAATCAATTTTTATTCAAGACCAAATTATTTTAACAATTAAATTTAATAAAAAAGACCACCTTTTATTAAATTTAATTGTTAAAATAAAAATTGTCGAAAAATTATTGCAAAGGTTTCTATTTAAGTTAAATTAAGTTAAAAATTTTAAAATCATTTTCATAACAATTAATTGAAAATTTTTAGTTGAATGTCAAATAAATCAAATATCAGAATATCTTGATATCAATGACTTAAAAGAATTTTTTTCTCAAATTAAATTCAAACATTGTGAAAAATTAATTTTACCGGTTTCATAATTAAATTAAAATTTACAATTAATCAAAATTTTGTTATTTTTTAATAATTTTATGATTTAATAATAAACTGAAAATCACAATATTAAGTTTTACTCTTGAAATATCCAGAACTGTCATTTATTCAGCAGAACTGTAATATGTATTTTTTTAATTTTTACTTCAAATTAATTCATCAAAATGAAGGTTCAAAAAAAGCTTTAAAAAAATTATTTTAAGCACTTTTGACATTTATTTCTGTGTGCATTTTATTTTATAATAAAAAATACTCAAAACCTTTTTTAAAATTCATTTTTTTAAATAATTTGAAGCTAGAAAAAAATAAAGATTCTTGTCAGCTTTCATAAAAAAAAAATCAAAATTTTAAACTATTTACCAAATAAAACATTCAATACAGTATTATTAGATAGAAAAATAGCGAAAAAATGTTTCGATAATTTTTTTCTATCTATAAGAAATACATAAATAAATACAAATAGCACATTAACGAAAAATTTCCAAATTTAAATTTGAAGTTAAATTCATATTGTATTGATTTATAAAATTTAAAATCTTATTGTGTGATAATCATTATTTTTATGTGTTTTTAATGATTTTCGAGTTTTTCTTTATTTTTTCTCCTTATGACAATATGTGGTAAAAAAATTAAACTTTACCAAATTCTTGAACATTTTGGCATATGATCTTATAGTTGACAAATGCAGTGTAATGACCACTGTTCAAAGACACCCCACTATGCATTACGACCGCGAACAACTTAAATTGGTGCTTAAGCCGGTCAGATTTTTGTGTGTAAATGTCGTCATTTTTGCACTCAAAATCAAAATAGTTGACCAAACGCAGCCTGTTCGACAGTTTTCTCGTATTCAAATTTCCGTCATCACTAGACGTGATCCCATAGGACAACAAATGTAACACTAAAATGTTTGGCATGTGCGTGTATAGAGTTTGTATTTTGGCTTCTTGTTTAGAAGCACATTGATCACACATGTACTTGGAATTCTCGTTCAAATAGGACTCATTGCTGAGGCATTTGACAATCCAGCAACTGGACTCGTCCTCATTCTCTGTGGTTTCCAAAGGAATCGACCGGTCGTAGAACGACTCGGGACACTTCCTCAAATTTTCACACTCTAAACATTGTGTCACAGTCACTGAGGATCCTTTGAACAACTTGTCCATTTCGCATGTGTAGCCTGACCCGACCGAGTATTTGCGCAGCAGCTCGGCCGGGCTCGGTGGAGTTGACACCACATTTTGCTTGAGACATGACCCGGATATGCTAGAGCGCAGTTTGCGCAAGCTTAGCGACTCAGAGTTTGATGAAGAGTTGCTGCGCGCAGCTGATACACTGGTAATTGCGTCCAAGTCCATCAAAATCACAGAATTTTCCACAGGTCTGGTCCTTTTTATTTTTTTTGGAGGCTTGATCTCTAGCTTGGCAGGACTGGTCCTCTCAACACTTGGCTCTCTTATTTGATCGAGTTTAATCCTTTCCAGTAAAACATAGCATTTTTTGAGCGCAAAGCTCTCGCATAGCTGTGAATTTGTGGGCAATGGGGGCATTGCTTCATTGTCGTCCATGAAATACACCTCATCATCACTGTCCATAATGATAATGCAATCGGAGTCGTTTACAAAACCATTCCGATTGCATTCGTGCGCCAATTTAAAGGGCGATGAATTTAAAGTCTCCTTGAGTCGTTTGGACACTAGGTCACTATCGGTCAGAATGGGACTGATTTTTTTAATGGCTGATTTATTGGTCAATGTGTCTGATTTGATCAAGGGTCGAAAAATAAGCTCTTCTTCGGACTCTTTTTTAGAGTTTAGGTTCGAGTCTAGCATGGTTATATTGAAGGAGCTGGCGCCTCCTTTGGTCGGTGTGCGCAATAAATTCGCTTCTGTGTGAATGGTGTTGGTGGTGTTGGGCGCTGATTTTAAGCGGAAAATGGGTGCCGACACGGCTGATGTAGATGAGGCCGATGATGAACACGAGGATGAAACTGAAGAGCTGGATGACTCGTCTGTGACCAAGAGCAGAGGGTTACTTGTGGTCAGAGTAATTTTGTCAGCTTGTCTTGCTGTTTTGCGCGCAACGCGCTTTGGCTTTGCTTCATCGGCTGGTTGGTCCGAGTGGTATTGTTGCTGTAGCTTGCGCAGGGACAGATCACATTCGTTTATAAAGTGGATTGTGTATTGGAGAAATTCGTGCGCGTCTTGTTGGCTGCCGTCGGACCAAAAGCTCAGCAAGGTCCATACTGTGTTGACGAATTTTCTTGGTGTGTAAATTGGTCGACGGTCCGACTGCTCCATTTTGGACATCTCAACTAAAAGCTGAATAAAAGTAGACCATTATTTTAGGGAATTTTTTTCAATTTTCTTTACTTCGTGGAGGCTTTTCACAAAAGCGATGTCATTGTTTCTGTTTAGTTCGGTGTCGATTTCCGCATTTTTCTTTTTTTTTAAAGGAAAAAAATTTATTTTTGTATGGAAAATGATTTTTTTTGGTAAATTTGAATTTTGTTATTTTATAACTAAAGTTTATAAAAAAATATTCAAATAGTATAATTAGTCAAGTTGAGTTTGGACTATTCTTAATAGAAAAAAGAGAATTTTTAGTATTTTTTTTATTAAAATATTTTATTGAGAAAAAAAATCCTGTTTAAAATGCTCACTTTTAACCGATAATTGTTAATTTATAAGCTTTAAAAAATATTGCCTAATACTAAGGATTCGGTGACAGAACAAAATTTTTATTCCAAAAATGAATCCTTCTGTGAAAAAGAATAATTTTCTATTTAAAAACTTTTTGTTACTCGTGGTCAACCAAAAAAAATATAAAAATAGGCCGTAGTTCACAAAACGAGTTTACATTATCAACAAACTTTAAAGTATTAATTAGCATACTTAAAAATTTATTTGGTTTAAAATATTTAATCAAAAAATACCTAATATAAAAAGCATTCATAAAAACTCAAGATTACAAAAAAAATTTAAGCATACAATAAATGTTTAATACATAATAGTTTCTTACAAAAAAATCAATATTTGAATATTTTTTTAATTTAGTTGAATCGAATTTAAAATAAATAAAATAATCATAAAATAAAAAAAAGTCTATTCAAGATATTTGTGTTATTTAAAAAAAAATCTTGAAAGTATTGATAAAAAATTTATTAGAATTAAAATTTCAAAATTATTTTTGGAAGTAAATTTTTAATTTTTAAAATAAATCGATTTTATTTTTTTGAAAAAAATGATGTCATTTAATATTATGTTTTTTTTAGTTATTTTAGTATGAATTTTAGTTATTAGTATGCTTAAAAGTTAAACTTTATGCAAAACAGATTTAAGTATTTTTAAAGAGTAAATAATGCTTCGATTAAATTATTGAATGCCAAAAGGATTTTAATTGTGTTTTAAAGATTTTGACATGCTGTAACAACTAGCCTATGCAAAACTTAAAAATTATCTGAATTTTAAAAATTCTGTCCTCGTAATTTTTTGTTCTATTCGTGAGAAACTTAAGTGCAAAAATTTCAATTTTTCTTTTATTAGCCAAAGGATGAAATGTATGTTTTGGGAATAAATATTTAAAAACTTTATAAAATTGACATATTTTTTCAATTTTTTTTATATTATCTTAAAAAAAAATGATGATTTTATACACCTGATTCACAGGTCACCAAAATTTGCTATTTCTTAATTACAAAATTGAAATTTATGTAAACATGGGTTCTTAATAAATTGTTTTGTTATTAGGTTTTTTTAATTCAATAGCTAAGCAGTTATTAATCTTTTGTTAACATCATTTTCTTTGACTTTTGTTTTACTACGTTTTTTTCTTTTTTGGATAAAACAATTTTATTGCTGTTTTTCATATTTTTTATAATTAATAACAAAATAATACTTTTTGAAACATCAAAAAATATATTTCAAATATTGAACAAAAAATAAAATTTTTTCTTTTGTCTAAATAATAAAAATAAAAGATCAGAAATACAGAATTATTTTTTTGAAATAGGAATCTATAAATAATTGCATCAAAAGCGCACCGGACACCTCACCAGACATTCCAACAGACCCAGCACTGTGTGCTCAACTCGGTAAATTTTTTAAATAATTTTTTATCTTGTATTTCAGTTAATTTTATTTTTGTGTCAAATAAAGCCATCCATACTTTGACTCGTGGCTTTGTTCAGTAGAAAGAAAAACATGCATTCAAGACCAAAGAACTAGATTTAAGTGAAACTAATTAGAATAAAAATTAGCTAAAAAATTTCAACTAAATTTTTTTTTTTTTCTAGATTAAATTTTTTTAGCTGTCTTCAGTCAAATATATTTTAAATTATTTTTTAGTCAATGAAAAATTTTGGAATAATAAAGATTGGAAAAAACATTTAAAAAAATTACCAGAGATTTTAGGAATTCGATTTGTTTATTAAGACGACCAATTGAGAGGACAAACCCGGGTGTATAGCGCATTACTTGAATTACGCAATTGATATAGCATGTACTACCAAGGTTTCTGAGACAAGTGAACGAGTTGCGAGCTGCCGTTTGACCGGGCGCTTTTTTGCTCTTTAAATCAGAACAACTTGAGTTTCTGCTTAATTTGGTCGGACTGGCACGGGTCGGCCGGCTGCTGGCATTTTTTTTCTCCGGCTCGATTATGTTCAAACTTTCAATTAGATTTTTTTTGTCCGTATTTTGAAATATTTGAGAAAGGACTGGTGACGACTTGACCGAGCATAGTCTCTTGGGCCTCGAGTGCTCCATGGTTGTTTCGGGCGAGATCAATTTGTTCACTTCGGGGTGCCGGATTCGTTTGGTGCTGGGCCGGGCAAATTCTGTGCTAATGTCGACCGAGCCAAAGGTCGGCTTATTTATGTTTGAATCTATGAGCTTTGTGTGCATTGTTGTGGAATTTTTAGGAATACCTAAAATTCTATTTTTATAGAAGAGCTTATGAGATGTTATTTAAGGAAATTTTCAGAAGCGATTTCGCCAAATGGGGATAAAATTATCATAATTTGAAATTATTATGAAATAGCTGAGACGTTGGAAAATGGGATTAGGAAAAACTGAGCGCCAAATGCAAAAGGTTGAGTTTCGCTCAGAGCTTGTGTCTAACAACGCTAGTTCTTCTTCCTCGGCGCTTTGAATCAAAGAGAGAAAGTTAAGAGAAAAATTTTAATTTAAAAAAATTTTTTTTTTCAAACTAAGTATTATCCTTATTAGACTTGCAAGCGTTGACTCTTTTTTTTGTCTTATGTATGCAATCTTTGATAAATAAAATTCTTGAAATTCAAGTGAATCAAATAAAAACGTGATTATTCTAAAAGAAAAACTTGACCAATCTTTTGCCAAAAATAAATCTTGCCAAAACTTGTGAGTTCGCTATTTTTTTGCCATTTGTGTCAAATTACATCTGACTCACCTAGAATGATTCATAAGGCAGTTTTTACCAAATTGAGAAAAAAATAGAATTTACTAGTTCTCCCTCTAAATTTAACTCGGAAACAGACCAAAAAAGCTTCAAAGTGAAGCATTTAGCCTGGGATTTTATTGTTCAAAATGTGGGAAACTAAAAATAGAAGAGAAAGTCATGGAATAAAATATGAAAATTTAAAAATAACTGATATCATAATTATGAAATTATAATTAAATCGATTCTGATTTTTTTTAATCGTTTTGATCTAAAGAGTTTATTCCAATGACCATTTGTATTCCAAAATAGAATACTAATATCTATTAAATTTTTTTTTATTTTTGTTCTCTAAAAATGTATCTTAATTTGTCAGCTGATTGCTAAAATTTAATTTATGATAAGATATTCGAGAGAAAAAATTGAATAACGCATTTTTTTTTAGGATTTTTTGTTATAAAAAATAGAAAATTTTATTAAAAAAGTAATTTGCCATTTAATTGAAAAATTTGTAGAAAAATATTTGATTTATTTTATTTGAATTTCGATTTTTTAGATTTAGTTGGATGAAAATAGCGTCTAAGTGGTGCCCTTTTTCTTTTTAGTTTCATTTCAAGTCAAAGTAATGATATGAATTTGAAAAAAAATTCCTTGACATTGACTTAAAGTCTTGTTAACATAAAACAATAATTTAAGCTTTTGAATGCGTTAAATAATAATTAAAATGCTTTTGTTTCAACAATTTATTAGTTTTTATGAATTTGACTTGAAAACTTGGAAAATGAAACTTTAAGTGACATGGCTCTCAAGCAACTCTGTTCGTAAATAACACTTTTTGGTTAATAAAAATTATTTTTTATTATTTAAACTTAAAAGGTTATAAAAATTTACTTATACTAACATAACATGATAAAATTTTGCTTATTAAAAAATTGTTTTCTTTTTGCTTGGATTTTATTACTTTTAATTACACAAAGAATGATTCCAGGTATAAAAATAAACGCTAAAAATAATTTTTTAATTTTTTTTTCATGATTACTACCAAAAATATTTACTCTTTGCTTAAATTTCAATAATTTTTGCATTTTATATGATTAAAATATTTCTAATTTAAATTTTAACAGTAATTTCAATCCTTTAAATTTCCCTTAGATAATTTTTTATTTAAAAATGTTAAATTTTCTAAAATAATTAATTTAAAAAATAATTCAAGAAAACAGGCAATAAAATTAACCATAATTTGAATAGGAGAAAGATGTCATTAGAGAACGGAGATCAGATAAACATTAAAAAAATATTATAAGACAATTCACATTAAAAAACTTATAAAAAATTATTTCAAAATAAATAAAAATTCTTAGTTTTTGAATTACACACAAGTTTATTTGTGCATAATTTTTAAGAATATCAAAAATATATTAGAACATTAAAGTTATTCAAATTCATTCATTTTATTTATTAATTGTATTTAAATAAAAAAATATTTATATGTTTTTATCTTTTATAACATAATTTTGATCTAATTATCATTTACTCTTCCATATTTTTAATCAAAAAATAAAATA
This sequence comes from Brachionus manjavacas, assembly GCA_019054805.1. Classification (NCBI taxonomy): domain Eukaryota; kingdom Metazoa; phylum Rotifera; class Eurotatoria; order Ploima; family Brachionidae; genus Brachionus; species Brachionus manjavacas. The sequence goes on along the minus strand of JAHQIY010000015.1, from coordinate 1,283,440 downwards.
AACCATAAATGATTATCTTTTTTAAAATTTTAATTTAATATTTATGTTTATTTCTCACTTTTAAGAAAATAAAATTTCCAAATAGATTTTTTTGTGTTTTTTTTTGTTATTACCTTTTAATGTCAAATGTATTCTTCTGATGCTTGTAGCTTTTTATCAACTTGAGTAATTAATTTTTATTAAATTCATGCTTTTCATTTAATTCAATATAATTAATTTCGATTTAAATAACAATTTTAATTAGGAATATTTCTAATTTTTTTGATTCTTCAAAATCGAATAATTTAAAGTTGACTTGAAAAATAAAAGATTAAAAGTCAGACTTGAATTGTGATAGGATTTTTTTTTAAATTGAAATTATAAAAACTTTAGACTTTAAAAAATTACACTGTTATGGTTTCGGTTAAGCATCTTTTGCACTTCAGTCAAATTAATTTACAAAAAAATGCCAATTTGTGAAAATCAGCGAGTTCTGCTCAAATTTAAGAAAGATTGAATTATGTATTTCTCGAGGAAGTTTATTTGGTACTCTTTTGTTTTTGATTTAAGTTTACTGTATTGCTCTATTCCTTTCTGAATTCACTTTCAAACTATTTCCAGATTCATCATGTCGATCTTTGGCTATTATCTTTCCTTATCATTTAGAGATTTTAAAAGAATGTTGAATGAGCTCAACACAGAACTATCAAGCCTCTTTCCCAATTTGCTCATAAAATTATAAATTTGAGAAAATTTATATCACAAAAAACTCAAAAGAAAACTCAAATTTGGCAATTTTAGAAGAGAATCTCGTTCCTTTTAAAAAAAAGTAATTTAAATTACTTAGTTTTTATTATTTATGATAAAACTTTTAATAAGATATGGCCTTTAATAATATAATTTCGAACAATAATGAAAAATTTCAATTTTTTAGATCAATTTTAAAAAAGTTTAAATTGGATTAGTAACTTTTCTTTTCTTTATTACATTAAAATTTAATTAGATTATCTTTACGAAATACAGGATATTTTGTTAATTTTATCCTTCATATTAAAACAAAAATCTTTGACTTTCATATTTTCACAATTAAAAAATAATTTAATAAAAAAAAAGAAAAAATTTAAAATATTTAATGATGCAATAAATTTGTATTTTATTTACTTAAATACATTTTTTTATGATACATTCATTGCTAGCAATCATATTTTTATTAAGAATAATTTTTCGTGGAAAAATAAAACTCCCATCATATTACTTCCATACACCAATTGTTTTTAATGCTTTTTTTTAATTATTTATTTGTATAAAAAAAAACAAAGCATATTTTTTTTTATAATAAAAATAACAAAATGTTTGAGTTAATCTAATTAATTTCAATGTAACAAGATTAGAAAAGTAACTAACACAATTTATTGTTTTTTAAAATTGATTCGAAAAATTGCATTTTTTCATTATTGTTCAAAATTGTATAAAAATCTTAATATTTAAAACTCGAATGTGAGAAAAAAAGTAAAATTTTCATGCATTTACTTACGATAACTTACTTTGATATTTGAATATAGTGTTTTTAAAATCGTCTAAATCCATTTTTTTAGATTACATAATATTTTTTAATTTTTTTCAGCATAAAAATAAATTTTAATTAAAAAATTAAGAAAAGAAAAAAACATTCAAATTCATTGAAATTCATTCATTCAAGTTTTTCTTACAAGAAATGTTGTTTGTACAGAATGTCCCAAAAAGTTAGATTCAAGTTGAAAAATTAAAAATAATGTTTTTTTGCAATTAAAAAAATTTTTAACTATGAATTTTTTCAAATGATAGCTTTTTTAAAGTAAGACTACCCAAAAATCTGACAAAATGGGTAAAAATAAAATAACTGACTAACAGAGATGGCAAATTGCATGTTTTTTGAAAAATTAGACAAAGACTGAAAGAGAAATAGCCGAGTTAACGAAATAATGAACAAAAAAACAATCAAATAAAAAAAAAAGTTTGATTCTAACTTTTTGTGACATACTGTACAGAAATATTCATTAAATCATTTAATCAACACTTATGAAAAAAATTCTTTAAAATCAATTTTAAATAAGAATTTTTCAATATAATAAATAAAATAAATCAATCAATTAAATAATCAAAACTAATTTCTTTTTCTTTTATTTTTATTATTCTGGCAGCTGAGCAACAGGTAAAACCTTTTTATTATTAAAAGCCATTTTTATCAAAGCTCTTGCGCTATTTAGCCATTTTTTCTACGTGATTTTGACCAGAACGCAATTGCAATAGAATTTACAATGAATATAGATATGAATGAAACTTGTTTGCTTTTGATCCATCTGAAGTTGTAGGACATCTATAGAATCTATTTGCTGATGATGGTAAATTAATCTCCACAATACGTAGCTACGCCGACATCACAATATTGTAGCACGATCTTTACGCACTAACTGAATGGTCAAATAGGTGGTTTCTTCTCTTTCACGTTGGCAAATGAAATGAAAATGGATGGAGTTCAGCAGATCCTAAAAGGTTTTGTGCGCTGAGTTATCTATCAACGTTTTTAGTGAAATTAAGCACTCGGAATTTCGTAGATATAGCAAAAGATCTTGGAGTAATTTTCGGCCGTAATCTAAAATTTTGCAACCACATCAAAATTCTGGCCAACAAAGAAACTTACATTCTAGGGAAGCAGAATAGAACTTTCAGGTCCTAGACAACCGATACCCTTAAAACTTTATATTGGGCATGTGTAAGGCCCCACTTGGAATTTGATTTAGAATTTCATTAATCATTTTAAAAAAAATGTCTTAAAGTTTCAAGAGTTGATTCTCATTTTATTTTTTCGTTTATTTAAATAAGATTTTAGCTAATTTAAAAATCAATCAGTTTGAAATTGAAAAAAAAAATTTTAAAATTTTTTTTATATTTTTTTTTAAAAAAAAATTGATCTAAATAATGTAATTAATAAGAGTTTTTTATTTTTATTAACAGCCTTATCATAAATAATAAAAGCTAATTAATTTAACTTACTTTGTTTTAAAAGGAACAAGATTCTCATTTAAAATTATACTCCGTTACTTTCGAGTTTTTTGTGATCTAATTTTACCAAATACACTTCCTCGAGAAATACATAATTCAATCTTTCTTAGATTTGAACAAAACTCGGTGATTTTGACAAATTGGCATTTTTTTGTAAATTAATTTGACTGAAGTGCAAAAGATGCTTAACCGAAACCATAACAGTGTAATTTTCTATAGTCTAAAAATTTTCTAATTTCGATTTAAAAAAAAAATCCTATCAAATGTTTTTTAAATGTCTCTTGAAATTCATTTTTAGCATCTTAATGTTAGATAAAAATAAAAATAGACTTTAAACTTTTGAAAATTCTTTTACAAATTACAAATTAATTTTTTGAAGGCACATTATTTTAGAAAAAAATTTAGATTTATGTAAAAAATTTTCTATTAATTTTTTTCATTTTTCTTTTTTTTTTTGATTCTAGAATTCACAATTACAAAAATAGTCTTTGTCACAAATCACTTAACTACGTTTCTAGATAATATATAGACGACTCTGATACAATTTCAAATAGAGTTGTATTAATCTAAACATCTTGCTACAAGTGTTATTTTTTCTTTTTGATCAATTCATGCTGTAACCCGGAGTTGGTCAAAATTCAAGTCTGACTTTTAATCTTTTATTTTTTAAGTCAACTTTAAATTATTCGATTTAGAAGAAACAGAACAATTGAAAATATTCCTAATTTAAACTGTTAATATAAAAAGATCGACATGATAAATTATTTGAGCTTTAATAGTTATTAAAATAAAATTGATTAGTGATACAGCAAGCAGTCTTTCGGAAACGACTTTCTAAGCAAGTCGTCTATGAGAGCTGCTTTAAAATGATCATAGGAAATAGGTTGGTATGTGGCTGTTCTAGACTCTTGGAGTGTAGAGTGTTTATTATTTGGAATCAAGATTCTATGATCTGTTATATGATATTTTTATGAAAAATTGAATTATTATATGTTTGATGCAGGGTTGATCAAGATGTAATGCTTACATTAGTACCCTTGGACCTGTCTATCCGATTGTCGTTAGACGTAGTATGGCTCATGGTTAAGTTAATGAATTTATCAGTGATATCGACAAAGATGTCGCTATATCACATCTTTCCCCGCTTTTATAAAGTGAATACTAGGGAACTGTCGATCATTTTGACCACTGTTGGATCACCAATGACCGGTACCAACAATAGACTATTATTTTTCTCAGATACTACCTGATACTCGTCAGGTATCTTTTGCACGCACTATAAACATTACTGCCACCGAGAAGCACTTTCTTCTTGGGACTTTTATCCTCGTCGCCATATATAATGTTTACATTAATACACTTTGGCCTGTCTATCCGACTGTCGTTAGACGTATTACAGCAGCTATTTATGCTCCTTGTTAACTTAAATGCTTATGGTTAAGTTAATGAGTTTATCAGTGATATCGACAACGATTTCCTATGCTAGGGAACTGTCGACTATGGTTCTTACAAATAAATTGTCGTTCCAGATAGTTAATTGTGGTAGTTATTCCGGATTTAAAAAAAAAATTTTAAATCAAAATTTTGATTTTAAAAAGGCATATAATTATTATAAATTTATTAAATAAACTAAAATACTGAACTTAGGAACAATTTTTTTTTTATTTAATCTATATTATAAAAAATAAAACAAATATAATAGAATTAGTATGTTTTTATTTTTTCAGGTACAAAAAAAATTATTTAATAACAATAATATTTCATTGAGTTTTTTTTGGAACCCACTGGTCGGCCACGCTTTTTTGTTTCATGTCTGGATTTCTTTTGTGGTGGAGCTTCGTCATTAATACTTGAATCTGAATCGGAGCCCTCGCAACTACTAATGCCTAAGTCAGATATTTTTTGAGTTTCGTTAGGTTGCCTCGACAAAGCATTTGCTTTAATTTTTAAACGAATTGAACATTTGGTGAATTGAAACCAAATTACATCACCAGCAAAATTTTCTGTTGTACGCTTGGTTGCCCACACATTCCCATCAAAATTTTGAGAAAGAGCAAAATGGTAGATAAATTTGCCTTTTCCTCTGAGTATTTTGCTCAAATATTGATCGTTGTCATTGCTTACCTCTGATAAATTGTTTGGAATTTCTTCGATAAAGGACATTTTTGATTAACATGAGCAAAGTCAATCAAGGAAACATTTTTATAAGCTATATTTTAAAAGAATTTTCCGAAATCATTTACTGATTTCGATATTTTTTCATTCTTTTTCACAATTGTGTGAAAATTTCTACTAAAAGCCATTTTATCAAGGCTCTTATTAAAGGACCGTATTTGAATGTAACATAAAAGAGTTTTGAATGTTTACTATTAAAAATATTTATTCGAATAAACTGAAAACGAACAAAGTTAATAATCATAATAATAATAATCACTTAATATAAAAAAATTACTTTAAAAAAACATAAACAATTCGAAAAAAATCCTCTCTTAAAATCAATATCAAAATGTGAAATTTATACAAAAAGAAAGTAAGAAACAAACAAAAAAAAAGAAATAAAAAGAAAAGAGAGGCAACAAAAATTTTTTAGAGTATAAAATTGAATAAAAAAGAAGACAGTTGAATAAAATCCTCACCAAAAAAAAAAAGCAGACAATCTCTCTTGTCCAGCTAATTCAAGGACTCAATTTTATTGACATGAAAAAAACAAAATAAAAACTCGATTGTAGAGCAGCTTGCATACGACGCACTTTTTTCTTTTTGTGTTTATTCAGGCTAAATTACTGTGTGTTTATGTGTGTGTGTGTGTGTGTGTATCAATTATTTTTGTGCTGACTTAAATAAACAAAAAAAAATTTTTTGTACATAAATAAAATTCTTGAATTCAAATTCTGATACCAGCGGACGGTGCCGCACTGGCAGCATTGCCGCTAACCGGTGAGCTCGAGCTGCTCGACAAATTCAGCTTGAACTGCTCTTCCAAATACCTTCTCAGATCGTTCTCAATTTGCTCTATGGAGTTCAACTTAAGCGAATAGTAGATCTCCTCGAACACCGCCGGATAGTACATGAACAACTCGTCTATATTTATGTTAATCTCGCTAAGAAGTGACTTGGAAGACTGGTCGCTCTTGTCCGAGCTGGCCAGCTCGTTCAGGTTGGTGTTCGACTGAGACGGGTGGATGTTGCGCGGCGGCGTCGTTTGACTAACGGAAAGCGGAGTGGGAACGGGCGTATTCCAGGACTTGGGCGAGTCGATCTTGATCTGGGGCTGTGGCGAGAGCACACTGGATGTGGACGAGGAGGAGGGCGTCGGCGCCTGGCCAAAGTCCACTTGAGATGCATTGTTCAGCGAGCTGGATGAAACTTTTTTGCTGAATTTGTTGGCCGGCGACATGGCCGCCGCCTGCTCGTAGCTGTAATCGTAGCCGTTGGCGTAGTAGCTCCTGTTCGGCACGCTGCTCTGGTAGTAGTATTGCTTCTGCTGTTGCTGGACTGTGGGCGTTATGGAGCGCTCGTTCGGCTTCGGAATGAACTCGTATGTTTGACTCGGCGTGTTCGGCTGGCGGTTGTAGTCGTACGGGTACTGTTGCGGCTTTGGGTGGTACTGCGGCGTGTGAGCCTGCTGCGGATACGACTGGTTCACGTCCATCCACTTCTGCTTGAAGCGGCTCGTGTCCGCCTGCTGCATCTGCACGTCTTCCTTGCGCACTACGTTGTAGTAATTCGAACACTGATTCGAATGGTTCACGTATTCATTAAACATCATTTAAAAAAAACCAGGAACTTAGTGTTTCATCGTCTGCCAAAACAATAACAAATGCCGTGAATTTTTGTTGTTGTTTTTTATTTTTTTTCGAACAATATGAGAATTTTTTTATTTCTAGCTAGAGAAAAAAAAATTTATAGAGAGAGAAAGAGAAAGAGAGAGAGAAATTATGTTTTGATCAATTGAAACTTGAAATAAAATTTAGATCATGATTAAGTCTAATAATAATTTTAATAATAATTATAAACTTCTAAAATAAACTGAATACAGAATTATATTTTCTTGTTAGTTTTTTTTTTTTTTTTTTCTCTCTTTGAGAAAAAATTATAATTAGGATCTCTCGTTTTTGCTCGCTCTCTCGTTCGTTGTTGTATTTCGAGAAAGAGAAAAAACTAAACACTTTTTTCTTTTTTTTTTCGACTAACAATACAAAAGACATAGTTTCGTATCTGTGTCAGTGTTTATTTATTTTAGTTTTTAATTGTATGTATATATGCGTTTTGTTCGTTTACGTTTGTGCATAATTGCGGCCACTCAATGGTCCTCTCGCTCGGATTCATAATTCGATTTATCTTAATTTAACTTGATCTATCAATTCCTATTAAATGATTAACTGACTGACTTGCAAAATTGGAATAATTTATGAAAGAGAAACGTTATTCAGAGAGCGTTTGTTTTAAGCCAAATATTTAGTTGTTGTTTTTTTTTGGTTCCTTCTTTCAAAATAAACACAATTATGAACATTTTTCCAAGCACTAATCAATTCACTAGACCTCTAAAAATAAATATTTTGGAATTAGTCCAAAACTGTTCAGTAATGTCACCAATGTGACACAATTAAACTTTTTCTTTTACTCTAACTAAATTTTGACACATATTTAGTTATGTCACATCCAATGTGACATAATTAAAAAAAAGTGACATAACTAAAAAATAATGTGACATAACTGAAAAAAATCTTAATAATCGATTTTTAGTCGGACAGCTAAAAATTTGACTGTAAATGACACATAAAATTAATTTAATAGACAACAAAATAGCAAATTAAAACCAAAATATATTGTGTGACCGATTGTTGGTGACGTCAATGGCCACAAAACCTAAAATGACTGATAAATTTAATTTTGGAATTGGAGAAAAAAAATTGATGATTAGAAAAATTGAAGAATTTCTAGTCTTTTTTGTTTTTCGAATCGGAATAATTTATGTGAGAGAGGCAGCTAAAAGCAAAGAAACGTTAATGGAATAAATTAAAGATCATTTGTTTTTATTAAACTATTTGAATTGTATTATAATTAATCTGAAAGTTTATATTGTCGAGTTAAGGACACCGGTGCTAACAGAACTATTGTTCTAGATAAAACGACTATCATAGCTCTTCTCTATTCGCTCTGTCGAACAACAACATATAAAACTATTATAATATGTCACTTTTACTAGAGCAAATCTACAACCATTTTTTTTCTCTCAAATATAAATAAATAAACATAAATTAATCAAATATAGAAGAGGAAAATCTAATTTTCTCTATTTAATACCTGCATTTTCTAGTCTAATTTATAACGTCAGAATTCATAAACATATCGGATAGAATTAAACTCTTAAGTTGTTTGGCCAAGTTTAAATTGTCAGTTAAACGCCATATTCGAATCGTGTTAGTTCTAGAAACAGACACGTTTCCTCTTCAATTTAAGTCAAATTTCTGAATCATTCTACACACTTAAAGCACTTGCTTGCCATTCTAAGCAATCTAATCCTCACATCTAATTTCTCAAGTTTATTTGGTTTAAGCTGAACCATACGTCGAGAGTTAATTTATTTTTCCTTTGCATCAAATTTACCCAACTTCTAAAGTCACTCAACAACACAAATGAATAAGAAAGAACTTTTTTGTTTTGTTTAATTGTTTATTATCTGAAACAATGGTTAAATGACGTTTTGAAAAGAGAAATATTTTGATTCTGTGATTTAAGTTGAAATGAGGCAGTGAGTAATTTGACAAGCAAAGTAAAATTCAATTTCTATTGTCATTTTTTCCATGAATAGAGCTTATGCTCGCCGAAATCGTTGCGTTAGACGACAAAAAGTCAAATGAAAATATGAAAAAATTGCGCACAAAAAGAGAACAAAATACTTTGGAAAATACTCTCTTATTTTGCTTTTTTAGAACATGGTAAAAATTTAATAAATTTTCTACACACTAATTGTTTTATTTGGTCATTGAACTGCATCATTTGCCAAAACAAATAATTCTATTAAAGAATAATAAAAAATTTAATCACATAATCCTAGCTTTTCCGTTGAACCCTGAGCCCTATCTGATCCAGAAACACCGACCTCAAAATGCATCTAAATAGACTTTATTTTAAAATAGCATAAAATTGCTGCCTTTGAATAAAAAATGTTATTTTTAATTTTCAATCAATATTTACCTAATAAATTTTATTCAATTTAAACAAAAAAGTCTAAAATATTTGTATGTAAAAAGTTAGTATAAATTATTTTAATTAGAATTATGAACCCAACCAAGTAGTTACATAAGTCCTATTATGGGCTGCATTAGTTTATCATCTGGCAAAGATATGAGCAATATCTACTACTAATTAGACTCTTGCAAATGCAAAAAAATCAATTACATCACAAGCATAGCCTAGCGGAGATCACTGAACGCGGAAGCAAATTTTGACTGAAGCCATTTTTGGGAGTACGTGGGCAAAATTGACTTAAATATTTTGAGTAAAGATATTCTTCAAATAATTCAACTATTCTTAGGCATTTTACTTGAACAAAAGTAAAATCTAATAAATTAATATAAAACCATTTTAAAATTGACCCACAAAAATATTAAACTAACAACGAACTAAATCTCGGCTAGTTTTCTAGTATTTAATTGCTATAAACCCAATTGACATAATTTCTGCGCTTGTTGGCTTTTCGTTTTCTCTCTCTCTCTCTCTCGCTCTCTCCAATTTGTTTGCATTGAACCTATTTGGATTAAAAACAATACCGAGCATAAAAAAAATTGTGAAAGAAAAAAAAATTAAAAAATTTATTAATTTATTTTTTGCTTTTTTCGAGGTTAATAAATAAATATTTTGTCTAATTAGTCACCTAAAATTTTCGAACACATAAAATGTTAAAATATTCAGCCTATTTTATATTAGTCACAATTTTGGCCTATGCTTGCTAAAATGTTTGATTAATTGATGAGCTATTGTTCGCTCAGTTGGTATTGTGATGCTTTCTGGATGTTTGTTTTCCAAAATCTTGTCCAATTCGTCCAAGCTGAACCATCTGGCCTCTTGGATTTCATCCTGATCAATGTTTAGCTTTTCAGACGTGGCATACGCAAAACAGCCGATCATTAGAGTACTCGGAAATGGCCACGGTTGACTTGAATGGTACACCACGCGATCTGTATACACGCCAGACTCTTCGAAAGACTCCCTACGAACCGCTTCTTCTATAGATTCCCCTAAAAATAAATTTGAATTTTAATTTGAATCTTTTATTTTATTAAAACAAAATTTTGAGATTTTCAATTTGTTAAAATTAAAATTTATATGGCTTTATAATAGAAATTTTACAAAATTAATTTAATCAAATTTCATTAAAAATTAAACCTTCGATACAAAAAAAAAGTTTAGAAAAATTAATAGTTAACTAACCTGCCTCAATGTAGCCTGCTAGGCAGCTGAACATATTTTTGGGAAATTGGCGTTTTCTACCAAGCAGAACGTGAGTTTGTTCTTTGTTTATAATCAACATTATGGCTACGGGGTCCACTCTTGGATAGTGGATATTGGACGGTACATGCTTGTTCAAAGCTTTATTGTTTGACTTACACTCGGGATTAGTACAGGTCAATTTTGAGCCCGCGTCATCCAACTGACTCTTGGTGCCACATGAGGCACAAAATTTATTCCTATCTATCCAGCATAGAATCGATCTTGCCTTATAAAAAAATTAAAATTTTAGCTATTTAAAAAAATTTTTTTTTAATAAATTGTTTATTAAATTTTCAATCAATCTTTATCTGTTTACCTGGGCTATAATACTTGATTCGTGTAAATCTTGAATGGCCATTAGGCGAAGAAAATTTCCTTCGAAAAATTTTCCTTGCTCCGGAAACAAAGAGGACACTTTTTCGATGTCAGCATCGAATCCACTTGTTTCGATAACAAACCAAGCTTTGGAATTGTTTCGGTCATAGGATTCGGCACAGGAATAAGGTGACAATTTCTGGAATTGGCCAGAGTTTTTCATATATTCAAGTCCTAGGAAAACGTAGCTACATTTGGCTTCCATAAAAGGTTCAATTTGTGAAAAATTGAACTTGCACAAAGAAAACATTTTTTCCGAGTCGTTTACGTAAACAAAAGGTTTATCTATGTGGAATAGGACAAAAACTGTACTGTCTTCTTTGAGTTTTTGGTTGATCCAATTCGAGTCTTTGCGCTTCTCGGCGCAGCGGTCTATAAACGAATGGGCAAAATAGTTTACGGTCGGATTGGACATTTTTAGGTAGAAATTTTGATCATATGTTTTAGATCTTAAGAGATATTTAAAATTTTTTTTAGATATTTTTTCTCCTTGGGTTTGTAATTTAAATTTTTGATTAAGAATGTGATTTAGACCGTCAAAACCTGTCGTATGAGCGATTAAGTCAGAAGCATAATTTGCATCCAATACTGAATAGCAATGTCCAAGTGCTCGAACGTTTTGGTCTTTGTTTGCCAAAACTTTGAGACTTTTGAACATATTTTTAATGTACATAATTAATTTGAAAAGATTTTTTTTTAAGACAAAAGCAACTTTAAAAATTATGTAATTTAAGCTTGCCGCAAATTTAAATTTTATTATGTTTTATCAAATATAAATTTAGAACTCATGTTTTTGCTTTCTCAATCTAGAACAACTTTTAGATTCGTTTCTATTCTACAGATTCGTATTCCTTGAAATTTATTTTTTTTTAAATCTTCAAAGAAATAGACAAGAAAATAAAAATTTCTGAACAAAAATTAAAATTACTCATAAAAAATTTTAAAATAAAAATTATTTTAAAACAACATGATTTTCTTCCATACAGATTATGTTCAAAAAACCTATTAGAGTTCATTGATAAGGTGACTTAAGAGTACGAAAAGAACAAATATGTGGATTTTACAATAAGCACCTCGAGTCCTAATTTAGAAATAGATATCAAAATAATTGAAATTGTAAGAAGAGTGTCTAAGCTGATTGATTCTACAAGAAAAAAGAAATTCGCGATGATGTTGACAAACATGGAGTCTACAATGAAAGCTTTAAAAAAAAAATTTAAATACTTTTTTTTAATTTAATCATTATTGAAAAAAAATGCATATTTAAAACTATTCAAAGATTTTTAGAAAATAAAATCAAATGGAAATATGCGGCACGAAATAAAGCTAGAAAAAAGTTTTGTCTCAATTTGAATTCTTTGAGCAAAGCTAAATAAAGACAAATAATGTTTAGCGGCAAAAAGAACCTTGAGGAAGAGAATAGAAAAAAACCGAATTCGAATAAGAAGGTTGTTTTCAGAAAAGAATAACGAAAAATGCATACAAACAAAGTAAGAAAGTTTTTTACTTGAAATTTAGTGTTGAATAAACTTTTATGCCCATTTAGTTTTCTTAAATTGCGGAAGGCATAACTCTCACAAACATGTTGATTTTTAAGAAATAACTTTTTTCCATCAATGAATTTTCTACAAAAAAATACATTAAACTGCCCATTTGAGCCAGATTAATCAAAGGTTGATTCCATGAAAAAAAAATTTGAAATTTTATCTTTATTTACAAAATCGTCATCTGAAGAATATTCTTCAGTAGAAAAAGGGTCATCAAATTTTAAATCTTTGTTATCTTCTTGGACCAGTTGGACCCGCTTAATGTGTCCAAGTTCTTTGGTTTCTCATCCTAGTTCGCCATTTTTTGAATTAACACACAGTGAATGGAAAAATGCCATCAAAAAGTGTCCTTCATTACTTGAAATTAATGGGATTACATCTGAAAATAAGTCATGTAATGGGTCTATTATTCCTGGGATAGAAGGCTTTCATGATAAGGATAAAATTTTGATAAATTTGTTTGGTTCAAATGTTAGAGTTTAAAAAGCCTTTTTTTACTTCTGTTCGCCTTGTATCTAAAATTTAGTTGATCACGCTACAAATCATTCATCACTAAATGTAAAATAAGATAATTTCAGGTTTAAAAAAATTATTATTTTTATTAATAAAAACGATTTTAGGTTAAAACCTGGTGGAATGAAAAGTTAGTTGGGATAAACGATTCCAACGTTGAAGAGTCCATTGATCTTTTTTTTGAGAATGGTAAATGTAAAGATTTAAGAAAAATTGATTTTGAATTAGGCTATTATAATTAGGTAAAAGATCATCGTGAATTTAAATCAGTAAATAAAATATTAGGTAAAAAATACGGAATTCCGAAATATCATAGTGAGTTAAACCAATCGAGGGAATGTGCTGTTGTCACAAACAATTTAATAATAAAAATAATAATCTTTGGTTTACCCCCTATCCCCAATTTTTTTTACAAAATCAGAAACAAGTCAAAAAACTGAATAAATTGATTAGCTCACTTTTTTAATTTTTGACTTTTAAGTCCATA